>CANXME010002170.1:0-380000 GCA_948144175.1 Closterium sp. NIES-65
TCTTGCTATTTTGCATTTGCTAGGCCCTTGTTCTTGCAATTTTGCACATGCTAGGCCCTTGCTCTTGCAATTTTGCACTCGCTAGGCCCTTGTTCTTGCAATTTTGTATACGCTAGGCCCTTGTTCTTGCAATTTTGCACAAGCTGGGCCCTTGTTCTTTTTATTTTGCACACGCTAGGCCCTTGTTCTTTTTATTTTGCATACGCTAGGCCCTTGTTCTTGCTATTTTGCACACGCTATGCCCTTGTTTTTTTTTTTTTGCACACGGTAGGCCCTTGTTCTTGCAATTTTGCACATGCTAGACCCTTGTTTTTTTTATTTTGCACACGCTAGGCCCTTGTTCTTGCTATTTCGCGAACGCTAGGCCCTTGTTCTTGATTTTTTGCACACGCTAGGCCCTTGCTCTTGCTATTTTGCACTCGCTAGGCCCTTGTTCTTGCAATTTTGCACACGCTAGGCCCTTGTTCTTGCAATTTTGCACACGCTAGGCCATTGTTCTTTTTATTTTGCACTCGCTATGCCCTTGTTCTTTTTATTTTGCACACGCTATGCCGTTGTTTTTTTTGTTTTGCACATGCTAGGCCCTTGTTCTTGCAATTTTGCACATGCTTGGCCCTTGTTCTTGGTATTTTGCGAACGCTAGGCCCTAGTTCTTGCAATTTTGCACACGCTAGGCCCTTGCTCTTGCTATTTTGCACTCGCTAGGCCCTTCTTCTTGCAATTTTGCACACGCTAGGCCCTTGTTCTTGCAATTTTGCACACGCTAGGCCCTTGTTCTTTTTATTTTGCACACGCTAGGCCCTTGTTCTTTTTATTTTGCACACGCTATGCCATTGTTTCTTTTATTTTGCACACACTATGCCCTTGTTCTTTTTATTTTGCACATGCTAGGCCCTTGTTCTTGCAATTTTGCACATGCTAGACCCTTGTTCTTTTTATTTTGCACACGCTAGGCCCTTGTTCTTGATTTTTGCACACGCTAGGCCCTTCCTCTTGCTATTTTGCACTCGCTAGGCCCTTGTTCTTGCAATTTTGCACATGCTAGACCCTTGTTCTTTTTATTTTGCACACGCTAGGCCCTTGTTCTTGCTATTTCGCGAACGCTAGGCCCTTGTTCTTGATTTTTTGCACACGCTAGGCCCTTGCTCTTGCTATTTTGCACTCGCTAGGCCCTTGTTCTTGCAATTTCGCACACGCTAGGCCCTTGTTCTTGCAATTTTGCACACGCTAGGCCCTTCTTCTTTTTATTTTGCACACGCTAGGCCCTTGTTCTTTTTATTTTGCACTCGCTATGCCCTTGTTCTTTATATTTTGCACACGCTATGCCCTTGTTCTTTTTATTCTGCACATGCTAGGCCCTTGTTCTTGCAATTTTGCACATGCTAGGCCCTTGTTCTTGCTATTTTGCGAACGCTAGGCCCTTGTTATTGATTTTTTGAACACGCTAGGCCCTTGCTCTTGCTATTTTGCACTCGCTAGGCCCTTGTTCTTGCAATTTTGCACACGCTAGGCCCTTGTTCTTGCAATTTTGCACACGCTAGGCCATTGTTCTTTTTATTTTGCACTTGGTATGCCCTTGTTCTTTTTATTTTGCACACGCTATGCTGTTGTTCTTTTTATTTTGCACATGCTAGGCACTTGTTCTTGCAATTTTGCACATGCTAGGCCCTTGTTCTTGGTATTTTGCGAACGCTAGGCCCTAGTTCTTGCAATTTTGCACACGCTAGGCCCTTGCTCTTGCTATTTTGCACTCGCTAGGCCCTTGTTCTTGCAATTTTGCACACGCTAGGCCCTTGTTCTTGCAATTTTGCACACGCTAGGCCCTTGTTCTTTTTATTTTGCACACGCTAGGCCCTTGTTCTTTTTATTTTGCACACGCAATGCCATTGTTCTTTTTATTTTGCACACACTATGCCCTTGTTCTTTTTATTTTGCACATGCTAGGCCCTTGTTCTTGCAATTTTGCACATGCTAGACCCTTGTTCTTTTTATTTTGCACACGCTAGGCCCTTGTTCTTGATTTTTTGCACACGCTAGGCCCTTGCTCTTGCTATTTTGCACTCGCTAGGCTCTTGTTCTTGCAATTTTGCACACGCTAGTTCCTTGTTCTTTTTATTTTGCACACGCTAGGCCCTTGTTCTTGCTATTTCGCGAACGCTAGGCCCTTGTTCTTGATTTTTTGCACACGCTAGGCCCTTGCTCTTGCTATTTTGCACTCGCTAGGCCCTTGTTCTTGCAATTTTGTATACGCTAGGCCCTTGTTCTTGCAATTTTGCACAAGCTGGGCCCTTGTTCTTTTTATTTTGCACACGCTAGGCCCTTGTTCTTTTTATTTTGCATACGCTAGGCCCTTGTTCTTGCTATTTTGCACACGCTATGCCCTTGTTTTTTTTTTTTTGCACACGGTAGGCCCTTGTTCTTGCAATTTTGCACATGCTAGACCCTTGTTTTTTTTATTTTGCACACGCTAGGCCCTTGTTCTTGCTATTTCGCGAACGCTAGGCCCTTGTTCTTGATTTTTTGCACAGGCTAGGCCCTTGCTCTTGCTATTTTGCACTCGCTAGGCCCTTGTTCTTGCAATTTTGCACATGCTAGGCCCTTGTTCTTGCAATTTTGCACACGCTAGGCCCTTGTTCTTTTTATTTTGCACACGCTAGGCCCTTGTTCTTGCTATTTTGCACACGCTATGCCCTTGTTCTTTTTATTTTGCACACGCTAGGCCCTTGTTCTTGCAATTTTGCACATGCTAGACCCTTGTTCTTTTTATTTTGCACACGCTAGGCCCTTGTTCTTGCTATTTCGCGAACGCAAGGCCCTTGTTCTTGATTTTTTGCACACGCTAGGCCCTTGCTCTTGCTATTTTGCACTCGCTAGGCCCTTGTTCTTGCAATTTTGCACACGCTAGGCCCTTGTTCTTGCAATTTTGCACACGCTAGGCCATTGTTCTTTTTATTTTGCACTCGCTATGCCCTTGTTCTTTTTATTTTGCACACGCTATGCCGTTGTTCTTTTTGTTTTGCACATGCTAGGCCCTTGTTCTTGCAATTTTGCACATGCTTGGCCCTTGTTCTTGGTATTTTGCGAACGCTAGGCCCTAGTTCTTGCAATTTTGCACACGCTAGGCCCTTGCTCTTGCTATTTTGCACTCGCTATGCCCTTCTTCTTGCAATTTTGCACACGCTAGGCCCTTGTTCTTGCAATTTTGCACACGCTAGGCCCTTGTTCTTTTTATTTTGCACACGCTATGCCATTGTTTTTTTTATTTTGCACACACTATGCCCTTGTTCTTTTTATTTTGCACATGCTAGGCCCTTGTTCTTGCAATTTTGCACATGCTAGACCCTTGTTCTTTTTATTTTGCACACGCTAGGCCCTTGTTCTTGATTTTTTGCACACGCTAGGCCCTTCCTCTTGCTATTTTGCACTCGCTAGGCCCTTGTTCTTGCAATTTTGCACATGCTAGACCCTTGTTCTTTTTATTTTGCACACGCTAGGCCCTTGTTCTTGCTATTTCGCGAACGCTAGGCCCTTGTTCTTGATTTTTTGCACACGCTAGGCCCTTGCTCTTGCTATTTTGCACTCGCTAGGCCCTTGTTCTTGCAATTTCGCACACGCTAGGCCCTTGTTCTTGCAATTTTGCACACGCTAGGCCCTTCTTCTTTTTATTTTGCACACGCTAGGCCCTTGTTCTTTTTATTTTCCACTCGCTATGCCCTTGTTCTTTATATTTTGCACACGCTATGCCCTTGTTCTTTTTATTCTGCACATGCTAGGCCCTTGTTCTTGCAATTTTGCACATGCTAGGCCCTTGTTCTTGCTATTTTGCGAACGCTAGGCCCTTGTTATTGATTTTTTGAACACGCTAGGCCCTTGCTCTTGCTATTTTGCACTCGCTAGGCCCTTGTTCTTGCAATTTTGCACACGCTAGGCCCTTGTTCTTGCAATTTTGCACACGCTAGGCCATTGTTCTTTTTATTTTGCACTTGGTATGCCCTTGTTCTTTTTATTTTGCACACGCTATGCTGTTGTTCTTTTTATTTTGCACATGCTAGGCACTTGTTCTTGCAATTTTGCACATGCTAGGCCCTTGTTCTTGGTATTTTGCGAACGCTAGGCCCTAGTTCTTGCAATTTTGCACACGCTAGGCCCTTGCTCTTGCTATTTTGCACTCGCTAGGCCCTTGTTCTTGCAATTTTGCACACGCTAGGCCCTTGTTCTTGCAATTTTGCACACGCTAGGCCCTTGTTCTTTTTATTTTGCACACGCTAGGCCCTTGTTCTTTTTATTTTGCACACGCTATGCCATTGTTCTTTTTATTTTGCACACACTATGCCCTTGTTCTTTTTATTTTGCACATGCTAGGCCCTTGTTCTTGCAATTTTGCACATGCTAGACCCTTGTTCTTTTTATTTTGCACACGCTAGGCCCTTGTTCTTGATTTTTTGCACACGCTAGGCCCTTGCTGTTGCTATTTTGCACTCGCTAGGCTCTTGTTCTTGCAATTTTGCACACGCTAGTTCCTTGTTCTTTTTATTTTGCACACGCTAGGCCCTTGTTCTTGCTATTTCGCGAACGCTAGGCCCTTGTTCTTGATTTTTTGCACACGCTAGGCCCTTGCTCTTGCTATTTTGCACTCGCTAGGCCCTTGTTCTTGCAATTTTGCACACGCTAGGCCCTTGTTCTTGCAATTTTGCATACGCTAGGCCCTTGTTCTTTTTATTTTGCACACGCTAGGCCCGTGTTCTTTTTAATTTGCACTCGCTATGCCCTTGTTCTTTATATTTTGCACACGCTATGCCCTTGTTCTTTTTATTCTGCACATGCTAGGCCCTTGTTCTTGCAATTTTGCACATGCTAGGCCCTTGTTCTTGCTATTTTGCGAACGCTAGGCCCTTGTTTTTGATTTTTTGAACACGCTAGGCCCTTGCACTTGCTATTTTGCACTCGCTAGGCCCTTGTTCTTGCAATTTTGCACACGCTAGGCACTTGTTCTTGCAATTTTGCACACGCTAGGCCCTTGTTCTTTTTATTTTGCACACGCTATGCCTTTGTTCTTTTTATTTTGCACACGTTATGCTCTTGTTCTTTTTATTTTGCACATGCTAGGCCCTTGATCTTGCAATTTTGCACATGCTAGACCCTTGTTCTTTTTATTTTGCTCACGCTAGGCCCTTGTTCTTGTTTTTTTGCACACGCTAGGCCCTTGCTCTTGCTATTTTGCACTCGCTAGGCCCTTTTTCTTGCAATTTTGCACATGCTAGGCCTTTGCTCTTGCAATATTGCACTCGCTAGGCCCTTGTTCTTGCAATTTTGCATACGCTAGGCCCTTTTTCTTGCAATTTTGCACAAACTGGGTCCTTGTTCTTTTTATTTTGCACACGCTAAGCCCTTGTTCTTTTTATTTTGCATATGCTAGGCCCTTGTTTTTGCTATTTTGCACACGCTATGCCATTGTTCTTTTTATTTTGCACACGCTATGCCCTTGTTCTTTTTATTTTGCACATGCTAGGCCCTTGTTCTTGCAATTTTGCACATGCTAGACCCTTGTTCTTTTTATTTTGCACACGCTAGGCCCTTGTTCTTGATTTTTTGCACACGCTAGGCCCTTGCTCTTGCTATTTTGCACTCGCTAGGCCCTTGTTCTTGCAATTTTGCACATGCTAGGCCCTTGCTCTTGCAATTTTGCACTCGCTAGGCCCTTGTTCTTGCAATTTTGCATACGCTATGCCCTTGTTCTTGCAATTTTGCACAAGCTGGGCCCTTGTTCTTTTTATTTTGCACACGCTAGGCTCTTGTTCTTTTTATTTTGCATACGCTAGGCCCTTGTTCTTGCTATTTTGCACAGGCTATGCCCTTGTTCTTTTTATTTTGCACACGCTAGGCCCTTGTTCTTGCAATTTTGCACATGTTAGACCTTTGTTCTTTTTATTTTGCACACGCTAGGCCCTTGTTCTTGCTATTTCGCGAACGCTAGGCCCTTGTTCTTGATTTTTTGCACACGCTAGGCCCTTGCTCTTTCTATTTTGCACTCGCTAGGCCCTTGTTCTTGCAATTTTGCACACGCTAGGCCCTTGTTCTTGCAATTTTGCACACGCTAGGCCCTTGTTCTTTGTATTTTGCACACGCTAGGCCCTTGTTCTTTTTATTTTGCACTCGCTATGCCCTTGTTCTTTTTATTTTGCACATGCTAGGCCCTTGTTCTTGCAATTTTGCACATGCTAGGCCCTTGTTCTTGCTATTTTGCGAACGCTAGGCCCTTGTTATTGATTTTTTGAACACGCTAGGCCCTTGCTCTTGCTATTTTGCACTCGCTAGGCCCTTGTTCTTGCAATTTTGCACACGCTAGGCCCTTGTTCTTGCAATTTTGCACACGCTAGGCCCTTGTTCTTTTTATTTTGAACACGCTGCGCTCTTGTTCTTTTTATTTTGCACACGCTATGCCCTTGTTCTTTTTATTTTGCACACGCTATGCCCTTGTTCTTTTTATTTTGCACATGCTAGGCCCTTGATCTTGCAATTTTGCACATGCTAGACCCTTGTTCTTTTTATTTTGCACACGCTAGGCCCTTGTTCTTGATTGTTTGCACACGCTAGGCCCTTGCTCTTGCTATTTTGCACTCGCTAGGCCCTTGTTTTTTGAAATTTTGCACATGCTAGGCCTTTGCTCTTGCAATATTGCACTCGCTAGGCCCTTGTTCTAGCAATTTTGAATACGCTAGGCCCTTGTTCTTGCAATTTTGCACAAGCTGGGTCCTTGTTCTTTTTATTTTGCACATGCTAGGCCCTTGTTCATTTTTTTTTGCATATGCTAGGCCCTTGTTCTTGCTATTTTGCACACGCTATGCCATTGTTCTTTTTATTTTGCACACGCTATGCCTTTGTTCTTTTTATTTTGCACATGCTAGGCCCTTGTTCTTGCAATTTTGCACATGCTAGACCCTTGTTCTTTTTATTTTGCACACGCTAGGCCCTTGTTCTTGATTTTTTGCACACGCTAGGCCCTTGCTCTTGCTATTTTGCACTCGCTAGGCCCTTGTTCTTGCAATTTTGCACATGCTAGGCCCTTGCTCTTGCAATTTTGCACTCGCTAGGCCCTTGTTCTTGCAATTTTGCATACGCTAGGCCCTTGTTCTTGCAATTTTGCACAAGCTGGGCCCTTGTTCTTTTTATTTTGCACACACTAGGCTCTTGTTCTTTTTATTTTGCACACGCTAGGCCCTTGTTCTTGCTATTTTGCGAACGCTAGGCCCTTGTTCTTGATTTTTTGCATACGCTAGGCCCTTGCTCTTGCAATTTTGCACTCGCTAGGCCCTTGTTCTTGCAATTTTGCATACGCTAGGCCCTTGTTCTTGCAATTTTGCACAAGCTATGCCCTTGTTCTTTTTATTTTGCACACGCTAGGCCCTTGTTCTTGCTATTTTGCATATGCTAGGCCCTTGTTCTTGCTATTTTGCACATGCTATGCCCTTGTTCTTTTTATTTTGCACACGCTAGGCTCTTGTTCTTGCGATTTTGCACATGCTAGACCCTTGTTCTTTTTTTATTGCACAAGCTAGTCCCTTGCTCTTGCTATTTCGCGAACGCTAGGCCCTTGTTCTTTATTTTTTGCACACACTAGGCCCCTGCTCTTGCTATTTTGCGTTCGCTAGGCCCTTGTTCTTGCAATTTTGCACACGCTAGGCCCTTTTTCTTGCAAGTTTGCACACGCTAGGCCCTTGTTCTTTTTATTTTGCACACGCTAGGCCCTTGTTCTTTTTATTTTGCACACGCTAGGCCCTTGTTCTTGCTATTTTGCACACGCTATGCCCTTGTTCTTTTTATTTTGCACACGCTAGGCCCTTGTTCTTGCAATTTTGCACATGCTAGACCCTTGTTCTTGCAATTTTGCACACGCTAGGCCCTTGTTCTTGCTATTTCGCGAACGCTAGGCCCTTGTTATTGATTTTTTGCACACGCTAGGCCCTTGCTCTTGCTATTTTGCACTCGCTAGGCCCTTGTTCTTGCAATTTCGCACACGCTAGGCCCTTGTTCTTGCAATTTTGCACAGGCTAGGCCCTTGTTCTTTTTATTTTGCACACGCTAGGCCCTTGTTCTTTTTATTTTGCACACGCTATGCCCTTGTTCTTTTTATTTCGCACACACTATGCCCTTGTTCTTTTTGTTTTGCACATGCTAGGCCCTTGTTCTTGCAATTTTGCACATGCTAGACCCTTGTTCTTTTTATTTTGCACACGCTAGGCCCTTGTTCATGATTTTTTGCACACGCTAGGCCCTTGCTCTTGCTATTTTGCACTCGCTAGGCCCTTGTTCTTGCAATTTTGCACATGCTAGGCCCTTGCTCTTACAATTTTGTACTCGATAGGCCCTTGTTCTTGCAATTTTGCATACGCTAGGCCCTTGTTCTTGCAATTTTGCACATGCTAGTCCCCAGTTCTTTTTATTTTGCACACGCTAGGCCCTTGTTCTTGATTTTTTGCACACGCTAGGCCTTTGCTCTTGCTATTTTGCACTTGCTAGGCCCTTGTTCTTGCAATTTTGCACATGCTAGGCCCTTGCTCTTGCAATTTTGCACTCGCTAGGCCCTTGTTCTTGCAATTTTGTATACGCTAGGCCCTTGTTCTTGCAATTTTGCACAAGCTGGGCCCTTGTTCTTTTTATTTTGCACATGCTAGGCCCTTGTTCTTTTTATTTTGCATACGCTAGGCCCTTGTTCTTGCTATTTTGCACACGCTATGCCCTTGTTTTTTTTTTTTTTGCACACGGTAGGCCCTTGTTCTTGCAATTTTGCACATGCTAGACCCTTGTTTTTTTTATTTTGCACACGCTAGGCCCTTGTTCTTGCTATTTCGCGAACGCTAGGCCCTTGTTCTTGATTTTTTGCACAGGCTAGGCCCTTGCTCTTGCTATTTTGCACTCGCTAGGCCCTTGTTCTTGCAATTTTGCACATGCTAGGCCCTTGTTCTTGCAATTTTGCACACGCTAGGCCCTTGTTCTTTTTATTTTGCACACGCTAGGCCCTTGTTCTTGCTATTTTGCACACGCTATGCCCTTGTTCTGTTTATTTTGCACACGCTAGGCCCTTGTTCTTGCAATTTTGCACATGCTAGACCCTTGTTCTTTTTATTTTGCACACGCTAGGCCCTTGTTCTTGCTATTTCGCGAACGCAAGGCCCTTGTTCTTGATTTTTTGCACACGCTAGGCCCTTGCTCTTGCTATTTTGCACTCGCTAGGCCCTTGTTCTTGCAATTTTGCACACGCTAGGCCCTTGTTCTTGCAATTTTGCACACGCTAGGCCATTGTTCTTTTTATTTTGCACTCGCTATGCCCTTGTTCTTTTTATTTTGCACACGCTATGCCGTTGTTCTTTTTGTTTTGCACATGCTAGGCCCTTGTTCTTGCAATTTTGCACATGCTAGGCCCTTGTTCTTGGTATTTTGCGAACGCTAGGCCCTAGTTCTTGCAATTTTGCACACGCTAGGCCCTTGCTCTTGCTATTTTGCACTCGCTAGGCCCTTGTTCTTGCAATTTTGCACACGCTAGGCCCTTGTTCTTGCAATTTTGCACACGCTAGGCCCTTGTTCTTTTTATTTTGCACACGCTAGGCCCTTGTTCTTTTTATTTTGCACACGCTAGGCCCTTGTTCTTTTTATTTTGCACACGCTATGCCCTTGTTCTTTTTATTTCGCACACACTATGCCCTTGTTCTTTTTGTTTTGCACATGCTAGGCCCTTGTTCTTGCAATTTTGCACATGCTAGACCCTTGTTCTTTTTATTTTGCACACGCTAGGCCCTTGTTCATGATTTTTTGCACACGCTTGGCCCTTGCTCTTGTTATTTTGCACTCGCTAGGCCCTTGTTCTTGCAATTTTGCACATGCTAGGCCCTTGCTCTTACAATTTTGTACTCGATAGGCCCTTGTTCTTGCAATTTTGCATACGCTAGGCCCTTGTTCTTGCAATTTTGCACATGCTAGTCCCCAGTTCTTTTTATTTTGCACACGGTAGGCCCTTGTTCTTGATTTTTTGCACACGCTAGGCCTTTGCTCTTGCTATGTTGCACTTGCTAGGCCCTTGTTCTTGCAATTTTGCACATGCTAGGCCCTTGCTCTTGCAATTTTGCACTCGCTAGGCCCTTGTTCTTGCAATTTTGTATACGCTAGGCCCTTGTTCTTGCAATTTTGCACAAGCTGGGCCCTTGTTCTTTTTATTTTGCACACGCTAGGCCCTTGTTCTTTTTATTTTGCATACGCTAGGCCCTTGTTCTTGCTATTTTGCACACGCTATGCCCTTGTTTTTTTTTTTTTGCACACGGTAGGCCCTTGTTCTTGCAATTTTGCACATGCAAGACCCTTGTTTTTTTTATTTTGCACACGCTAGGCCCTTGTTCTTGCTATTTCGCGAACGCTAGGCCCTTGTTCTTGATTTTTTGCACAGGCTAGGCCCTTGCTCTTGCTATTTTGCACTCGCTAGGCCCTTGTTCTTGCAATTTTGCACATGCTAGGCCCTTGTTCTTGCAATTTTGCACACGCTAGGCCCTTGTTCTTTTTATTTTGCACACGCTAGGCCCTTGTTCTTGCTATTTTGCACACGCTATGCCCTTGTTCTGTTTATTTTGCACACGCTAGGCCCTTGTTCTTGCAATTTTGCACATGCTAGACCCTTGTTCTTTTTATTTTGCACACGCTAGGCCCTTGTTCTTGCTATTTCGCGAACGCAAGGCCCTTGTTCTTGATTTTTTGCACACGCTAGGCCCTTGCTCTTGCTATTTTGCACTCGCTAGGCCCTTGTTCTTGCAATTTTGCACACGCTAGGCCCTTGTTCTTGCAATTTTGCACACGCTAGGCCATTGTTCTTTTTATTTTGCACTCGCTATGCCCTTGTTCTTTTTATTTTGCACACGCTATGCCGTTGTTCTTTTTGTTTTGCACATGCTAGGCCCTTGTTCTTGCAATTTTGCACATGCTAGGCCCTTGTTCTTGGTATTTTGCGAACGCTAGGCCCTAGTTCTTGCAATTTTGCACACGCTAGGCCCTTGCTCTTGCTATTTTGCACTCGCTAGGCCCTTGTTCTTGCAATTTTGCACACGCTAGGCCCTTGTTCTTGCAATTTTGCACACGCTAGGCCCTTGTTCTTTTTATTTTGCACACGCTAGGCCCTTGTTCTTTTTATTTTGCACACGCTATGCCATTGTTCTTTTTATTTTGCACACACTATGCCCTTGTTCTTTTTATTTTGCACATGCTAGGCCCTTGTTCTTGCAATTTTGCACATGCTAGACCCTTGTTCTTTTTATTTTGCACACGCTAGGCCCTTGTTCTTGATTTTTTGCACACGCTAGGCCCTTCCTCTTGCTATTTTGCACTCGCTAGGCCCTTGTTCTTGCAATTTTGCACATGCTAGACCCTTGTTCTTTTTATTTTGCACACGCTAGGCCCTTGTTCTTGCTATTTCGCGAACGCTAGGCCCTTGTTCTTGATTTTTTGCACACGCTAGGCCCTTGCTCTTGCTATTTTGCACTCGCTAGGCCCTTGTTCTTGCAATTTCGCACACGCTAGGCCCTTGTTCTTGCAATGTTGCACACGCTAGGCCCTTCTTCTTTTTATTTTGCACACGCTAGGCCCTTGTTCTTTTTATTTCGCACTCACTATGCCCTTGTTCTTTATATTTTGCACACGCTATGCCCTTGTTCTTTTTATTCTGCACATGCTAGGCCCTTGTTCTTGCAATTTTGCACATGCTAGGCCCTTGTTCTTGCTATTTTGCGAACGCTAGGCCCTTGTTATTGATTTTTTGAACACGCTAGACCCTTGCTCTTGCTATTTTGCACTCGCTAGGCCCTTGTTCTTGCAATTTTGCACACGCTAGGCCCTTGTTCTTGCAATTTTGCACACGCTAGGCCATTGTTCTTTTTATTTTGCACTTGGTATGCCCTTGTTCTTTTTATTTTGCACACGCTATGCTGTTGTTCTTTTTATTTTGCACATGCTAGGCACTTGTTCTTGCAATTTTGCACATGCTAGGCCCTTGTTCTTGGTATTTTGCGAACGCTAGGCCCTAGTTCTTGCAATTTTGCACACGCTAGGCCCTTGCTCTTGCTATTTTGCACTCGCTAGGCCCTTGTTCTTGCAATTTTGCACACGCTAGGCCCTTGTTCTTGCAATTTTGCACACGCTAGGCCCTTGTTCTTTTTATTTTGCACACGCTATGCCATTGTTCTTTTTATTTTGCACATGCTAGGCCCTTGTTCTTGCAATTTTGCACATGCTAGACCCTTGTTCTTTTTATTTTGCACACGCTAGGCCCTTGTTCTTGATTTTTTGCACACGCTAGGCCCTTGCTCTTGCTATTTTGCACTCGCTAGGCTCTTGTTCTTGCAATTTTGCACACGCTAGTTCCTTGTTCTTTTTATTTTGCACACGCTAGGCCCTTGTTCTTGCTATTTCGCGAACGCTAGGCCCTTGTTCTTGATTTTTTGCACACGCTAGGCCCTTGCTCTTGCTATTTTGCACTCGCTAGGCCCTTGTTCTTGCAATTTTGCACACGCTAGGCCCTTGTTCTTGCAATTTTGCACACGCTAGGCCCTTGTTCTTTTTATTTTGCACACGCTAGGCCCGTGTTCTTTTTATTTTGCACTTGCTATGCCCTTGTTCTTGCTATTTTGCACACGCTATGCCCTTGTTCTTTTTATTCTGCACATGCTAGGCCCTTGTTCTTGCAATTTCGCACTTGCTAGGCCCTTGTTCTTGCTATTTTGCGAACGCTAGGCCCTTGTTATTGATTTTTTGAACACGCTAGGCCCTTGCACTTGCTATTTTGCACTCGCTAGGCCCTTGTTCTTGCAATTTTGCACACGCTAGGCACTTGTTCTTGCAATTTTGCACACGCTAGGCCCTTGTTCTTTTTATTTTGCACACGCTATGCCCTTGTTCTTTTTATTATGCACACGTTATGCCCTTGTTCTTTTTATTTTGCACATGCTAGGCCCTTGATCTTGCAATTTTGCACATGCTAGACCCTTGTTCTTTTTATTTTGCACACGCTAGGCCCTTGTTCTTGTTTTTTTTGCACACGCTAGGCCCTTGCTCTTGCTATTTTGCACTCGCTAGGCCCTTTTTCTTGCAATTTTGCACATGCTAGGCCTTTGCTCTTGCAATATTGCACTCGCTAGGCCCTTGTTCTTGCAATTTTGCATACGCTAGGCCCTTGTTCTTGCAATTTTGCACAAGCTGGGTCCTTGTTCTTTTTATTTTGCACATGCTAGGCCCTTGTTCATTTTTTTTTGCATATGCTAGGCCCTTGTTCTTGCTATTTTGCACACGCTATGCCATTGTTCTTTTTATTTTGTACACGCTATGCCCTTGTTCTTTTTATTTTGCACATGCTAGGCCCTTGTTCTTGCAATTTTGCACATGCTAGACCCTTGTTCTTTTTATTTTGCACACGCTAGGCCCTTGTTCTTGATTTTTTGCACACGCTAGGCCCTTGCTCTTGCTATTTTGCACTCGCTAGGCCCTTGTTCTTGCAATTTTGCACATGCTAGGCCCTTGCTCTTGCAATTTTGCACTCGCTAGGCCCTTGTTCTTGCAATTTTGCATACGCTAGGCCCTTGTTCTTGCAATTTTGCACAAGCTGGGCCCTTGTTCTTTTTATTTTGCACACACTAGGCTCTTGTTCTTTTTATTTTGCATACGCTAGGCTCTTGTTCTTGCTATTTTGCACAGGCTATGCCCTTGTTCTTTTTATTTTGCACACGCTAGGCCCTTGTTATTGCAATTTTGCACATGTTAGACCCTTGTTCTTTTTATTTTGCACACGCTAGGCCCTTGTTCTTGCTATTTCGCGAACGCTAGGCCCTTGTTCTTGATTTTTTGCACACGCTAGGCCCTTGCTCTTTCTATTTTGCACTCGCTAGGCCCTTGTTCTTGCAATTTTGCACACGCTAGGCCCTTGTTCTTGCAATTTTGCACACGCTAGGCCCTTGTTCTTTGTATTTTGCACACGCTAGGCCCTTGTTCTTTTTTTTTTGCACTCGCTATGCCCTTGTTCTTTATATTTTGCACACGCTATGCCCTTGTTCTTTTTATTTTGCACATGCTAGGCCCTTGTTCTTGCAATTTTGCACATGCTAGGCCCTTGTTCTTGCTATTTTGCGAACGCTAGGCCCTTGTTATTGATTTTTTGAACACGCTAGGCCCTTGCTCTTGCTATTTTGCACTCGCTAGGCCCTTGTTCTTGCAATTTTGCACACGCTAGGCTTTTGTTCTTGCAATTTTGCACACGCTAGGCCCTTGTTCTTTTTATTTTGAACACGCTGCGCTCTTGTTCTTTTTATTTTGCACACGCTATGCCCTTGTTCTTTTTATTTTGCACACGCTATGCCCTTGTTCTTTTTATTTTGCACATGCTAGGCCCTTGATCTTGCAATTTTGCACATGCTAGACCCTTGTTCTTTTTATTTTGCACACGCTAGGCCCTTGTTCTTGATTGTTTGCATACGCTAGGCCCTTGCTCTTGCTATTTTGCACTCGCTAGGCCCTTTTTCTTGAAATTTTGCACATGCTAGGCCTTTGCTCTTGCAATATTGCACTCGCTAGGCCCTTGTTCTTGCAATTTTGCATACGCTAGGCCCTTGTTCTTGCAATTTTGCACAAGCTGGGTCCTTGTTCTTTTTATTTTGCACATGCTAGGCCCTTGTTCATTTTTTTTTGCATATGCTAGGCCCTTGTTCTTGCTATTTTGCACACGCTATGCCATTGTTCTTTTTATTTTGTACACGCTATGCCCTTGTTCTTTTTATTTTGCACATGCTAGGCCCTTGTTCTTGCAATTTTGCACATGCTAGACCCTTGTTCTTTTTATTTTGCACACGCTAGGCCCTTGTTCTTGATTTTTTGCACACGCTAGGCCCTTGCTCTTGCTATTTTGCACTCGCTAGGCCCTTGTTCTTGCAATTTTGCACATGCTAGGCCCTTGCTCTTGCAATTTTGCACTCGCTAGGCCCTTGTTCTTGCAATTTTGCATACGCTAGGCCCTTGTTCTTGCAATTTTGCACAAGCTGGGCCCTTGTTCTTTTTATTTTGCACACGCTAGGCCCTTGTTCTTTTTATTTTGCACACGCTATGCCATTGTTCTTTTTATTTTGCACATGCTAGGCCCTTGTTCTTGCAATTTTGCACATGCTAGACCCTTGTTCTTTTTATTTTGCACACGCTAGGCCCTTGTTCTTGATTTTTTGCACACGCTAGGCCCTTGCTCTTGCTATTTTGCACTCGCTAGGCTCTTGTTCTTGCAATTTTGCACACGCTAGTTCCTTGTTCTTTTTATTTTGCACACGCTAGGCCCTTGTTCTTGCTATTTCGCTAACGCTAGGCCCTTGTTCTTGATTTTTTGCACACGCTAGGCCCTTGCTCTTGCTATTTTGCACTCGCTAGGCCCTTGTTCTTGCAATTTTGCACACGCTAGGCCCTTGTTCTTGCAATTTTGCACACGCTAGGCCCTTGTTCTTTTTATTTTGCACACGCTAGGCCCTTGTTCTTTTTATTTTGCACTCGCTATGCCATTGTTGTTTTTATTTTGCACATGCTAGGCCCTTGTTCTTGCAATTTTGCACATGCTAGACCCTTGTTCTTTTTATTTTGCACACGCTAGGCCCTTGTTCTTGATTTTTTGCACACGCTAGGCCCTTGCTCTTGCTATTTTGCACTCGCTAGGCTCTTGTTCTTGCAATTTTGCACACGCTAGTTCCTTGTTCTTTTTATTTTGCACACGCTAGGCCCTTGTTCTTGCTATTTCGCTAACGCTAGGCCCTTGTTCTTGATTTTTTGCACACGCTAGGCCCTTGCTCTTGCTATTTTGCACTCGCTAGGCCCTTGTTCTTGCAATTTTGCACACGCTAGGCCCTTGTTCTTGCAATTTTGCACACGCTAGGCCCTTGTTCTTTTTATTTTGCACAGGCCTTGTTCTTTTTATTTTGCACACGCTAGGCCCGTGTTCTTTTTATTTTGCACTCGCTATGCCCTTGTTCTTTATATTTTGCACACGCTATGCCCTTGTTCTTTTTATTCTGCACATGCTAGGCCCTTGTTCTTGCAATTTCGCACTTGCTAGGCCCTTGTTCTTGCTATTTTGCGAACGCTAGGCCCTTATTATTGATTTTTTGAACACGCTAGGCCCTTGCACTTGCTATTTTGCACTCGCTAGGCCCTTGTTCTTGCAATTTTGCACACGCTAGGCACTTGTTCTTGCAATTTTGCACACGCTAGGCCCTTGTTCTTTTTATTTTGCACACGCTATGCCCTTGTTCTTTTTTTTTTGCACACGTTTAACCTTGTTCTTTTTATTTTGCACATGCTAGGCCCTTGATCTTGCAATTTTGCACATGCTAGACCCTTGTTCTTTTTATTTTGCACACGCTAGGCCCTTGTTCTTGTTTTTTTGCACACGCTAGGCCCTTGCTCTTGCTATTTTGCACTCGCTAGGCCCTTTTTCTTGCAATTTTGCACATGCTAGGCCTTTGCTCTTGCAATATTGCACTCGCTAGGCCCTTGTTCTTGCAATTTTGCATACGCTAGGCCCTTGTTCTTGCAATTTTGCACAAGCTGGGTCCTTGTTCTTTTTATTTTGCACACGCTAAGCCCTTGTTCTTTTTATTTTGCATATGCTAGGCCCTTGTTCTTGCTATTTTGCACACGCTATGCCATTGTTCTTTTTATTTTGCACACGCTATGCCCTTGTTCTTTTTATTTTGCACATGCTAGGCCCTTGTTCTTGCAATTTTGCACATGCTAGACCCTTGTTCTTTTTATTTTGCACACGTTAGGCCCTTGTTCTTGATTTTTTGCACACGCTAGGCCCTTGCTCTTGCTATTTTGCACTCGCTAGGCCCTTGTTCTTGCAATTTTGCACATGCTAGGCCCTTGCTCTTGCAATTTTGCACTCGCTAGGCCCTTGTTCTTGCAATTTTGCATACGCTATGCCCTTGTTCTTGCAATTTTGCACAAGCTGGGCCCTTGTTCTTTTTATTTTGCACACGCTAGGCTCTTGTTCTTTTTATTTTGCATACGCTAGGCCCTTGTTCTTGCTATTTTGCACAGGCTATGCCCTTGTTCTTTTTATTTTGCACACGCTAGGCCCTTGTTCTTGCAATTTTGCACATGTTAGACCCTTGTTCTTTTTATTTTGCACACGCTAGGCCCTTGTTCTTGCTATTTCGCGAACGCTAGGCCCTTGTTCTTGATTTTTCGCACACGCTAGGCCCTTGCTCTTTCTATTTTGCACTCGCTAGGCCCTTGTTCTTGCAATTTTGCACACGCTAGGCCCTTGTTCTTGCAATTTTGCACACGCTAGGCCCTTGTTCTTTGTATTTTGCACACGCTAGGCCCTTGTTCTTTTTATTTTGCACTCGCTATGCCCTTGTTCTTTATATTTTGCACACGCTATGCCCTTGTTCTTTTTATTTTGCACATGCTAGGCCCTTGTTCTTGCAACTTTGCACATGCTAGGCCCTTGTTCTTGCTATTTTGCGAACGCTAGGCCCTTGTTATTGATTTTTTGAACACGCTAGGCCCTTGCTCTTGCTATTTTGCACTCGCTAGGCCCTTGTTCTTGCAATTTTGCACACGCTAGGCCCTTGTTCTTGCAATTTTGCACACGCTAGGCCCTTGTTCTTTTTATTTTGAACACGCTGCGCTCTTGTTCTTTTTATTTTGCACACGCTATGCCCTTGTTCTTTTTATTTTGCACACGCTATGCCCTTGTTCTTTTTATTTTGCACATGCTAGGCCCTTGATCTTGCAATTTTGCACATGCTAGACCCTTGTTCTTTTTATTTTGCACACGCTAGGCCCTTGTTCTTGATTGTTTGCACACGCTAGGCCCTTGCTCTTGCTATTTTGCACTCGCTAGGCCCTTTTTCTTGAAATTTTGCACATGCTAGGCCTTTGCTCTTGCAATATTGCACTCGCTAGGCCCTTGTTCTTGCAATTTTGAATACGCTAGGCCCTTGTTCTTGCAATTTTGCACAAGCTGGGTCCTTGTTCTTTTTATTTTGCACATGCTAGGCCCTTGTTCATTTTTTTTTGCATATGCTAGGCCCTTGTTCTTGCTATTTTGCACACGCTATGCCATTGTTCTTTTTATTTTGTACACGCTATGCCCTTGTTCTTTTTATTTTGCACATGCTAGGCCCTTGTTCTTGCAATTTTGCACATGCTAGACCCTTGTTCTTTTTATTTTGCACACGCTAGGCCCTTGTTCTTGATTTTTTGCACACGCTAGGCCCTTGCTCTTGCTATTTTGCACTCGCTAGGCCCTTGTTCTTGCAATTTTGCACATGCTAGGCCCTTGCTCTTGCAATTTTGCACTCGCTAGGCCCTTGTTCTTGCAATTTTGCATACGCTAGGCCCTTGTTCTTGCAATTTTGCACAAGCTGGGCCCTTGTTCTTTTTATTTTGCACACACTAGGCTCTTGTTCTTTTTATTTTGCATACGCTAGGCCCTTGTTCTTGCTATTTTGCACAGGCTATGCCCTTGTTCTTTTTATTTTGCACACGCTAGGCCCTTGTTCTTGCAATTTTGCACATGTTAGACCCTTGTTCTTTTTATTTTGCACACGCTAGGCCCTTGTTCTTGCTATTTCGCGAACGCTAGGCCCTTGTTCTTGATTTTTTGCACACGCTAGGCCCTTGCTCTTTCTGTTTTGCACTCGCTAGGCCCTTGTTCTTGCAATTTTGCACACGCTAGGCCCTTGTTCTTGCAATTTTGCACACGCTAGGCCCTTGTTCTTTTTATTTTGCACACGCTAGGCCCTTATACTTTTTATTTTGCACTCGCTATGCCCTTGTTCTTTATATTTTGCACACGCTATGCCCTTGTTCTTTTTATTTTGCACATGCTAGGCCCTTGTTCTTTTTATTTTGCACACGCTAGGCCCTTGTTCTTGCAATTTTGCACACGCTAGGCCCTTGTTCTTTTTATTTTGCACACGCTGCGCTCTTGTTCTTTTTATTTTGCACACGCTATGCCCTTGTTCTTTTTATTTTGCACACGCTATGCCCTTGTTCTTTTTATTTTGCACATGCTAGGCCCTTGATCTTGCAATTTTGCACATGCTAGACCCTTGTTCTTTTTATTTTGCACACGCTAGGCCCTTGTTCTTGATTTTTTGCACACGCTAGGCCCTTGCTCTTGCTATTTTGCACTCGCTAGGCCCTTTTTCTTGCAATTTTGCACATGCTAGGCCTTTGCTCTTGCAATATTGCACTCGCTAGGCCCTTGTTCTTGCGATTTTGCATACGCTAGGCCCTTGTTCTTGTTATTTTGCACAAGCTGGGTCCTTTTTCTTTTTATTTTGCACACGCTAGGCCCTTGTTCTTTTTATTTTGCACACGCTAGGCCCTTTTTCTTGCTATTTTGCACACGCTATGCCCTTGTTCTTTTTATTTTGCACACGCTAGGCCCTTGTTCTTGCAATTTTGCACATGCTAGACCCTTGTTCTTTTTATTTTGCACACGCTAGGCCCTTCTTCTTGCTATTTCGCGAACGCTAGGCCCTTCTTCTTGATTTTTTGCACACGCTAGGCCCTTGCTCTTGCTATTTTGCACTCGGTAGGCCCTTGTTCTTGCAATTTTGCACATGCTAGGCCCTTGTTTTTGCAATTTTGCACACGCTAGGCCCTTGTTCTTTTTATTTTGCACATGCTAGGCGCTTGTTCTTTTTATTTTGCACACGCTAGGCCCTTGTTCTTGCTATTTTGCACACGCTATGCGCTTGTTCTTTTTATTTTGTACACGCTACGCCCTTGTTCTTGTAATTTTGTGTCAGAACATTATAGCTTACTTATTTGTGTAGGCTATAGTGGGGTATCCCATAGGGGGTACAACCCAGCTAGGGTTTCCTATTTGTACTCACTTCGTTCATAGTTCACACATTCTCTCGTTCACTTCTTGACATGGTATCAGAGCTGCCCGTTCTCGCCGTTCTCGCCGTTCTCGCCGAGCTGCCAATTTTGCACACGCTAGGCCCTTCTTCTTGACATGGTATCAGAGCTGCCCGTTCTCGCCGAGCTGCAGAAGAGACACACGTGCACTGACCTGGGTGAACTGCGCAGCTACCTTGGCTTGCAGATCACCCGGGACAGAGCAAGCCGCACCATTACCCTGACTCAGTCACACATAGTGCAGCAGGTCCTTCAGCGCTTCGACTTCACGTACTCCTCGCCTCAAGCCACTCCTCTGCCTACTCGCCACTCGCTCTCAGCTCTGCCTTCGGATGAGTCCGTAGAGTCGAGTGGCCCGTATGCAGAGCTTGTTGGCTGCCTCATGACCTGATGACGCTAGGCCCTTGTTCTTTTTATTTTGCACACGCTAGGCCCTTGTTCTTTTTATTTTGCACACGCTATGCCATTGTTCTTTTTATTTTGCACACGCTAGGCCCTTGTTCTTGATTTTTTGCACACGCTAGGCCCTTGCTCTTGCTATTTTGCACTCGCTAGGCTCTTGTTCTTGCAATTTTGCACACGCTAGTTCCTTGTTCTTTTTATTTTGCACACGCTAGGCCCTTGTTCTTGCTATTTTGCTAACGCTAGGCCCTTGTTCTTGATTTTTTGCACACGCTAGGCCCTTGCTCTTGCTATTTTGCACTCGCTAGGCCCTTGTTCTTGCAATTTTGCACACGCTAGGCCCTTGTTCTTGCAATTTTGCACACGCTAGGCCCTTGTTCTTTTTATTTTGCACACGCTAGGCCCGTGTTCTTTTTATTTTGCACTCGCTATGCCCTTGTTCTTTATATTTTGCACACGCTATGCCCTTGTTCTTTTTATTCTGCACATGCTAGGCCCTTGTTCTTGCAATTTCGCACTTGCTAGGCCCTTGTTCTTGCTATTTTGCGAACGCTAGGCCCTTGTTATTGATTTTTTGAACACGCTAGGCCCTTGCACTTGCTATTTTGCACTCGCTAGGCCCTTGTTCTTGCAATTTTGCACACGCTAGGCACTTGTTCTTGCAATTTTGCACACGCTAGGCCCTTGTTCTTTTTATTTTGCACACGCTATGCCCTTGTTCTTTTTATTTTGCACACGTTATGCCCTTGTTCTTTTTATTTTGCACATGCTAGGCCCTTGATCTTGCAATTTTGCACATGCTAGACCCTTGTTCTTTTTATTTTGCACATGCTAGGCCCTTGTTCTTGTTTTTTTGCACACGCTAGGCCCTTGCTCTTGCTATTTTGCACTCGCTAGGCCCTTTTTCTTGCAATTTTGCACATGCTAGGCCTTTGCTCTTGCAATATTGCACTCGCTAGGCCCTTGTTCTTGCAATTTTGCATACGCTAGGCCCTTGTTCTTGCAATTTTGCACAAGCTGGGTCCTTGTTCTTTTTATTTTGCACACGCTAAGCCCTTGTTCTTTTTATTTTGCATATGCTAGGCCCTTGTTCTTGCTATTTTGCACACGCTATGCCATTGTTCTTTTTATTTTGCACACGCTATGCCCTTGTTCTTTTTATTTTGCACATGCTAGGCCCTTGTTCTTGCAATTTTGCACATGCTAGACCCTTGTTCTTTTTATTTTGCACACGCTAGGCCCTTGTTCTTGATTTTTTGCACACGCTAGGCCCTTGCTCTTGCTATTTTGCACTCGCTAGGCCCTTGTTCTTGCAATTTTGCACATGCTAGGCCCTTGCTCTTGCAATTTTGCACTCGCTAGGCCCTTGTTCTTGCAATTTTGCATACGCTATGCCCTTGTTCTTGCAATTTTGCACAAGCTGGGCCCTTGTTCTTTTTATTTTGCACACGCTAGGCTCTTGTTCTTTTTATTTTGCATACGCTAGGCCCTTGTTCTTGCTATTTTGCACAGGCTATGCCCTTGTTCTTTTTATTTTGCACACGCTAGGCCCTTGTTCTTGCAATTTTGCACATGTTAGACCCTTGTTCTTTTTATTTTGCACACGCTAGGCCCTTGTTCTTGCTATTTCGCGAACGCTAGGCCCTTGTTCTTGATTTTTTGCACACGCTAGGCCCTTGCTCTTTCTATTTTGCACTCGCTAGGCCCTTGTTCTTGCAATTTTGCACACGCTAGGCCCTTGTTCTTGCAATTTTGCACACGCTAGGCCCTTGTTCTTTGTATTTTGCACACGCTAGGCCCTTGTTCTTTTTATTTTGCACTCGCTATGCCCTTGTTCTTTATATTTTGCACACGCTATGCCCTTGTTCTTTTTATTTTGCACATGCTAGGCCCTTGTTCTTGCAATTTTGCACATGCTAGGCCCTTGTTCTTGCTATTTTGCGAACGCTAGGCCCTTGTTATTGATTTTTTGAACACGCTAGGCCCTTGCTCTTGCTATTTTGCACTCGCTAGGCCCTTGTTCTTGCAATTTTGCACACGCTAGGCCCTTGTTCTTGCAATTTTGCACACGCTAGGCCCTTGTTCTTTTTATTTTGAACACGCTGCGCTCTTGTTCTTTTTATTTTGCACACGCTATGCCCTTGTTCTTTTTATTTTGCACACGCTATGCCCTTGTTCTTTTTATTTTGCACATGCTAGGCCCTTGATCTTGCAATTTTGCACATGCTAGACCCTTGTTCTTTTTATTTTGCACACGCTAGGCCCTTGTTCTTGATTGTTTGCACACGCTAGGCCCTTGCTCTTGCTATTTTGCACTCGCTAGGCCCTTTTTCTTGAAATTTTGCACATGCTAGGCCTTTGCTCTTGCAATATTGCACTCGCTAGGCCCTTGTTCTTGCAATTTTGCATACGCTAGGCCCTTGTTCTTGCAATTTTGCACAAGCTGGGTCCTTGTTCGTTTTATTTTGCACATGCTAGGCCCTTGTTCATTTTTTTTTGCATATGCTAGGCCCTTGTTCTTGCTATTTTGCACACGCTATGCCATTGTTCTTTTTATTTTGCACACGCTATGCCCTTGTTCTTTTTATTTTGCACATGCTAGGCCCTTGTTCTTGCAATTTTGCACATGCTAGACCCTTGTTCTTTTTATTTTGCACACGCTAGGCCCTTGTTCTTGATTTTTTGCACACGCTAGGCCCTTGCTCTTGCTATTTTGCACTCGCTAAGCCCTTGTTCTTGCAATTTTGCACATGCTAGGCCCTTGCTCTTGCAATTTTGCACTCGCTAGGCCCTTGTTCTTGCAATTTTGCATACGCTAGGCCCTTGTTCTTGCAATTTTGCACAAGCTGGGCCCTTGTTCTTTTTATTTTGCACACACTAGGCTCTTGTTCTTTTTATTTTGCATACGCTAGGCCCTTGTTCTTGCTATTTTGCACAGGCTATGCCCTTGTTCTTTTTATTTTGCACACGCTAGGCCCTTGTTCTTGCAATTTTGCACATGTTAGACCCTTGTTCTTTTTATTTTGCACACGCTAGGCCCTTGTTCTTGCTATTTCGCGAACGCTAGCTAGGCCCTTGTTCTTGATTTTTTGCACACGCTAGGCCCTTGCTCTTTCTGTTTTGCACTCGCTAGGCCCTTGTTCTTGCAATTTTGCACACGCTAGGCCCTTGTTCTTGCAATTTTGCACACGCTAGGCCCTTGTTCTTTGTATTTTGCACACGCTAGGCCCTTGTTCTTTTTATTTTGCACTCGCTATGCCCTTGTTCTTTATATTTTGCACACGCTATGCCCTTGTTCTTTTTATTTTGCACATGCTAGGCCCTTGTTCTTGCAATTTTGCACATGCTAGGCCCTTGTTCTTGCTATTTTGCGAACGCTAGGCCCTTGTTATTGATTTTTTGAACACGCTAGGCCCTTGCTCTTGCTATTTTGCACTCGCTAGGCCCTTGTTCTTGCAATTTTGCACACGCTAGGCCCTTGTTCTTGCAATTTTGCACACGCTAGGCCCTTGTTCTTTTTATTTTGAACACGCTGCGCTCTTGTTCTTTTTATTTTGCACACGCTATGCCCTTGTTCTTTTTATTTTGCACACGCTATGCCCTTGTTCTTTTTATTTTGCACATGCTAGGCCCTTGATCTTGCAATTTTGCACATGCTAGACCCTTGTTCTTTTTATTTTGCACACGCTAGGCCCTTGTTCTTGATTGTTTGCACACGCTAGGCCCTTGCTCTTGCTATTTTGCACTCGCTAGGCCCTTTTTCTTGAAATTTTGCACATGCTAGGCCTTTGCTCTTGCAATATTGCACTCGCTAGGCCCTTGTTCTTGCAATTTTGCATACGCTAGGCCCTTGTTCTTGCAATTTTGCACAAGCTGGGTCCTTGTTCGTTTTATTTTGCACATGCTAGGCCCTTGTTCATTTTTTTTTGCATATGCTAGGCCCTTGTTCTTGCTATTTTGCACACGCTATGCCATTGTTCTTTTTATTTTGCACACGCTATGCCCTTGTTCTTTTTATTTTGCACATGCTAGGCCCTTGTTCTTGCAATTTTGCACATGCTAGACCCTTGTTCTTTTTATTTTGCACACGCTAGGCCCTTGTTCTTGATTTTTTGCACACGCTAGGCCCTTGCTCTTGCTATTTTGCACTCGCTAAGCCCTTGTTCTTGCAATTTTGCACATGCTAGGCCCTTGCTCTTGCAATTTTGCACTCGCTAGGCCCTTGTTCTTGCAATTTTGCATACGCTAGGCCCTTGTTCTTGCAATTTTGCACAAGCTGGGCCCTTGTTCTTTTTATTTTGCACACACTAGGCTCTTGTTCTTTTTATTTTGCATACGCTAGGCCCTTGTTCTTGCTATTTTGCACAGGCTATGCCCTTGTTCTTTTTATTTTGCACACGCTAGGCCCTTGTTCTTGCAATTTTGCACATGTTAGACCCTTGTTCTTTTTATTTTGCACACGCTAGGCCCTTGTTCTTGCTATTTCGCGAACGCTAGGCCCTTGTTCTTGATTTTTTGCACACGCTAGGCCCTTGCTCTTTCTGTTTTGCACTCGCTAGGCCCTTGTTCTTGCAATTTTGCACACGCTAGGCCCTTGTTCTTGCAATTTTGCACACGCTAGGCCCTTGTTCTTTTTATTTTGCACACGCTAGGCCCTTATACTTTTTATTTTGCACTCGCTATGCCCTTGTTCTTTATATTTTGCACACGCTTTGCCCTTGTTCTTTTTATTTTGCACATGCTAGGCCCTTGTTCTTTTTATTTTGCACACGCTAGGCCCTTGTTCTTGCAATTTTGCACACGCTAGGCCCTTGTTCTTTTTATTTTGCACACGCTGCGCTCTTGTTCTTTTTATTTTGCACACGCTATGCCCTTGTTCTTTTTATTTTGCACACGCTATGCCCTTGTTCTTTTTATTTTGCACATGCTAGGCCCTTGATCTTGCAATTTTGCACATGCTAGACCCTTGTTCTTTTTATTTTGCACACGCTAGGCCCTTGTTCTTGATTTTTTGCACACGCTAGGCCCTTGCTCTTGCTATTTTGCACTCGCTAGGCCCTTTTTCTTGCAATTTTGCACATGCTAGGCCTTTGCTCTTGCAATATTGCACTCGCTAGGCCCTTGTTCTTGCGATTTTGCATACGCTAGGCCCTTGTTCTTGTTATTTTGCACAAGCTGGGTCCTTGATCTTTTTATTTTGCACACGCTAGGCCCTTGTTCTTTTTATTTTGCATACGCTAGGCCCTTTTTCTTGCTATTTTGCACACGCTATGCCCTTGTTCTTTTTATTTTGCACACGCTAGGCCCTTGTTCTTGCAATTTTGCACATGCTAGACCCTTGTTCTTTTTATTTTGCACACGCTAGGCCCTTCTTCTTGCTATTTCGCGAACGCTAGGCCCTTGTTCTTGATTTTTTGCACACGCTAGGCCCTTGCTCTTTCTGTTTTGCACTCGCTAGGCCCTTGTTCTTGCAATTTTGCACACGCTAGGCCCTTGTTCTTGCAATTTTGCACACGCTAGGCCCTTGTTCTTTTTATTTTGCACACGCTAGGCCCTTATACTTTTTATTTTGCACTCGCTATGCCCTTGTTCTTTATATTTTGCACACGCTTTGCCCTTGTTCTTTTTATTTTGCACATGCTAGGCCCTTGTTCTTTTTATTTTGCACACGCTAGGCCCTTGTTCTTGCAATTTTGCACACGCTAGGCCCTTGTTCTTTTTATTTTGCACACGCTGCGCTCTTGTTCTTTTTATTTTGCACACGCTATGCCCTTGTTCTTTTTATTTTGCACACGCTATGCCCTTGTTCTTTTTATTTTGCACATGCTAGGCCCTTGATCTTGCAATTTTGCACATGCTAGACCCTTGTTCTTTTTATTTTGCACACGCTAGGCCCTTGTTCTTGATTTTTTGCACACGCTAGGCCCTTGCTCTTGCTATTTTGCACTCGCTAGGCCCTTTTTCTTGCAATTTTGCACATGCTAGGCCTTTGCTCTTGCAATATTGCACTCGCTAGGCCCTTGTTCTTGCGATTTTGCATACGCTAGGCCCTTGTTCTTGTTATTTTGCACAAGCTGGGTCCTTGATCTTTTTATTTTGCACACGCTAGGCCCTTGTTCTTTTTATTTTGCATACGCTAGGCCCTTTTTCTTGCTATTTTGCACACGCTATGCCCTTGTTCTTTTTATTTTGCACACGCTAGGCCCTTGTTCTTGCAATTTTGCACATGCTAGACCCTTGTTCTTTTTATTTTGCACACGCTAGGCCCTTCTTCTTGCTATTTCGCGAACGCTAGGCCCTTCTTCTTGATTTTTTGCACACGCCAGGCCCTTGCTCTTGCTATTTTGCACTCGGTAGGCCCTTGTTCTTGCAATTTTGCACATGCTAGGCCCTTGTTTTTGCAATTTTGCACACGCTAGGCCCTTGTTCTTTTTATTTTGCACATGCTAGGCGCTTGTTCTTTTTATTTTGCACACGCTAGGCCCTTGTTCTTGCTATTTTGCACACGCTATGCCCTTGTTCTTTTTATTTTGTACACGCTACGCCCTTGTTCTTGCAATTTTGTGTCAGAACATTATAGCTTACTTATTTGTGTAGGCTATAGTGGGGTATCCCATAGGGGGTACAACCCAGCTAGGGTTTCCTATTTGTACTCACTTCGTTCATAGTTCACACATTCTCTCGTTCACTTCTTGACATGGTATCAGAGCTGCCCGTTCTCGCCGTTCTCGCCGTTCTCGCCGAGCTGCCAATTTTGCACACGCTAGGCCCTTCTTCTTGACATGGTATCAGAGCTGCCCGTTCTCGCCGAGCTGCAGAAGAGACACACGTACACTGACCTGGGTGAACTGCGCAGCTACCTTGGCTTGCAGATCACCCGGGACAGAGCAAGCCGCACCATTACCCTGACTCAGTCACACATAGTGCAGCAGGTCCTTCAGCGCTTCGACTTCACGTACTCCTCGCCTCAAGCCACTCCTCTGCCTACTCGCCACTCGCTCTCAGCTCTGCCTTCGGATGAGTCCGTAGAGTCGAGTGGCCCGTATGCAGAGCTTGTTGGCTGCCTCATGACCTGATGACGCTAGGCCCTTGTTCTTTTTATTTTGCACACGCTAGGCCCTTGTTCTTTTTATTTTGCACACGCTATGCCATTGTTCTTTTTATTTTGCACATACTAGGCCCTTGTTCTTGCAATTTTGCACATGCTAGACCCTTGTTCTTTTTATTTTGCACACGCTAGGCCCTTGTTCTTGATTTTTTGCACACGCTAGGCCCTTGCTCTTGCTATTTTGCACTCGCTAGGCTCTTGTTCTTGCAATTTTGCACACGCTAGTTCCTTGTTCTTTTTATTTTGCACACGCTAGGCCCTTGTTCTTTTTATTTTGCACACGCTAGGCCCGTGTTCTTGATTTTTTGCACACGCTAGGCCCGTGTTCTTGATTTTTTGCACACGCTAGGCCCTTGCTCTTGCTATTTTGCACTCGCTAGGCCCTTGCTCTTGCTATTTTGCACTCGCTAGGCCCTTTTTCTTGAAATTTTGCACATGCTAGGCCTTTGCTCTTGCAATATTGCACTCGCTAGGCCCTTGTTCTTGCAATTTTGCATACGCTAGGCCCTTGTTCTTGCAATTTTGCACAAGCTGGGTCCTTGTTCGTTTTATTTTGCACATGCTAGGCCCTTGTTCATTTTTTTTTGCATATGCTAGGCCCTTGTTCTTGCTATTTTGCACACGCTATGCCATTGTTCTTTTTATTTTGCACACGCTATGCCCTTGTTCTTTTTATTTTGCACATGCTAGGCCCTTGTTCTTGCAATTTTGCACATGCTAGACCCTTGTTCTTTTTATTTTGCACACGCTAGGCCCTTGTTCTTGATTTTTTGCACACGCTAGGCCCTTGCTCTTGCTATTTTGCACTCGCTAAGCCCTTGTTCTTGCAATTTTGCACATGCTAGGCCCTTGCTCTTGCAATTTTGCACTCGCTAGGCCCTTGTTCTTGCAATTTTGCATATGCTAGGCCCTTGTTCTTGCAATTTTGCACAAGCTGGGCCCTTGTTCTTTTTATTTTGCACACACTAGGCTCTTGTTCTTTTTATTTTGCATACGCTAGGCCCTTGTTCTTGCTATTTTGCACAGGCTATGCCCTTGTTCTTTTTATTTTGCACACGCTAGGCCCTTGTTCTTGCAATTTTGCACATGTTAGACCCTTGTTCTTTTTATTTTGCACACGCTAGGCCCTTGTTCTTGCTATTTCGCGAACGCTAGGCCCTTGTTCTTGATTTTTTGCACACGCTAGGCCCTTGCTCTTTCTGTTTTGCACTCGCTAGGCCCTTGTTCTTGCAATTTTGCACACGCTAGGCCCTTGTTCTTGCAATTTTGCACACGCTAGGCCCTTGTTCTTTTTATTTTGCACACGCTAGGCCCTTATACTTTTTATTTTGCACTCGCTATGCCCTTGTTCTTTATATTTTGCACACGCTATGCCCTTGTTCTTTTTATTTTGCACATGCTAGGCCCTTGTTCTTTTTATTTTGCACACGCTAGGCCCTTGTTCTTGCAATTTTGCACACGCTAGGCCCTTGTTCTTTTTATTTTGCACACGCTGCGCTCTTGTTCTTTTTATTTTGCACACGCTATGCCCTTGTTCTTTTTATTTTGCACACGCTATGCCCTTGTTCTTTTTATTTTGCACATGCTAGGCCCTTGATCTTGCAATTTTGCACATGCTAGACCCTTGTTCTTTTTATTTTGCACACGCTAGGCCCTTGTTCTTGATTTTTTGCACACGCTAGGCCCTTGCTCTTGCTATTTTGCACTCGCTAGGCCCTTTTTCTTGCAATTTTGCACATGCTAGGCCTTTGCTCTTGCAATATTGCACTCGCTAGGCCCTTGTTCTTGCGATTTTGCATACGCTAGGCCCTTGTTCTTGTTATTTTGCACAAGCTGGGTCCTTGTTCTTTTTATTTTGCACACGCTAGGCCCTTGTTCTTTTTATTTTGCATACGCTAGGCCCTTTTTCTTGCTATTTTGCACACGCTATGCCCTTGTTCTTTTTATTTTGCACACGCTAGGCCCTTGTTCTTGCAATTTTGCACATGCTAGACCCTTGTTCTTTTTATTTTGCACACGCTAGGCCCTTCTTCTTGCTATTTCGCGAACGCTAGGCCCTTCTTCTTGATTTTTTGCACACGCCAGGCCCTTGCTCTTGCTATTTTGCACTCGGTAGGCCCTTGTTCTTGCAATTTTGCACATGCTAGGCCCTTGTTTTTGCAATTTTGCACACGCTAGGCCCTTGTTCTTTTTATTTTGCACATGCTAGGCGCTTGTTCTTTTTATTTTGCACACGCTAGGCCCTTGTTCTTGCTATTTTGCACACGCTATGCCCTTGTTCTTTTTATTTTGTACACGCTACGCCCTTGTTCTTGCAATTTTGTGTCAGAACATTATAGCTTACTTATTTGTGTAGGCTATAGTGGGGTATCCCATAGGGGGTACAACCCAGCTAGGGTTTCCTATTTGTACTCACTTCGTTCATAGTTCACACATTCTCTCGTTCACTTCTTGACATGGTATCAGAGCTGCCCGTTCTCGCCGTTCTCGCCGTTCTCGCCGAGCTGCCAATTTTGCACACGCTAGGCCCTTCTTCTTGACATGGTATCAGAGCTGCCCGTTCTCGCCGAGCTGCAGAAGAGACACACGTACACTGACCTGGGTGAACTGCGCAGCTACCTTGGCTTGCAGATCACCCGGGACAGAGCAAGCCGCACCATTACCCTGACTCAGTCACACATAGTGCAGCAGGTCCTTCAGCGCTTCGACTTCACGTACTCCTCGCCTCAAGCCACTCCTCTGCCTACTCGCCACTCGCTCTCAGCTCTGCCTTCGGATGAGTCCGTAGAGTCGAGTGGCCCGTATGCAGAGCTTGTTGGCTGCCTCATGACCTGATGACGCTAGGCCCTTGTTCTTTTTATTTTGCACACGCTAGGCCCTTGTTCTTTTTATTTTGCACACGCTATGCCATTGTTCTTTTTATTTTGCACATGCTAGGCCCTTGTTCTTGCAATTTTGCACATGCTAGACCCTTGTTCTTTTTATTTTGCACACGCTAGGCCCTTGTTCTTGATTTTTTGCACACGCTAGGCCCTTGCTCTTGCTATTTTGCACTCGCTAGGCTCTTGTTCTTGCAATTTTGCACACGCTAGTTCCTTGTTCTTTTTATTTTGCACACGCTAGGCCCTTGTTCTTTTTATTTTGCACACGCTAGGCCCGTGTTCTTGATTTTTTGCACACGCTAGGCCCTTGCTCTTGCTATTTTGCACTCGCTAGGCCCTTGTTCTTGCAATTTTGCACACGCTAGGCCCTTGTTCTTGCAATTTTGCACACGCTAGGCCCTTGTTCTTGCAATTTTGCACACGCTAGGCCCTTGTTCTTTTTATTTTGCACACGCTAGGCCCGTGTTCTTTTTATTTTGCACTCGCTATGCCCTTGTTCTTTATATTTTGCACACGCTATGCCCTTGTTCTTTTTAATCTGCACATGCTAGGCCCTTGTTCTTGCAATTTCGCACTTGCTAGGCCCTTGTTCTTGCTATTTTGCGAACGCTAGGCCCTTGTTATTGATTTTTTGAACACGCTAGGCCCTTGGACTTGCTTTTTTGCACTCGCTAGGCCCTTGTTCTTGCAATTTTGCACACGCTAGGCACTTGTTCTTGCAATTTTGCACACGCTAGGCCCTTGTTCTTTTTATTTTGCACACGCTATGCCCTTGTTCTTTTTATTTTGCACACGTTATGCCCTTGTTCTTTTTATTTTGCACATGCTAGGCCCTTGATCTTGCAATTTTGCACATGCTAGACCCTTGTTCTTTTTATTTTGCACACGCTAGGCCCTTGTTCTTGTTTTTTTGCACACGCTAGGCCCTTGCTCTTGCTATTTTGCACTCGCTAGGCCCTTGTTCTTGCAATTTTGCACACGCTAGGCCCTTGTTCTTGCAATTTTGCACACGCTAGGCCCTTGTTCTTTTTATTTTGAACACGCTGCGCTCTTGTTCTTTTTATTTTGCACACGCTATGCCCTTGTTCTTTTTATTTTGCACACGCTATGCCCTTGTTCTTTTTATTTTGCACATGCTAGGCCCTTGATCTTGCAATTTTGCACATGCTAGACCCTTGTTCTTTTTATTTTGCACACGCTAGGCCCTTGTTCTTGATTTTTTGCACACGCTAGGCCCTTGCTCTTGCTATTTTGCACTCGCTAGGCCCTTTTTCTTGCAATTTTGCACATGCTAGGCCTTTGCTCTTGCAATATTGCACTCGCTAGGCCCTTGTTCTTGCGATTTTGCATACGCTAGGCCCTTGTTCTTGTTATTTTGCACAAGCTGGGTCCTTGTTCTTTTTATTTTGCACACGCTAGGCCCTTGTTCTTTTTATTTTGCATACGCTAGGCCCTTTTTCTTGCTATTTTGCACACGCTATGCCCTTGTTCTTTTTATTTTGCACACGCTAGGCCCTTGTTCTTGCAATTTTGCACATGCTAGACCCTTGTTCTTTTTATTTTGCACACGCTAGGCCCTTCTTCTTGCTATTTCGCGAACGCTAGGCCCTTCTTCTTGATTTTTTGCACACGCCAGGCCCTTGCTCTTGCTATTTTGCACTCGGTAGGCCCTTGTTCTTGCAATTTTGCACATGCTAGGCCCTTGTTTTTGCAATTTTGCACACGCTAGGCCCTTGTTCTTTTTATTTTGCACATGCTAGGCGCTTGTTCTTTTTATTTTGCACACGCTAGGCCCTTGTTCTTGCTATTTTGCACACGCTATGCCCTTGTTCTTTTTATTTTGTACACGCTACGCCCTTGTTCTTGCAATTTTGTGTCAGAACATTATAGCTTACTTATTTGTGTAGGCTATAGTGGGGTATCCCATAGGGGGTACAACCCAGCTAGGGTTTCCTATTTGTACTCACTTCGTTCATAGTTCACACATTCTCTCGTTCACTTCTTGACATGGTATCAGAGCTGCCCGTTCTCGCCGTTCTCGCCGTTCTCGCCGAGCTGCCAATTTTGCACACGCTAGGCCCTTCTTCTTGACATGGTATCAGAGCTGCCCGTTCTCGCCGAGCTGCAGAAGAGACACACGTACACTGACCTGGGTGAACTGCGCAGCTACCTTGGCTTGCAGATCACCCGGGACAGAGCAAGCCGCACCATTACCCTGACTCAGTCACACATAGTGCAGCAGGTCCTTCAGCGCTTCGACTTCACGTACTCCTCGCCTCAAGCCACTCCTCTGCCTACTCGCCACTCGCTCTCAGCTCTGCCTTCGGATGAGTCCGTAGAGTCGAGTGGCCCGTATGCAGAGCTTGTTGGCTGCCTCATGACCTGATGACGCTAGGCCCTTGTTCTTTTTATTTTGCACACGCTAGGCCCTTGTTCTTTTTATTTTGCACACGCTATGCCATTGTTCTTTTTATTTTGCACATGCTAGGCCCTTGTTCTTGCAATTTTGCACATGCTAGACCCTTGTTCTTTTTATTTTGCACACGCTAGGCCCTTGTTCTTGATTTTTTGCACACGCTAGGCCCTTGCTCTTGCTATTTTGCACTCGCTAGGCTCTTGTTCTTGCAATTTTGCACACGCTAGTTCCTTGTTCTTTTTATTTTGCACACGCTAGGCCCTTGTTCTTTTTATTTTGCACACGCTAGGCCCGTGTTCTTGATTTTTTGCACACGCTAGGCCCTTGCTCTTGCTATTTTGCACTCGCTAGGCCCTTGTTCTTGCAATTTTGCACACGCTAGGCCCTTGTTCTTGCAATTTTGCACACGCTAGGCCCTTGTTCTTGCAATTTTGCACACGCTAGGCCCTTGTTCTTTTTATTTTGCACACGCTAGGCCCGTGTTCTTTTTATTTTGCACTCGCTATGCCCTTGTTCTTTATATTTTGCACACGCTATGCCCTTGTTCTTTTTAATCTGCACATGCTAGGCCCTTGTTCTTGCAATTTCGCACTTGCTAGGCCCTTGTTCTTGCTATTTTGCGAACGCTAGGCCCTTGTTATTGATTTTTTGAACACGCTAGGCCCTTGGACTTGCTTTTTTGCACTCGCTAGGCCCTTGTTCTTGCAATTTTGCACACGCTAGGCACTTGTTCTTGCAATTTTGCACACGCTAGGCCCTTGTTCTTTTTATTTTGCACACGCTATGCCCTTGTTCTTTTTATTTTGCACACGTTATGCCCTTGTTCTTTTTATTTTGCACATGCTAGGCCCTTGATCTTGCAATTTTGCACATGCTAGACCCTTGTTCTTTTTATTTTGCACACGCTAGGCCCTTGTTCTTGTTTTTTTGCACACGCTAGGCCCTTGCTCTTGCTATTTTGCACTCGCTAGGCCCTTGTTCTTGCAATTTTGCACACGCTAGGCCCTTGTTCTTGCAATTTTGCACACGCTAGGCCCTTGTTCTTTTTATTTTGAACACGCTGCGCTCTTGTTCTTTTTATTTTGCACACGCTATGCCCTTGTTCTTTTTATTTTGCACACGCTATGCCCTTGTTCTTTTTATTTTGCACATGCTAGGCCCTTGATCTTGCAATTTTGCACATGCTAGACCCTTGTTCTTTTTATTTTGCACACGCTAGGCCCTTGTTCTTGATTGTTTGCACACGCTAGGCCCTTGCTCTTGCTATTTTGCACTCGCTAGGCCCTTTTTCTTGAAATTTTGCACATGCTAGGCCTTTGCTCTTGCAATATTGCACTCGCTAGGCCCTTGTTCTTGCAATTTTGCATACGCTAGGCCCTTGTTCTTGCAATTTTGCACAAGCTGGGTCCTTGTTCTTTTTATTTTGCACACGCTAAGCCCTTGTTCTTTTTATTTTGCATATGCTAGGCCCTTGTTCTTGCTATTTTGCACACGCTATGCCATTGTTCTTTTTATTTTGCACACGCTATGCCCTTGTTCTTTTTATTTTGCACATGCTAGGCCCTTGTTCTTGCAATTTTGCACATGCTAGACCCTTGTTCTTTTTATTTTGCACACGCTAGGCCCTTGTTCTTGATTTTTTGCACACGCTAGGCCCTTGCTCTTGCTATTTTGCACTCGCTAGGCCCTTGTTCTTGCAATTTTGCACATGCTAGGCCCTTGCTCTTGCAATTTTGCACTCGCTAGGCCCTTGTTCTTGCAATTTTGCATACGCTAGGCCCTTGTTCTTGCAATTTTGCACAAGCTGGGCCCTTGTTCTTTTTATTTTGCACACACTAGGCTCTTGTTCTTTTTATTTTGCATACGCTAGGCCCTTGTTCTTGCTATTTTGCACAGGCTATGCCCTTGTTCTTTTTATTTTGCACACGCTAGGCCCTTGTTCTTGCTATTTCGCGAACGCTAGGCCCTTGTTCTTGATTTTTTGCACACGCTAGGCCCTTGCTCTTTCTGTTTTGCACTCGCTAGGCCCTTGTTCTTGCAATTTTGCACACGCTAGGCCCTTGTTCTTGCAATTTTGCACACGCTAGGCCCTTGTTCTTTTTATTTTGCACACGCTAGGCCCTTATACTTTTTATTTTGCACTCGCTATGCCCTTGTTCTTTATATTTTGCACACGCTATGCCCTTGTTCTTTTTATTTTGCACATGCTAGGCCCTTGTTCTTTTTATTTTGCACACGCTAGGCCCTTGTTCTTGCAATTTTGCACACGCTAGGCCCTTGTTCTTTTTATTTTGCACACGCTGCGCTCTTGTTCTTTTTATTTTGCACACGCTATGCCCTTGTTCTTTTTATTTTGCACACGCTATGCCCTTGTTCTTTTTATTTTGCACATGCTAGGCCCTTGATCTTGCAATTTTGCACATGCTAGACCCTTGTTCTTTTTATTTTGCACACGCTAGGCCCTTGTTCTTGATTTTTTGCACACGCTAGGCCCTTGCTCTTGCTATTTTGCACTCGCTAGGCCCTTTTTCTTGCAATTTTGCACATGCTAGGCCTTTGCTCTTGCAATATTGCACTCGCTAGGCCCTTGTTCTTGCGATTTTGCATACGCTAGGCCCTTGTTCTTGTTATTTTGCACAAGCTGGGTCCTTGTTCTTTTTATTTTGCACACGCTAGGCCCTTGTTCTTTTTATTTTGCATACGCTAGGCCCTTTTTCTCGCTATTTTGCACACGCTATGCCCTTGTTCTTTTTATTTTGCACACGCTAGGCCCTTGTTCTTGCAATTTTGCACATGCTAGACCCTTGTTCTTTTTATTTTGCACACGCTAGGCCCTTCTTCTTGCTATTTCGCGAACGCTAGGCCCTTCTTCTTGATTTTTTGCACACGCTAGGCCCTTGCTCTTGCTATTTTGCACTCGGTAGGCCCTTGTTCTTGCAATTTTGCACATGCTAGGCCCTTGTTTTTGCAATTTTGCACACGCTAGGCCCTTGTTCTTTTTATTTTGCACATGCTAGGCGCTTGTTCTTTTTATTTTGCACACGCTAGGCCCTTGTTCTTGCTATTTTGCACACGCTATGCCCTTGTTCTTTTTATTTTGTACACGCTACGCCCTTGTTCTTGCAATTTTGTGTCAGAACATTATAGCTTACTTATTTGTGTAGGCTATAGTGGGGTATCCCATAGGGGGTACAACCCAGCTAGGGTTTCCTATTTGTACTCACTTCGTTCATAGTTCACACATTCTCTCGTTCACTTCTTGACATGGTATCAGAGCTGCCCGTTCTCGCCGTTCTCGCCGTTCTCGCCGAGCTGCCAATTTTGCACACGCTAGGCCCTTCTTCTTGACATGGTATCAGAGCTGCCCGTTCTCGCCGAGCTGCAGAAGAGACACACGTGCACTGACCTGGGTGAACTGCGCAGCTACCTTGGCTTGCAGATCACCCGGGACAGAGCACGCCGCACCATTACCCTGACTCAGTCACACATGGTGCAGCAGGTCCTTCAGCGCTTCGGCTTCACGTACTCCTCGCCTCAAGCCACTCCTCTGCCTACTCGCCACTCGCTCTCCGCTCTGCCTTCGGATGAGTCCGTAGAGTCGAGTGGCCCGTTTGCAGAGCTTGTTGGCTGCCTCATGTACCTGATGACCTGCACTCGACCTGACCTTGCATACCCTCTTAGCATTCTCGCACGCTTTGTTGCTCCTGGGAGACACCGACCAGAGCACATGGCTGCAGCGAAAAGGGTGTTGCGCTACTTGTGCAGTACGTCAGGCATGGGGCTAGTGCTTGGAGGGCGCAGTCCAGTGGTCCTCACTGGGCACGCAGACGCTTCTTGGGCTGACGACTAGGCTACGCAGCGGTCGTCACAGGGTTACACCTTCAGCCTTGGTTCCGGCTCTGTTTCGTGGCGGGCTACCCGCTCGTCTTCTGTTCTCGGCTCCAGTTGTGAGGCTGAGATCTACGCTGGGGCTATGGCTGCACAGGAGTTACGCTGGCTCACCTACCTGCTGACCGACCTTGGAGAGCAGCCTCGTTCTCCTCCAGTCCTGTACGTAGACAACAAGGCCATGCTGGCCTTGTGTCGAGAGCAGAGACTAGAGCACAGGACAAAGCACATTGCTCTCCGCTACTTTCTTGCTCGTGAGCTACAGCAGCGTGGACAGTTGCGACTTGCGTACGTGGCCTCTGAGGCCAACACTGCTGATGTGTTCACCAAGGCACTTGCGCCTTGTGATCATCAGCGTTGCTGCACGCAGCTGGGTCTTGTGTCTGTCTTGCCTCACTTGCTCACTTCTTGACCTTCCTTGTACCGTCACATATATATAGTCTTGCTCTTGCTTGCTTGACTCTTGTATATCTCTATATATATGATCTTGCATGTGAACTGGCCTTGTGGCCCTTAAACTTGTGCTCGGAATGTGTGGTGACTTTGTGATCCACCCTGAGCTTTGCTTTGCTTTGCTTGACTGGTCTTGTGACCCCTTGTTCTCCCCCACTTTGCCTATGGGGGTGTGTCAGAACATTATAGCTTACTTATTTGTGTAGGCTATAGTGGGGTATCCCATAGGGGGTACAACCCAGCTAGGGTTTCCTATTTGTACTCACTTCGTTCATAGTTCACACATTCTCTCGTTCACTTCTTGACATTTTGCACATGCTAGACCCTTGTTCTTTTTATGTTGCACACGCTAGGCCCTTGTTCTTGCTATTTCGCGAACGCTAGGCCCTTGTTCTTGATTTTTTGCACACGCTAGGCCCTTGCTCTTGCTATTTTGCACTCGCTAGGCCCTTGTTCTTGCAATTTTGCACACGCTAGGCCCTTGTTCTTGCAATTTTGCACACGCTAGGCCCTTGTTCTTTTTATTTTGCACACGCTAGGCCCTTGTTCTTGCTATTTCGCGAACGCAAGGCCCTTGTTCTTGATTTTTTGCACACGCTAGGCCCTTGCTCTTGCTATTTTGCACTCGCTAGGACCTTGTTCTTGCAATTTTGCATACGCTAGGCCCTTGTTCTTGCAATTTTGCAAACGCTAGGCCATTGTTCTTTTTATTTTGCACTCGCTATGCCCTTGTTCTTTTTATTTTGCACACGCTATGCCGTTGTTCTTTTTGTTTTGCACATGCTAGGCCCTTGTTCTTGCAATTTTGCACATGCTAGGCCCTTGTTCTTGGTATTTTTCGAACGCTAGGCCCTAGTTCTTGCAATTTTGCACACGCTAGGCCCTTGCTCTTGCTATTTTGCACTCGCTAGGCCCTTGTTCTTGCAATTTTGCACACGCTAGGCCCTTGTTCTTGCAATTTTGCACACGCTAGGCCCTTGTTCTTTTTATTTTGCACACGCTAGGCCCTTGTTCTTTTTATTTTGCACACGCTATGCCATTGTTCTTTTTATTTTGCACACACTATGCCCTTGTTCTTTTTATTTTGCACATGCTAAGCCCTTGTTCTTGCAATTTTGCACATGCTAGACCCTTGTTCTTTTTATTTTGCACACGATAGGCCCTTTTGCACACGCTAGGCCCTTCCTCTTGCTATTTTGCACTCGCTAGGCCCTTGTTCTTTTTATTTTGCACACGCTAGGCCCTTGTTCTTGCTATTTCGCGAACGCTAGGCCCTTGTTCTTGATTTTTTGCACACGCTAGGCCCTTGCTCTTGCTATTTTGCACTCGCTAGGCCCTTGTTCTTGCAATTTCGCACACGCTAGGCCCTTGTTCTTGCAATTTTGCACACGCTAGGCCCTTGTTCTTTTTATTTTGCACACGCTAGGCCCTTGTTCTTTTTATTTTGCACTCGCTATGCCCTTCTTCTTTATATTTTGCACACGCTATGCCCTTGTTCTTTTTATTCTGCACATGCTAGGCCCTTGTTCTTGCAATTTTGACATGCTAGGCCCTTGTTCTTGCTATTTTGCGAACAGTAGGCCCTTGTTATTGATTTTTTGAACACGCTAGGCCCTTGCTCTTGCTATTTTGCACTCGCTAGGCCCTTGTTCTTGCAATTTTGCACACGCTAGGCCCTTGTTCTTGCAATTTTGCACACGCTAGGCCATTGTTCTTTTTATTTTGCACTCGGTATGCCCTTCTTCTTTTTATTTTGCACACGCTATGCTGTTGTTCTTTTTATTTTGCACATGCTAGGCACTTGTTCTTGCAATTTTGCACATGCTAGGCCCTTGTTCTTGGTATTTTGCGAACGCTAGGCCCTAGTTCTTGCAATTTTGCACACGCTAGGCCCTTGCTCTTACTATTTTGCACTCGCTAGGCCCTTGTTCTTGCAATTTTGCACACGCTAGGCCCTTGTTCTTGCAATTTTGCACACGCTAGGCCCTTGTTCTTTTTATTTTGCACACGCTAGGCCCTTGTTCTTGGTTTTTTGCACACGCTAGGCCCTTGCTCTTGCTATTTTGCACATGCTAGGCCCTTTTTCTTGCAATTTTGCACATGCTAGGCCTTTGCTCTTGCAATATTGCACTCGCTAGGCCCTTGTTCTTGCAATTTTGCATACGCTAGGCCCTTGTTCTTGCAATTTTGCACAAGCTGGGTCCTTGTTCTTTTTATTTTGCACACGCTAGGCCCTTGTTCTTTTTATTTTGCATATGCTAGGCCCTTGTTCTTGCTATTTTGCACACGCTATGCCATTGTTCTTTTTACTTTGCACACGCTATGCCCTTGTTCTTTTTATTTTGCACATGCTAGGCCCTTGTTCTTTTTATTTTGCACACGCTAGGCCCTTGTTCTTGATTTTTTGCACACGCTAGGCCCTTGCTCTTGCTATTTTGCACTCGCTAGGCCCTTGTTCTTGCAATTTTGCACATGCTAGGCCCTTGCTCTTGCAATTTTGCACTCGCTAGGCCCTTGTTCTTGCAATTTTGCATACGCTATGCCCTTGTTCTTGCAATTTTGCACAAGCTGGGCCCTTGTTCTTTTTATTTTGCACACGCTAGGCTCTTGTTCTTTTTATTTTGCATATGCTAGGCCCTTGTTCTTGTTATTTTGCACAGGCTATGCCCTTGTTCTTTTTATTTTGCACACGCTAGGCCCTTGTTCTTGCAATTTTGCACATGTTAGACCCTTGTTCTTTTTATTTTGCACATGCTAGGCCCTTGTTCTTGCTATTTCGCGAACGCTAGGCCCTTGTTCTTGATTTTTTGCACATGCTAGGCCCTTGCTCTTTCTATTTTGCACTCGCTAGGCCCTTGTTCTTGCAATTTTGCACACGCTAGGCCCTTGTTCTTTGTATTTTGCACACGCTAGGCCCTTGTTCTTTTTATTTTGCACTCGCTATGCCCTTGTTCTTTATATTTTGCACACGCTATGCCCTTGTTCTTTTTATTTTGCACATGCTAGGCCCTTGTTCTTGCAATTTTGCACATGCTAGGCCCTTGTTCTTGCTGTTTTGCGAACGCTAGGCCCTTGTTATTGATTTTTTGAACACGCTAGGCCCTTGCTCTTGCTATTTTGCACTCGCTAGGCCCTTGTTCTTGCAATTTTGCACACGCTAGGCCCTTGTTCTTGCAATTTTGCACACGCTAGGCCCTTGTTCTTTTTATTTTGAACACGCTGCGCTCTTGTTCTTTTTATTTTGCACACGCTATGCCCTTGTTCTTTTTATTTTGCACACGCTATGCCCTTGTTCTTTTTATTTTGCACATGCTAGGCCCTTGATCTTGCAATTTTGCACATGCTAGACCCTTGTTCTTTTTATTTTGCACACGCTAGGCCCTTGTTCTTGATTGTTTGCACACGCTAGGCCCTTGCTCTTGCTATTTTGCACTCGCTAGGCCCTTTTTCTTGAAATTTTGCACATGCTAGGCCTTTGCTCTTGCAATATTGCACTCGCTAGGCCCTTGTTCTTGCAATTTTGCATACGCTAGGCCCTTGTTCTTGCAATTTTGCACAAGCTGGGTCCTTGTTCTTTTTATTTTGCACATGCTAGGCCCTTGTTCATTTTATTTTGCATATGCTAGGCCCTTGTTCTTGCTATTTTGCACACGCTATGCCATTGTTCTTTTTATTTTGCACACGCTATGCCCTTGTTCTTTTTATTTTGCACATGCTAGGCCCTTGTTCTTGCAATTTTGCACATGCTAGACCCTTGTTCTTTTTATTTTGCACACGCTAGGCCCTTGTTCTTGATTTTTTGCACACGCTAGGCCCTTGCTCTTGCTATTTTGCACTCGCTAGGCCCTTGTTCTTGAAATTTTGCACATGCTAGGCCCTTGCTTTTGCAATTTTGCACTCGCTAGGCCCTTGTTCTTGCAATTTTGCATACGCTAGGCCCTTGTTCTTGCAATTTTGCACAAGCTGGGCCCTTGTTCTTTTTATTTTGCACACACTAGGCTCTTGTTCTTTTAATTTTGCATACGCTAGGCCCTTGTTCTTGCTATTTTGCACAGGCTATGCCCTTGTTCTTTTTATTTTGCACACGCTAGGCCCTTGTTCTTGCAATTTTGCACATGTTAGACCCTTGTTCTTTTTATTTTGCACACGCTAGGCCCTTGTTCTTGCTATTTCGCGAACGCTAGGCCCTTGTTCTTGATTTTTTGCACACGATAGGCCCTTGCTCTTTCTATTTTGCACTCGCTAGGCCCTTGTTCTTGCAATTTTGCACACGCTAGGCCCTTGTTCTTGCAATTTTGCACACGCTAGGCCCTTGTTCTTTTTATTTTGCACACGCTACGCCCTTGTTCTTTTTATTTTGCACTCGCTATGCCCTTGTTCTTTTTATTTTGCACATGCTAGGCCCTTGTTCATTTTATTTTGCATATGCTAGGCCCTTGTTCTTGCTATTTTGCACACGCTATGCCATTGTTCTTTTTATTTTGCACACGCTATGCCCTTGTTCTTTTTATTTTGCACATGCTAGGCCCTTGTTCTTTTTATTTTGCACACGCTAGGCCCTTGTTCTTGCAATTTTGCACATGCTAGGCCCTTGTTCTTTTTATTTTGCACACGCTGCGCTCTTGTTCTTTTTATTTTGCACACGCTATGCCCTTGTTCTTTTTATTTTGCACACGCTATGCCCTTGTTCTTTTCATTTTGCACATGCTAGGCCCTTGATCTTGCAATTTTGCACATGCTAGACCCTTGTTCTTTTTATTTTGCACACGCTAGGCCCTTGTTCTTGATTTTTTGCACACGCTAGGCCCTTGCTCTTGCTATTTTGCACTCGCTAGGCCCTTTTTCTTGCAATTTTGCACATGCTAGGCCTTTGCTCTTGCAATATTGCACTCGCTAGGCCCTTGTTCTTGCGATTTTGCATACGCTAGGCCCTTGTTCTTGTTATTTTGCACAAGCTGGGTCCTTGTTCTTTTTATTTTGCACACGCTAGGCCCTTGTTCTTTTTATTTTGCATACGCTAGGCCCTTTTTCTTGCTATTTTGCACACGCTATGCCCTTGTTCTTTTTATTTTGCACACGCTAGGCCCTTGTTCTTGCAATTTTGCACATGCTAGACCCTTGTTTTTTTTATTTTGCACACGCTAGGCCCTTCTTCTTGCTATTTCGCGAACGCTAGGCCCTTCTTCTTGATTTTTTGCACACGCTAGGCCCTTGCTCTTGCTATTTTGCACTCGGTAGGCCCTTGTTCTTGCAATTTTGCACATGCTAGGCCCTTGTTTTTGCAATTTTGCACACGCTAGGCCCTTGTTCTTTTTATTTTGCACATGCTAGGCGCTTGTTCTTTTTATTTTGCACACGCTAGGCCCTTGTTCTTGCTATTTTGCACACGCTATGCCCTTGTTCTTTTTATTTTGTACACGCTAGGCCCTTGTTCTTGCAATTTTGTGTCAGAACATTATAGCTTACTTATTTGTGTAGGCTATAGTGGGGTATCCCATAGGGGGTACAACCCAGCTAGGGTTTCCTATTTGTACTCACTTCGTTCATAGTTCACATATTCTCTCGTTCACTTCTTGACATGGTATCAGAGCTGCCCGTTCTCGCCGTTCTCGCCGTTCTCGCCGAGCTGCCAATTTTGCACACGCTAGGCCCTTCTTCTTGACATGGTATCAGAGCTGCCCGTTCTCGCCGAGCTGCAGAAGAGACACACGTGCACTGACCTGGGTGAACTGCGCAGCTATCTTGGCTTGCAGATCACCCGGGACAGAGCAAGCCGCACCATTACCCTGACTCAGTCACACATGGTGCAGCAGGTCCTTCAGCGCTTCGACTTCACGTACTCCTCGCCTCAAGCCACTCCTCTGCCTACTCGCCACTCGCTCTCAGCTCTGCCTTCGGATGAGTCCGTAGAGTCGAGTGGCCCGTATGCAGAGCTTGTTGGCTGCCTCATGTACCTGATGACCTGCACTCGACCTGACCTTGCATACCCTCTTAGCATTCTCGCACGCTATGTTGCTCCTGGGAGACACCGACCAGAGCACATGGCTGCAGCGAAGAGGGTGTTGCGCTACTTGTGCAGTACGTCAGGCATGGGGCTAGTGCTTGGAGGGCGCAGTCCAGTGGTCCTCACTGGGCACGCAGACGCTTCTTGGGCTGACGACCAGGCTACGCAGCGGTCGTCACAGGGTTACACCTTCAGCCTTGGTTCCGGCTCTGTTTCGTGGCGGGCTACCCGCTCGTCTTCTGTTCTCGGCTCCAGTTGTGAGGCTGAGATCTACGCTGGGGCTATGGCTGCACAGGAGTTACGCTGGCTCACCTACCTGCTGACCGACCTTGGAGAGCAGCCTCGTTCTCCTCCAGTCCTGTACGTAGACAACAAGGCCATGCTGGCCTTGTGTCGAGAGCAGAGACTAGAGCACAGGACAAAGCACATTGCTCTCCGCTACTTTCTTGCTCGTGAGCTACAGCAGCGTGGACAGTTGCGACTTGCGTACGTAGCCTCTGAGGCCAACACTGCTGATGTGTTCACCAAGGCACTTGCGCCTGGTGATCATCAGCGTTGCTGCACGCAGCTGGGTCTTGTGTCTGTCTTGCCTCACTTGCTCACTTCTTGACCTTCCTTGTACCGTCACATATATATAGTCTTGCTCTTGCTTGCTTGACTCTTGTATAACTCTATATATATGATCTTGCATGTGAACTGGCCTTGTGGCCCTTAAACTTGTGCTCGGAATGTGTGGTGACTTTGTAATCCACCCTGAGCTTTGCTTTGCTTGACTGGTCTTGTGACCCCTTGTTCTCCCCCACTTTGCCTATGGGGGTGTGTCAGAACATTATAGCTTACTTATTTGTGTAGGCTATAGTGGGGTATCCCATAGGGGGTACAACCCAGCTAGGGTTTCCTATTTGTACTCACTTCGTTCGTAGTTCACACATTCTCTCGTTCACTTCTTGACATTTTGCACATGCTAGACCCTTGTTCTTTTTATGTTGCACACGCTAGGCCCTAGTTCTTGCTATTTCGCGAACGCTAGGCCCTTGTTCTTGATTTTTTGCACACGCTAGGCCCTTGCTCTTGCTATTTTGCACTCGCTAGGCCCTTGTTCTTGCAATTTTGCACACGCTAGGCCCTTGTTCTTGCAATTTTGCACACGCTAGGCCCTTGTTCTTTTTATTTAGCACACGCTAGGCCCTTGTTCTTTTTATTTTGCACACGCTAGGCCCTTGTTCTTGCTATTTTGCACATGCTAGACCATTGTTCTTTTTATTTTGCACACGCTAGGCCCTTGTTCTTGATATTTCGCGAACGCTAGGCCCTTGTTCTTGATTTTTTGCACACGCTAGGCCCTTGCTCTTGCTTTTTTGCACTCGCTAGGCCCTTGTTCTTGCAATTTTGCACACGCTAGGCCCTTGTTCTTTTTATTTTGCACACGCTAGGCCCTTGTTCTTTTTATTTTGCACACGCTAGGCCCTTGTTCTTTTTATTTTGCACACGCTAGGCCCTTGTTCTTGCTATTTTGCACACGCTATGCCCTAGTTCTTTTTATTTTGCACACGCTAGGCCCTTGTTCTTGCAATTTTGCACATGCTAGACCCTTGATCTTTTTATTTTGCACACACTAGGCCCTTGCTCTTGCTATTTTGCGAATGCTAGGCCCTTGTTCTTGATATTTTGCACATGCTAGGCCCTTGCTCTTGCTATTTTGCACTCGCTAGGCCCTTGTTCTTGCAATTTTGCAAACGCTAGGCCATTGTTCATTCAATTTTGCACACGTTAGGCCCTTGTTCTTTTTATTTTGCACACGCTATGCCCTTGTTCTTTTTATTTTGCACACGCTAGGCCCTTGTTCTTGCTATTTTGCACACGCTATGCCCTTGTTCTTTTTATTTTGCACACGCTAGGCCCTTGTTCTTGCAATTTTGCACATGCTAGACCCTTGTTCTTTTTATTTTGCACACGCTAGGCCCTTGTTCTTTTTATTTTGCACACGCTAGGCCCTTGTTCTTGCTATTTTGCACACGCTATGTCCCTGTTCTTTTTATTTTGCACACGCTAGGCCCTTGTTCTTTCAATTTTGCACATGCTAGACCCTTGTTCTTTTTATTTTGCACACGCTAGGCCCTTGTTCTTGCTATTTCGCGAACGCTAGGGCCTTGTTCTTGATTTTTTGCACACACTAGGCCCTTGCTCTTGCTATTTTGCACTCGCTAGGCCCTTGTTCTTGCAATTTTGCACATGCTAGGCCCTTGTTCTTGCAATTTTGCATACGCTAGGCCCTTGTTCTTTTTATTTTGCACACGCTAGGCCCTTGTTCTTGCTATTTTGCACACGCTATGCCCTTGTTCTTTTTATTTTGCACATGCTAGGCCCTTGTTCATGCAATTTTGCACATGCTAGACCCTTTTTCTTTTTATTTTGCACACGCTAGGCCGTTGCTCTCGCTATTTCGCGAACGCTAGGCCCTTGTTCTTGATTTTTTACACACGCTAGGCCCTTGCTTTTGCTATTTTGCACTCGCTAGGCCCCTGATCTTGCAATTTTGCATTCGCTAGGCCCTTGTTCTTGCAATTTTGCACACGCTAGGCCCTTGTTCTTTTTATTTTGCACACGCTAGGCCCTTGTTCTTTTTATTTTGCACATGCTATGCCCTTGTTCTTTTTATTTTGCACACGCTAGTGTCAGAACATATCTATAGCTTATACTATTGTGTAGGCTGTAGTGGGGTATCCCATAGGGGGTACAACCCAGTTAGGGTTTCATATTTGTACAGCCTTCATTCATAGTTCACACATTCCTGTTCTACAAGTTTCTCATGGTATCAGAGCGGGTTCCCTGTGGGAACTTCGCCTAGGGCCCACCGAAGCGCGCCCCGAGGAGCGCTAACCTTCTTTTTCCTCTCGCTCGAGTGACCCTCCGTTTCGCCTTTCCCTCGCGGCCCCGCCGCCATTTCGACGCGGCCCCGCCGCCCCATTCGATCGCGACCCCGCCGCCTGCTCAGACGCGGCCCCGCCGCCCGCTACGACGCGGCCCCTGCCGCCCGCTCAGACGCGGCCCCGCCGCCTGCTCAGCCGCGGCCTCGCCGCCCGCTACGACGCGGCCCCGCCGCCTGCTCAGCCACGGCCCCGCCGCCCGCTACGACGCGGCCCCGCCGCCCGCTCAGACGCGGCCTCGCCGCCTGCTCAGCCGCGGCCCCGCCGCCCGCTACGACGCGGCCCCGCCGCCTGCTCGGCTGCGGCCCCGCCGCCCGCTCAGACGCGGCCCCGCCGTCCCCTCTGCCGGCCCCGCTGCTGCACCTGACGGCCCCGCCGTCCCCTCTGACGGCCCCGCCGTCCCCTCTGCCGGCCCCGCTGCTGCACCTGACGGCCCCGCCGTACCCTCTGACGGCCCCGCCGTCCCCTCTGCCGGCCCCGCTGCTGCACCTTACGGCCCCGCCGTCCCCTCTGACGGCACCGCCGTCCCCTCTGCCGGCCCCGCCGCTACACTTGACGGCCCCGCCGTCCCCTCTGCTGGCCCCGCCGCTGCACCAGACGGCCCCGCCGTCCCCGCCGCTGCACCTGCCGGCCCTGCTACTTCGGCCCCGCCGCCCCTGGTCTCGCGGCCCCGCCACCCTACCTGCAGCAGCCGAGCCGCCCACCTGCAGCAGCCGAGCAGCAGTGCAGCCGAGCCGCCCCGCACCCCAGCCGCCCTGCCGCCGAGCCGCCCGGGAACCGAGCCGCCCTGCACCCGAGCCGCCCTGCCGCCGAGCCGCCCGGGAGCCGAGCCGCCCTGCACCCGAGCCGCCCTGCCGCCGAGCCGCCCGGGAGCCGAGCCGCCCTGCACTCGAGCCGCCCTGCCGCCGAGCCGCCCGGGAGCCGAGCCGCCCAGCAGCGGAGTCGCTGAATCGCTGAGCCGCCCCTCTACAGAGCTGCCCGGCCTGCCCTGCCTGGTGAGCACAGTCCCACTGTCACTGCGTGCTCTTCCCCTACTGCTTGCACTGCTTCGCTGTCGTCGTCATGGCTACCCCTAGTGTCCTAGCTTTTCACGCTGAGGGTCGCGCCATTGACTTTGAGGTCTGGGTAGACGACCTGCAGTTGTTTTTACAGTGCGATAGGGTAGACGGCCTCTCTCTCTTTGACCTCACTTCTGGCGCCTCTCCTGCCCCTGCTGCTGATGCTGATCCCACTATGCGCTCTCAGTGGGCCACCCGCGATGCTGCTGCACGTCTTGCTGTGCGTCGCCACCTCCCTACCTCTGAGCGCGCGCACTTTAGTCAGTACAAGAGTGCTCAGACCTTGTACGACGCTGTAGTTGCGCGCTACTCCTCCCCTGCCACTGCTGCACTGAGCCGTCTCATGCTTCCCTACCTCTTTCCTGACCTCTCTGCCTTTCCCACTGTCGCTGACCTCATTACGCACCTCCGCACTAGTGACACTCGCTACCGCGCCGCCCTTCCTGCTGAGTTCTGCGCTAAGAACCCCCCCCCCCCCCCCCCATGTACATCACTCTCTACTACGTAGTCGCGCGCCTCCCTGACTCCCTTCGCGTAGTCAGGGACCACTTTCTCGCAGTCTGTCCCACCACCCTCACCGTCGACGTCCTCGAGAAGGCCCTCCTCGCGGCGGAGAAGAGCATCGTCGCTGTAGGAGCTTCTCGTGGTGACCCTCGCACCCCCATCTTTGAGGGGTGCTCTCCTTCCCCCCTCCTGCCCTCTGTTGCCTCTGCTGCTGCTGCCGACCTGCTTGGTCTCGAGTCGGTTGGCGCGGCGTCTGCCCCTAGTGGGAGACGCCGCTCTGGCAAGGGCAAGGGGGGCAAGGGTGCTGGTGGAGCTGGAGGAGGCGGTGGAGGTGGCGGTGGAGGCAGCGGAGGGAGTGGGGGTGGCGGCGGGAGTGGTGGAGGGGGTGGTGGTGGTAGTGGTGGCAGCGGCGGAGGAGGCGGCGGTGGTGGCGGCGGCGGTGGTGGTAGCGGCAGTGGTGGCGGTGACGGTGGGAGAGGCTGCGGCGGAGGAGGCGGTGGTGGCGGAGGAGGTGGAGCTGGTCGAGGCGGTACCCAGCAGCGGAGCGGCGGTGGTGGTGGTCAGCGCTCGCAGCAGCAGCAGCAGCAGCGTTCGCGTGACGTCCCTCCGCCCCAGCAGCTCCGTGAGTGGTACATTCGGCGTCAGAGGGGTGGGGGTACTGGTCCTTGCACCTACGTCCTTCGTTCCGGCGACCGCGCGGGTGAGCAGTGTGGGGGTGCCCACCCCACCCAGCGCTGCTTTGGCCGCCTGACGGACGCTTGGCGTCAGCAGTTCCCCGGGGCTAGTGAGATCCCTCGCTGGGATGAGCTTCTTAGGGCTGGTGTAGCGATCTTTGATCTTGATTTTGATGCTATCCTTACTGCTATGTATGCTGTGACTATTAGTGAGGAGGGTGACTGTTACCGGTGTTTCCCGCCCGACCCGGGCATTGGTACTGCTGCGCTAGGTGCTTGTGAGGCTGCTGCTCTAGGTGCCAGTGCGTCTGCGCTCTCAGGTGCTGGTGAGACTGCGCTCTCAGGTACTGCGTCGCCTTCGTCCTCCCTCACTTTCACACTTGACTCCGGAGCTTCTCGCTCCTTCTTTCGAGACCGCACCACCCTCACGCCGCTTGGCCGGCCGGTTGCGGTCTCCCTGGCTGACCCCTCTGGGGGTCCTGTCCTCTCTCACTTCTCTACTGTCCTCCCGTGTCCGGCTGCCCCCTCGGGCACACTGTCTGGTCTGTACCTTCCCTCGTTCTCTACGAACTTGGTGAGTGGTGCGGACCTACAGGATGCGGGGGTTCACCAGTTCACTCGTGCGAGTCAGCGGGTGACCCACTGCACGGACGCACGCACAGGCCGACACCTGGCCACGTTCTCACGTCGGCCGGGGTCGAGCCTCTACACCCTGACCACTACGTCTCCTCCTGTCCCTGCGTCTGGTCAGGTAGCTGCGTCAGGTCAGGTGCTTGCTGCTGCGTCCCGGTCAGGTCCTGAGTCTGCCCCCTGTTCTTGTCGCCTCCTGTCTCACGAGACTCTCCTGTGGCACCACCGTCTTGGCCACCCCTCCTTGCCCCGTCTTCGGAGCATGGCTTCCCGTGTCCTTGTCTCTGGTCTTCCCCGGTCTCTCCCTCCCCTTCCCTCCGGGCCAGGACCTTCCTGTGTCCCCTGTGTCGAGGGGCGCCTCCGGGCTGCTCCTCACTCCTCCCAGTTCCCCCCGACAGAGGCTCCACTGCAGACGCTTCACATGGACGTGTGGGGCCCAGCCCCCGTCCGTGGGCAGGGTCACGAGCGCTACTTCCTGTTGGTGGTTGACGACTACTCGCGTTACACCACAGTCCTCCCCTTGCGCAGCAAGGGTGCTGTCACTGAGGTGCTGATCGACTGGATCCGCGAGGCTCGTCTCCAGCTCAGGAAGAGCTTCGGCTCGGACTTTCCTGTTCTGCGTCTGCACTCGGACAGAGGCGGAGAGTTCTCCTCTCGCCTTCTGCGAGACTACTGTCGTGCACGGGGGATCCGCCAGACCTTCACGCTTCCGGACTCTCCTCAGCAAAATGGGATTGCTGAGCGCCGCATTGGCATGGTCATGGATGTCGCTCGTACGTCCATGATGCATGCGGCTGCCCCCCATTTTCTGTGGCCGTTTGCGGTGAGGTACGCGGCGCATCAGCTCAACCTTCACCCCAGGGTCTCTCGGCCCGCGATGTCCCCAGTCTTGCTGTGGACGGGGAAGGTTGGCGATGCGTCGGCGTTCCGTGTCTGGGGATCTCGGGCGTTTGTCCGCGACTTGTCTGCGGACAAGCTGTCCCCTCGTGCTGCTCCCTGTGTCTTCCTTGGCTTCCCCACTGACGCTCCAGGGTGGCAGTTTTACCACCCCTCCTCTCGTCGTGTTCTGTCCTCCCAGGACGTCACGTTCGACGAGTCAGTCCCCTTCTACCGCCTCTTCCCCTACCGCACTCCTTCCCTCCCCCCTCCGCCGGACTTCCTTGTGCCGGTTCCCCCCCCGGTAGACCCCCTCCCCCCTCAGGTTCCTGCCCCCTCAGGTGTGTCCCAGGTAGACGCAGTTGACCCGGTCGAGGTTACTGGTGACTCTGGTGCTGCTGCGGGTGCTGAGCCTGGGGGTGCTGACTCTAGGGGTGCTGTGCGCGGGGGTGCCGGGCCTGGAGGTGCTGCTACTGGGGGTGCTGAGCCTGGGGGTGCTAGGCCTGGGGGTGCTACTTCGGAGGGTGCTGAGCCTGGGGGTGCTGAGCCGGGGGGTACTGTGCCTGGAGCTGCTGAGCTACAGGGTGCTGGGTCTGGGGGTGCTGAGTTGGGAGCTACTGAGCCTGGGGGTGCTGAGTCTGGAGCTGCTGAGCCTGGGGTTTTTCCTGCTGCTGCGTCTCGACGGGAGCCCCTCTCTCCACAGGAGCTGCGCGAGTGGTTTGCTCGCCGCTGGAGGCGTGCAGCTGGAGCTGGAGCTTCTTCGACCAACAAGGGTGCTGGTGCTGCCGGTCCCGGAGCTGCTGGGCCTGCGGGTCCTACTGGAGCTGGAGCTGCTGAGGGTGTTGGTGCTGAGACTACTGCTGTCTGTCCTGGCGGTGGTTCTGCTGCTGGTGCTGCTGGAGGTCCTGCCGCTGGAGGTGTTGGTGGCGCTGGTGCTGTCGCTGAGGGTGCTGGTGCTGTCCCTGCTGAGTCTGGAGCTGCCGCGCGGCCTCGGCCGTACTTCGTTCCGCTCCTGCAGCAGGTTCTTGGTCTTTCTCCTCCGGTAGAGTGTCCACAGCCTGTCCAGTCGCAGTCACTGTTGGAGCCTTCCTCTCCTCTGCCTGCTCCCTCTCCTTACACTGGTCCTACTGGAGGTCTTGCTGAGCGTCGTGAGCCTGCGTCTCGTCCCGCGTGGCCTGTTCGTGCTGCTCGCGCTAGTGGTCGCGGTTCGCGTCAGCGTCCTCCTCCTGTCCCTGGCACGCACCGGATGTCTCTGCGTCCATCCACTGCTCCTCTGCGTGCCCCTTTGCCTTCTCCTCCTGAGTCCTCTCTTCCTGCGCTTGCCGACCCTGAGTCGGACTCTCTTCGTGCTACCAGTCCTACTGTCACGCGTCTGCTTGCTACTGTCGTCACTGACCCCTCTTTTGAGTCCACTGCTGCGTCTGCTCTTGTCGCTGAGCTCGTCGACTTTGCTGCTCGCTGTCGTCTAGACTACGCTGCTAGTCTTGTTGCTGAGTCTGCGTCTGTCTGTCCTCCGTCCGTCGGGGGTGAGTGTGCTCTTGGCACGGACGTCCTAGAGGACAGGCAGGAGGAGTACAGTGCCTCGCTGCTGCTTCACCTCATCTCGCGTCTGTACTGCTTGCTCCTGAGGGAGACCCGGATGCACTAGACATCCCGACTCCGCGCTCTTACGCGGAGGCCGTAGAGGGTCCCTACTCCTCTCAGTGGCAGGCAGCTATGGATGCAGAGATGGCTTCCTGGAAGTCCACAGGCACCTACGTTGACGCAGTTCCCCCTCCTGGGGCGAAAATCGTCAGTGGCATGTGGATCTTCAGGGTGAAGCGGCCGCCGGGCTCTCCACCTGTCTTCAAGGCACGGTACGTTGCTCGTGGCTTCAGTCAGCGGCAGGGAGTTGACTACTTTCAGACCTTCTCTCCCACCCCAAAGATGACCACTCTTCGGGTGCTGCTGCACATAGTCGCTCAGCGCGACTACGAGCTTCACTCTCTCGACTTCAGCACTGCGTTCTTGCAGGGTAGCCTGCACGAGGAGATCTGGCTGCGCCGTCCACCTGGCTTCACTGGGACTTTCCCTCCTGGCACCCAGTGGAGCCTCCGACGGCCAGTCTACGGTCTCCGCCAGGCATCACGTGAGTGGCACGACACACTGAGGACTACGCTCGCGGCTCTTGGGTTTGCTCCTTCTACTGCTGACCCGTCGCTGTTTCTGCGCACCGACACTTCTTTGCCGCCGTTCTACATCCTCGTGTACGTCGACGACTTGGTCTTTGCCACAGCGGACACTGCTGGACTCGCCTACGTGAAGTCCGAGCTACTTCAGAGACACACATGCACAGACCTGGGTGAACTGCACAGCTATCTTGGCTTGCAGATCACTCGGGACAGAGCACGCCGCACCATTACCTTGACTCAGTCACACATGGTGCAGCAGGTCCTTCAGCGCTTCGGCTTCACGTACTCCTCGCCTCAGGCCACTCCTCTGTCTACTCGCCACTCGCTCTCAGCTCTGCCTTCGGATGAGTCCGTAGAGTCGAGTGGCCCGTACCCAGAGCTTGTTGGCTGCCTCATGTACCTGATGACCTGCACACGACCTGACCTTGCATACCCTCTGAGCATTCTTGCACGCTATGTTGCTCCTGGGAGACACCGACCAGAGCACATGGTTGCAGCGAAGAGGGTATTGCGCTACCTGTGCAGTACGTTGGGCATGGGGCTAGTGCTTGGAGGGCGGAGTCCAGTGGTCCTTACAGGCCACGCGGACGCTTCTTGGGCTGACGACCAGGCTACGCAGCGGTCGTCACAGGGTTACACCTTCAGTCTTGGTTCCGGCTCTGTCTCGTGGCGGGCTACTCGTTCGTCTTCGGTTCTCAGCTCCAGTTGTGAGGCTGAGATCTACGCCGGGGCCATGGCTGCACAGGAGCTTCGCTGGCTCACCTACCTGCTGACTGACCTTGGAGAGCCGCCTCGTTCTCCTCCAGTGCTGTACGTAGACAACAAGGCCATGCTGGCCTTGTGTCGAGAGCAACGTCTGGAGCACAGAACGAAGCACATTGCTCTTCGCTACTTCCTTGCTCGTGAGCTACAGCAGCGTGGACAGTTGCGGCTTGCGTACGTGGCCTCTGAGGCCAACACTGCTGATGTGTTCACCAAGGCACTCGCGCCTTGTGACCATCAGCGCTTCTGCACCCAGCTGGGTCTTGTGCCTGTCTTGCCTCACTTGCTCTCCTCTTGAATTTACTTGTACTGTGACATATATATACCTGCTCTTGCTTTTCTAGTTTTATATATATATGTCTGTACTCCTGCATGTGAACTGGCCTCTGGCCCTGCTCTTGTGCTCGGACTGTGTGGTGACTTTGTGATCCACCCTGAGCTTGCTTTGCTTTGCTCTGCTTGACTGGTCTTGTGACCCCTTGTTCTCCCCCACTTTGCCTATGGGGGTGTGTCAGAACATATCTATAGCTTATACTATTGTGTAGGCTGTAGTGGGGTATCCCATAGGGGGTACAACCCAGTTAGGGTTTCATATTTGTACTGTCTTCATTCATAGTTCACACATTCCTGTTCTACAATTCTCACAAAGAGTCCAATGATGCCAGAGGCGGCTCACACCGCATGGCAAGGTTTTATGGCATACAATCAAGGGAAGGCAGCAAGGATGGCCAAGCAACAAACCTGGTGCGTGGCAATAATGGTCATGCAAAAAAAAAAAAAAAAAAAAGGAGAGAGGAAATGAGCGCAAGTCTGATGGTTCAATGGAGCGAGCAAACCAAACAAGGAGTTGCTGGATGAGCGCCTCAGTGTTAGGCACACGGCGGGACACCCGAGTACTTGTCAGGCATGCAAAAGGTCTCAAGTGTAGGACAAGGTTTCAAAAGAGAAGAGATAAAGAGATGGAATGTCACACGGAATGTACACCGCCGCAGACCCTTGCTTATAAGGAGTGTCCCATGTTGCCACCAAAACCCATGGTCCACAGATACACCGGATAGTGGATCAATCACGGAGTATGACCTGTATGAGGTGGCGGTCACCGACAAGCTTGTCACGACCATGCGCGGGCGCTTGCGCGCGGCATTTCTATGGTGGAGCTCATGGTGCGAGAGTAGCTTCATATTCTCACTGGTTTTGAATGGCTATTGGATGCCATGGAAGCAGGGACCCCCCATGCCGATTCAGCAAGACAATCATGCGGGAGCATTATCCCACTCCAAGTTCACCAAGCAGGCCATAGCCGAGCTCATCGATAGTGGCGCGGCTACTCTCGCCCCCGCAACCCAAGAGATATGCATAAGCCCACTAAATGTGGTAGTCAAGCGGGACAAATGCCGCCTGATTCTGGACCTCCGAAGGGTTAATCAAAATCTGTGCATCCCCAAATTCAAGTACGAGGGATTGAGTCGGGTGGCGAAGCTTGTTCGCATAGGCGATTGGATGTTCGTGGTCGACCTCAAATTGGGATACCACCATGTGGACATCCACCCATCAAATTGGGATTCCAATATGACGGACGCACATACGTCTTTCGGTCCCTCCCGTTCGGCCTGGCGACAGCCCCATTCGTTTTCACTCAACTGATCAAGCAGCTCGCCCGTCGTTGGCGGGCCCTCGGGGTGCGAGTCATCCTATATGTGGACGATATCCTGTTCTTGTGCGACACAGAAGCAGAGGCTCGAACCACGGATCAGATGGTGGTGCAAGACCTCAACAAGGAAGGATTAGTCATCAATTCCAAGAAATCACATCTGCAGCCTATCCAGCAGCTGCGCTTTCTGGGTGTTGAACTGGGTACGAAGCGAGGACAGTTCTCCATCGGTCCCGAGCGGCGTGCATCGTTACGCTTGACCATTCAAGAACTCTGCATGCAGGCAAGGCCAAGCGCAAGGTCCTGATCCGCCACATCGCAAGAGTCACTGGCATGCTCGCATCGATGTTACTCGCCATTAGGGCAACCGCACGCGCATTTAGCCAGAACCTGTTGCATACCATCCAGGAGGCACCTTCCTGGAACAGCAAGGTGCCATTGGTCCCTCCCGTCATCGAGAAACTCGAGTTTTGGTTGCAAGAATAAGACAACTTCAATGGCGCCCCATTCCATGTTCCGCGCAGCTACGATGCAGTGATCCATGTGGACGCCAGCGCACACAGCTGGGGAGCAACACTTGACACGTTTCCAGAAAAGAGAATTGAGGCAAATGCGACCATGCTCGAGCACCTCACAACGGCCTCCAGCAAGCAACGGGAAATGGACAGAGTGCTATGGGCTCTCCGGACGTTCTCAGAAGGGATAGACAATCGACACGTCCTAGCCAGAACTAATAAACAAAGAGGTATTTTTCATTCTTCGTAAGGGCGGGTTGCGAAGCCCCAGCCTCACCACAGCATGCAGAGCCATTATTCAAACGTGCATGGCATTGAGGACTCGCCTGATGGTCGAATGGATCCCACGCGAACTCAGCACACGAGCGGACGAGCTCTCCAAAATGGTCTATCGAGACGACTACTCAATCAAAGCACCATGGTCCCGCCTCATCGAGCGACGTTTGGGGCCACACTCCATCGATTTATTTGCCAATGAGAACAACACACAGCTGGGCTGCTTCTGCTCTAAAATACCTCACCCTGACGTAGAGGCCATCGACGCCTTCTCCATTCGGTGGGACATCGAGCAGGGATACGCCTTTCCACCACCCCACATTGTCCCAGCAGTGCTGCACCATGCCCAACGGACGCGAGCATCGCTCACGCTCGTCGTGCCTCACTAGCCCGGAGCAAGATGGTGGCCATTGCTACAACCCGCCCCGCCTATATGGGCCCCTTGTATTACCGCTCATATCCACCTCAGCCATGGGAGCCAATGCCTCACCGCAGGCACCCACACTAGTGCTTTCTCTGGCGATGGATTGCCTCATAGCCCAATTATCGCCTTACGAGTGTCGTTCGTCACCTGACCTTTCACGTAACTGGTGTAGGATTACTTGAGCGACCCAAGCAAGAATTGCTCCGGATAACCACACATACACGGGCCAACTCAACGATTCGCACCTACGAACCGTACTAGGCCAACTTCCGCGCGTTTTGCAAACGAGTGAAGCTACAGTTGTTGTTGTTGTTGTTGTTGTTATTGTTGTTGTTCTTGTTGTTGTTGTTGTTGTTGTTGTTGTTGTTGTTGTTGTTGTTGTTGTTGTTGTTGTTGTTGTTGTTGTTGTTGAGGTTGTTGTGGTTGTCTTTGTTGCTGTGATTGTTGTCGTTGTTGCTGTTATCGTTGTCGTTGTTGCTGTTGTTGTCGTTGTCATTGTCGCTGTTGTTGTCGTTGTCATTGTTGTTGTTGTTGTTGTTGTTGTTGTTGTTGTTGTTGTTGTTGTTGTTGTTGTTGTTGTTGTTGTTGTTGTTGTTGTTGTTGTTGTTGTTGTTGTTGTTGTTGCTGTTGTTGTTGTTCCTATTGTTGCTGTTGTTGATTGTGATCGTAATTGAATTTTTTGTAAGGTAAAATGGCTCGGTTTTCTACTCAAATATATATTCCGTATTAGTATTTACAGGGCCGAGGAGGCGGAGGGGGGGGGGGGGTGTTCTTCCTGCGGAGAGTCACTCTACACCGGTGGGAGCTGAACTATGAGTGGAGGCACGAATGGTTGGAGTGGTTGTGGATTAGCTTGTATTCTCTAGCACTTGTGAGTTAACAACCCAAAACATTTAGAAGTTCACTAGCAAAAGTTGAGAACAACAATGATAGATAGTTGCAATAGCTACAACAACTACATCAGATGCAATGCAGTCTAGCAAATAGGTAGGTCGACCGCCAGCGCAGCAAAGTTGGCGACATGCCAGCGCTGCAGGTTGGCACCGCACCAACACTGGAGAAATGTGGTTTGCCAACCCAGCAAGGACAGTGGCTTGCTAGCCCTACACCAAGGCGGCTTGCAAATGCTGCAGCAGGGTGGCATGCCAGTATTGGAACCGCAGGTGACAGCACATGCGTATATACACTTCGCATATGTTTGGAGACGGTTGAGCACAGCGTTCACCGTGTGAACTCCTGCATGTGAACTGGCCTCTGGCCCTGCTCTTGTGCTCGGACTGTGTGGTGACTTTGTGATCCACCCTGAGCTTGCTTTGCTTTGCTTTGCTTGACTGGTCATGTAACCCCATGTTCTCCCCCACTTTGCCTATGGGGGTGTGTCAGAACATATCTATAGCTTATACTATTGTGTAGGCTGTAGTGGGGTATCCCATAGGGGGTACAACCCAGTTAGGGTTTCATATTTGTACTGCCTTCATTCATAGTTCACACATTCCTGTTCTACAAGTTTCTCAGCTAGGCCCTTGTTATTTTTATTTTGCACACGCTAGGCCCTTGTTATTGCAATTTTGCACATGCTAGACCCTTGTTCTTTTTATTTTGCACACGCTAGGCCCTTGTTCTTGCTATTTCGCGAACGCTAGGCCCTTTTTCTTGATTTTTTGCACACGCTAGGCCCTTGCTCTTGCTATTTTGCACTCGCTAGGCCCTTGCTCTTGCAATTTTGCACACGCTAGGCCCTTGTCCTTGCAATTTTGCACACGCTAGGCCCTTGTTCGTTTTATTTTGCACACGCTAGGCCCTTGTTCTTGCTATTTTGCACACGCTATGCCCTTGTTCTCTTTATTTTGCACACGCTTGGCCCTTGTTGTTTCAATTTTGCACACGCTAGGCCCTTGTTCTTTTTATTTTGCACACGCCAGGCCCTTGTTCTTTTTATTTTGCACACGCTAGGCCCTTGTTCTTGCTATTTTGCACACGCTATGCCCTTGTTCTTTTTATTTTGCACACGCTAGGCCCTTGTTCTTGCAATTTTGCACATGCTAGACCCTTGTTCTTTTTATTTTGCACACGCTAGGCCCTTGTTCTTCCTATTTCGCGAATGCTAGGCCCTTGTTCTTGATTTTTTGCCTATGCTAGGCCCTTGCTCTTGCTACTTTGCACTCGCTAGGCCCATGTTCTTGCAATTTTGCACACGCTAGGCCCTTGTTCTTGCAATTTTGCACACACTAGGCCCTTGTTCTTTTTATTTTGCACACGCTAGGCCTTTGTTCTTTTTATATTGCACACGCTAGGCCGTTGTTCTTGCTATTTTGCACACGCTATGCCCATGTTCTTTTTATTTTGCACACGCTAGGCCCTTGTTCTTGCAATTTTGCACATGCTAGACCTTTGTTCTTTTTATTTTGCACACGCTAGGCCCTTGTTCTTGCTATTTCGCGAACGCTAGGCCCTTGTTCTTGATTTTTTGCACACGCCAGGCCCTTGCTCTTGCTATTTTGCACTCGCTAGGCCCTTGTTCTTGCAATTTTGCACACGCTAGGCCCTTGTTCTTGCAATTTTGCACACGCTAGGCCCTTGTTCTTTTTACTTTGCACACGCTAGGCCCTTGTTCTTGCTATTTTGCACACGCTATGTCCTTGTTCTTTTTATTTTGCACACGCTAGGCCCTTGTTCTTGCAATTTTGCACATGCTAGACCCTTGTTCTTTTTATTTTGCACACGCTAGGCCCTTGTTCTTGCTATTTCGCGAACGCTAGGCCCTTGATCTTGATATTTTGCACACGCTAGGCCCTTGCTCTTGCTATTTTGCACTCGCTAGGCCCTTGTTCTTGCAATTTTGCACACGCTAGGCCCTTCTTCTTGCAATTTTGCACACGCTAGGCCCTTGTTCTTCTTATTTTGCACACGCTAGGCCCTTGTTCTTTTTATTTTGCACACGCTAGGCCCTTGTTCTTGCTATTTTGCACACGCTATGTCCTTGTTCTTTTTATTTTGCACATCCTAGGCCCTTTTTCTTGCAATTTTGCACATGCTAGACCCTTGTTCTTTTTATTTTGCACACGCTAGGCCCTTGTTCTTGCTATTTCGCGAACGCTAGGCCCTTGTTCTTGATTTTTTGCACACGCTAGGCCCTTGCTCTTGCTATTTTGCACTCGCTAGGCCCTTGTTCTTGCAACTTTGCACACGCTAGGCCCTTGTTCTTGCATTTTTGCACATGCTAGACCCTTGTTCTTTTTATTTTGCACATGCTAGGCCCTTGTTCTTTTTATTTTGCACATGCTAGGCCCTTGTTCTTGCTATTTTGCACACGCTATGCCCTTGTTCTTTTTATTTTGCACATGCTAGGCCCTTGTTCTTGCAATTTTGCACATGCTAGACCCTTGTTCTTTTTATTTTGCACACGCTAGGCCCTTGCTCTTGCTATTTCGCGAACGCTAGGCCCTTGTTCTTGATTTTTTGCACACGCTAGGCCCTTGCTCTTGCTATTTTGCACTCGCTAGGCCCTTGTTCTTGCAATTTTGCACACTCTAGGCCCTTGTACTTGCAATTTTGCACACGCTAGGCCCTTGTTCTTTTTATTTTGCCCACGCTAGGCCCTTGTTCTTTTTATTTTGCACACGCTATGCCCTTGTTCTTTTTATTTTGCACACGCTAGGCCCTTCTTCTTTTCATTTTGCACACGCTAGGCCCTTGTTCTTGCTATTTTGCACATGCTATGCCCTTGTTCTTTTTATTTTGCACACGCTAGGCCCTTGTTCTTGCATTTTTGCACATGCTAGACCCTTGTTCTTTTTATTTTGCACACGCCAGGCCCTTGTTCTTGCTAACTCACGAACGCTATGCCCTTGTTCTTGATTTTTTGCACACGCTAGGCCCTTGCTCTTGCTATTTTGCACTCGCTAGGACCTTGTTCTTGCAATTTTGCACACGCTAGGCCCTTGTTCTTGCAATTTTGCACACGCTAGGCCCTTGTTCTTTTTATTTTGCACACGCTAGACCCTTGTTCTTTATATTTTGCACACGGTAGGCCCTTGTTCTTTTTATTTTGCACATGCTAGGCCCTTGTTCTTGTAATTTTGCACATGCTGGACCCTTGTTCTTTTTATTTTGCACACGCTAGGCCCTTGCTCTTGCTATTTCGCGAACGCTAGGCCCTTGTTCTTGATTTTTTGCACACGCTAGGCCCTTGCTCTTGCTATTTTGCACTCGCTAGGCCCTTGTTCTTGCAATTTTGCATTCGCTAGGCCCTTGTTCTTGCAATTTTGCACACGCTAGGCCCTTGTTCTTTTTATTTTGCACACGCTAGGCCCTTGTTCTTTTTTTTTTTGCACACGCTATGCCCTTGTTCTTTTTATTTTGCATTCGCTAGTCCCTTGTTCTTGCAATTTTGCACATGCTAGACCCTTGTTCTTTTTATTTTGCACACGCTAGGCCCTTGTTCTTGCTATTTCGCGAACGCTAGGCCCTTGTTCTTGATTTTTTGCACATGCTAGGCCCTTGCTCTTGCTATTTTGCACTCGCTAGGCCCTTGTTCTTGCAATTTTGCACACGCTAGGCGTTTGTTCTTGCAATTTGGCACACGCTAGGCCTTTGTTCTTCTTATTTTGCACACGCTAGGCCTTTGTTCTTTTTATTTTGCACACGCTAGGCCCTTGTTCTTGCTATTTTGCACACGCTATGTCCTTGTTCTTTTTATTTTGCACACGCTAGGCCCTTTTTCTTGCAATTTTGCACATGCTAGACCCTTGTTCTTTTATTTTGCACACGCTAGGCCCTTGTTCTTGCTATTTCGAGAACGCTAGGCCCTTGTTCTTGATTTTTTGCACACGCTAGGCCCTTGCTCTTGCTATTTTGCACTCGCTAGGCCATTGTTCTTGCAACTTTGCACACGCTAGGCCCTTGTTCTTGCATTTTTGCACATGCTAGACCCTTGTTCTTTTTATTTTGCACACCCTAGGCCCTTGTTCTTTTTATTTTGCACATGCTAGGCCCTTGTTCTTGCTATTTTGCACACGCTATGCCCTTGTTTTTTTTATTTTGCACATGCTAGGCCCTTGTTCTTGCAATTTTGCACATGCTAGACCCTTGTTCTTTTTATTTTGCACACGCTAGGCCCTTGCTCTTGCTATTTCGCGAACACTAGGCCCTTGTTCTTGATTTTTTGCACACGCTAGGCCCTTGCTCTTGCTATTTTGCACTCGCTAGGCCCTTGTTCTTGCAACTTTGCACACGCTAGGCCCTTGTTCTTGCATTTTTGCACATGCTAGACCCTTGTTCTTTTTATTTTGCACACGCTAGGCCCTTGTTCTTTTTATTTTGCACATGCTAGGCCCTTGTTCTTGCTATTTTGCACACGCTATGCCCTTGTTCTTTTTATTTTGCACATGCTAGGCCCTTGTTCTTGCAATTTTGCACATGCTAGACCCTTGTTCTTTTTATTTTGCACACGCTAGGCCCTTGCTCTTGCTATTTCGCGAACGCTAGGCCCTTGTTCTTGATTTTTTGCACACGCTAGGCCCTTGCTCTTGCTATTTTGGACTCGCTAGGCCCTTGTTCTTGCAATTTTGCATTCGCTAGGCCCTTGTTCTTGCAATTTTGCACACGCTAGGCCCTTGTTCTTTTTATTTTGCACACGCTAGGCCCTTGTTCTTTTTATTTTGCACACGCTATGCCCTTGTTCTTTTTATTTTGCATTCGCTAGGCCCTTGTTCTTGCAATTTTGCACATGCTAGACCCTTGTTCTTTTTATTTTGCACACGCTAGGCCCTTGTTCTTGCTATTTCGCGAACGCTAGGCCCTTGTTCTTGACTTTTTGCACATGCTAGGCCCTTGCTCTTGCTATTTTGCACTCGCTAGGCCCTTGTTCTTGCAATTTTGCACACGCTAGGCCCTTGTTCTTGCAATTTGGCACACGCTAGGCCCTTGTTCTTCTTATTTTGCACACGCTAGGCCTTTGTTCTTTTTATTTTGCACACGCTAGGCCCTTGTTCTTGCTATTTTGGACACGTTATGTCCTTGTTCTTTTTATTTTGCACACGCTAGGCCCTTTTTCTTGCAATTTTGCACATGCTAGACCCTTGTTCTTTTATTTTGCACACGCTAGGCCCTTGTTCTTGCTATTTCGAGATCGCTAGGCCCTTGTTCTTGATTTTTTGCACACGCTGGGCCCTTGCTCTTGCTATTTTGCACTCGCTAGGCCATTGTTCTTGCAACTTTGCACACGCTAGGCCCTTGTTCTTGCATTTTTGCACATGCTAGACCCTTGTTCTTTTTATTTTGCACACCCTAGGCCCTTGTTCTTTTTATTTTGCACATGCTAGGCCCTTGTTCTTGCTATTTTGCACACGCTATGCCCTTGTTTTTTTTATTTTGCACATGCTAGGCCCTTGTTCTTGCAATTTTGAACATGCTAGACCCTTGTTCTTTTTATTTTGCACACGCTAGGCCCTTGCTCTTGCTATTTCGCGAACACTAGGCCCTTGTTCTTGATTTTTTGCACACGCTAGGCCCTTGCTCTTGCTATTTTGCACTCGCTAGGCCCTTGTTCTTGCAATTTTGCACACGCTATGTCCTTGTTCTTGCAATTTTGCACACGCTAGGCCCTTGTTCTTTTTATTTTGCACACGCTATGCCCTTGTTCTTTTTATTTTGCACACGCTAGGCCCTTCTTCTTTTCATTTTGCACACGCTAGGCCCTTGTTCTTGCTACTTTGCACATGCTATGCCCTTGTTCTTTTTATTTTGCACACGCTAGGCCCTTGTTCTTGCATTTTTGCACATGCTAGACCCTTGTCCTTTTTATTTTGCACACGCTAGGCCCTTGTTCTTCCTATTTCGCAAACGCTAGGCCCTGGTTTTTGATTTTTTGCACACGGTAGGCCCTTGCTCTTGCTATTTTGCACTCGCTAGGCCCTTGTTCTTGCAATTTTGCACACGCTAGGCACTTGTTCTTGCAATTTTGCACACACTAGGCCCTTGTTCTTTTTATTTTGCACACGCTAGGCCCTTATTTTGTTTATTTTGCACATGCTAGGCCCTTGTTCTTGCTATTTTGCACACGCTATGTCCTTGTTCTTTTTATTTTGCACATGCTAGGCACTTGTTCTTGCAACTTTGCACATGCTAGACCCTTGTTCTTTTTATTTTGCACACGCTAGGCCCTTGTTCTTGCTATTTCGCGAACACTAGGCCCTTGTTCTTGAATTTTTGCATGCGCTAGGCCCTTGCTCTTGCTATTTTGCACTTGCTAGGCCCTTGTTCTTGCAATTTTGCACACGCTCGGCCCTTGTTCTTGCAATTTTGCACACGCTAGGCCCTTGTTCTTTTTATTTTGCACACGCTAGGCCCTTGTTCTTTTTATTTTCAACACGCTAGGCCCTTGTTCTTTTTATTTTGCACACGCTAGGCCCTTGTTCTTGCAATTTTGCACACGCTAGACCCTTGTTCTTTTTAATTTGCACACGCTAGGCCCTTGTTCTTTCAATTTTGCACACGCTAGGCCCTTGTTCTTGCAATTTTGCACACGCTAAGCCCTTGCTCTTGCTATTTTGCACTCGCAAGGCCCTTGTTCTTGAATTTTTGCACACGCTAGGCCCTTGCTCTTGCTATTTTTCACTCGCTAGGCCCTTGTTCTTGCAATTTTGCACACACTAGTCCCTTGTTCTTGCAATTTTGCACACGCTAGGCCCTTGTTCTTTTTATTTTGCACACGCTACGCCCTTGTTCTTGATCTTTTGCACACGCTAGGCCCTTGCTCTTGCTATTTTGCACTCGCTAGGCCCTTGTTCTTGCAATTTTGCACATGCTAGGCCCTTGTTTTTGCAATTTTGCACACGCTAGGCCCTTGTTCTTTTTATTTTGCACACGCTAGGCCCTTGTTCTTGCTATTTTGCACACGCTATGTCCTTGTTCTTTTTATTTTGCACACGCTAGGCCCTTGTTCTTGCAATTTTGCACATGCTAGACCCTTGTTCTTTTTTTTTTTTGCACACGCTAGGCCCTTGTTCTTGCTATTTCGCGAATGCTAGGCCCTTGTTCTTGATTTTTTGCACACGCTAGGCCCTTGCTCTTGCTATTTTGCACTCGCTAGGCCCTTGTTCTTGCAATTTTGCACACGCTAGGCCCTTGTTCTTGCAATTTTGCACACGCTAGGCCCTTATTCTTTTTATTTTGCACACGCTAGGCCCTTGTTCTTTTTTTTTTTGCACATGCTAGGCCCTTGTTCTTGCTATTTTGCACACGCTATGCCCTTGTTCTTTTTTTTTTGCACATGCTAGGCCCTTGTTCTTGCAATTTTGCACATGCTAGACCCTTGTTCTTTTTATTTTGCACACGCTAGGCCCTTGCTCTTGCAATTTCGCGAACGCTAGGCCCTTGTTCTTGATTTTTTGCACATGCTAGGCCCTTGCTCTTGCTATTTTGCACTCGCTAGGCCCTTGTTCTTGCAATTTTGCACACGCTAGGCCCTTGTTCTTGCAATTTTGCACACGCTAGGCCCTTGTTCTTTTTATTTTGCACACGCTAGGCCCTTGTTCTTTTTATTTTGCACACGCTATGCCTTTATTCTTTTTATTTTGCACACGCTAGGCCATTGTTCTTTTCATTTTGCACACGCTAGGCCCTTGTTCTTGCTATTTTGCACACGCTACGCCCTTGTTCTTTTTATTTTGCACACGCTAGGCCCTTGTTCTTGCATTTTTGCACATGCTAGACCCTTGTTCTTTTTTTTTGTACACGCTAGGCCCTTGCTCTTGCTATTTTGCACTCGCTAGGCCCTTGTTCTTGCAATTTTGCACACGCTAGGCCCTTGTTCTTGCAATTTTGCACACGCTAGGCCCTTATTCTTATTTTGCACACGCTAGGCCCTTGCTCTTTTTATTTTGCACATGCTAGGCCCTTGTTCTTGCTATTTTGCACACGCTATGCCCTTGTTCTTTTTATTTTGCACATGCTAGGCCCTTGTTCTTGCAATTTTGCACATGCTAGACCCTTGTTCTTTTTATTTTGCACACGCTAGGCCCTTGCTCTTGCTATTTCGCGAACGCTAGGCCCTTGTTCTTGATTTTTTGCACACGCTAGGCCCTTGCTCTTGCTATTTTGCACTCGCTAGGCCCTTGTTCTTGCAATTTTGCACACGCTAGGCCCTTGTTCTTGCAATTTTGCACATGCTAGGCCCTTGTTCTTTTTATTTTGCACACGCTAGGCCCTTGTTCTTTTTATTTTGCACACGCTATGCCCTTATTCTTTTTATTTTGCACACGCTAGGCCATTGTTCTTTTCATTTTGCACACGCTAGGCCCTTGTTCTTGCTATTTTGCACACGCTAGGCCCTTGTTCTTTTTATTTTGCACACGCTAGGCCCTTGTTCTTGCATTTTTACACATGCTAGACCCTTGTTCTTTTTATTTTGCACACGCTAGGCCCTTGTTCTTGCTATTTGACGAATGCTATGCCCTTGTTCTTGATTTTTTGCACACACTAGGCCCTTGCTCTTGCTATTTTGCACTCGCTAGGCCCTTGTTCTTGCAATTTTGCAGACGCTAGGCCCTTGTTCTTTCATTTTTGCACACACTAGGCCCTTGTTCTTTTCATTTTGCACACGCTAGGCCCTTGTTCTTTTTATTTTGCACACGCTAGGCCCTTGTTCTTGCTATTTTGCACACGCTATGCCCTTATTCTTTTTATTTTACACACGCTAGGCCCTTGTTCTTGCAATTTTGCATATGCTAGACCCTTGTTCTTTTTATTTTGCACACGCGAGGCCCTTATTCTTCCTATTTCGCAAACGCTAGGCCCTGGTTTTTGATTTTTTGCACACGGTAGGCCCTTGCTTTTGCTATTTTGCACTCGCTAGGCCCTTGTTCTTCCAATTTTGCACACGCTAGGCCCTTGTTCTTGCAATTTTGCACACAATAGGCCCTTGTTCTTTTTATTTTGCACATGCTAGGCCCTTGTTCTTTTTATTTTCAACACGCTAGGCCTTTGTTCTTGCTATTTTGCACACGCTATGCCCTTGTTCTTTTTATTTTGCACACGCTAGGCCCTTGTTCTTGCAATTTTGCACACGCTAGACCCTTGTTCTTTTTATTTTGCACACGCTAGGCCCTTGTTCTTTTTATTTTGCACACGCTAGGCCCTTGTTCTTGCAATTTTGCACATGCTAGACCCTTGTTCTTGCAATTTTGCACACGCTAAGCCCTTGCTCTTGCTATTTTGAACTCGCTATGCCCTTGTTCTTGAATTTTTGCACACGCTAGGCCCTTGCTCTTGCTATTTTGCACTCGCTAGGCCCTTGTTCTTGCAATTTTGCACACACTAGGCCCTTGTTCTTGCAATTTTGCACACGCTAGGCCCTTGTTCTTTTTATTTTGCACACGCTAGGCCCTTGTTCTTGCTATTTCGCGAACGCTAGGCCCTTGTTCTTGATCTTTTGCACACGCTACGCCCTTGCTCTTGCTATTTTGCACTCGCTAGGCCCTTGTTCTTGCAATTTTGCACACGCTAGGCCATTTGTTTTGCAATTTTGCACACGCTAGGCCCTTGTTCCTTTTATTTTGCACACGCTAGGCCCTTGTTCTTGCTATTTTGCACACGCTATGCCCTAGTTCTTTTTATTTTGCACACGCTAGGCCCTTGTTCTTGCAATTTTGCACATGCTAGACCCTTGTTCTTTTTTTTTTGCACACACTAGGCCCTTGCTCTTGCTATTTCGCGAACGCTAGGCCCTTGTTCTTGATTTTTTGCACACGCTAGGCCCTTGCTTTTGCTATTTTGCACTCGCTAGGCCCTTGTTCTTGCAATTTTGCAGACGCTAGGCCCTTGTTCTTTCATTTTTGCACACACTAGGCCCTTGTTCTTTTCATTTTGCACACGCTAGGCCCTTGTTCTTTTTATTTTGCACACGCTAGGCCCTTGTTCTTGCTATTTTGCACACGCTATGCACTTATTCTTTTTATTTTACACACGCTAGGCCCTTGTTCTTGCAATTTTGCACATGCTATGCCCTTGTTCATCCTATTTCGCCAACGCTAGGCCCTGGTGATTGAATTTTTGCACACGGTAGGCCCTTGCTTTTGCTATTTTGCACTCGCTAGGCCCTTGTTCTTGCAATTTTGCACATGCTAGGCCCTTGTTCTTGCAATTTTGCACACACTAGGCCCTTGTTCTTTTTATTTTGCACATGCTAGGCCCTTGTTCTTTTTATTTTCAACACGCTAGGCCCTTGTTCATGCTATTTTGCACACGCTATGCCCTTGTTCTTTTTATTTTGCACACGCTAGGCCCTTATTCTTGCAATTTTGCACACGCTAGACCCTTGTTCTTTTTATTTTGCACACGCTAGGCCCTTGTTCTTTTTATTTTGCACACGCTAGGCCCTTGTTCTTGCAATTTTGCACATGCTAGACCCTTGTTCTTGCAATTTTGCACACGCTAAGCCCTTGCTCTTGCTATTTTGCACTCGCTAGGCCCTTGTTCTTGAATTTTTGCACACGCTAGGCCCTTGCTCTTGCTATTTTGCACTCGCTAGGCCCTTGTTCTTGCAATTTTGCACACACTAGGCCCTTGTTCTTGCAATTTTGCACACGCTAGGCCCTTGTTCTTTTTATTTTGCACACGCTAGGCCCTTGTTCTTGCTATTTCGCGAACGCTAGGCCCTTGTTCTTGATCTTTTGCACACGCTAGGCCCTTGCTCTTGCTATTTTGCACACGCTAGGCCCTTGTTCTTGCAATTTTGCACATGATAGGCCCTTGTTCTTGCAATTTTGCACATGCTAGGACCTTGTTCTTTTTATTTTGCACACGCTAGGCCCCTGTTCTTTTTATTTTGCACACGCTAGGCCCTTGTTCTTGCTATTCTGCACACGCTATGCCCTTGTTCTTTTTATTTTGCACACGCTAGGCCCTTGTTCTTGCAATTTTGCACATGCTAGACCCTTGTTCTTTTTATTTTGCACACGCTAGGCCCTTGTTCTTGCTATTTCGCGAACACTAGGCCCTTGTTCTTGATTTTTTGCACGCGCTAGGCCCTTGCTCTTGCTATTTTGCACTCGCTAGGCCCTTGTTCTTGCAATTTTGCACACGCTCGGCACTTGTTCTTGCAATTTTGCACACGCTAGGCCCTTGTTGTTTTTATTTTGCACACGCTAGGCCCTTGTTCTTTTTTTTTCAACACGCTAGGCCCTTGTTCTTGCTATTTTGCACACGCTATGCCCTTGTTCTTTTTATTTTGCACATGCTAGGCCCTTGTTCTTTTTATTTTCAACACGCTAGGCCCTTGTTCTTGCTATTTTGCACACGCTATGCCCTTGTTCTTTTTATTTTGCACACGCTAGGCCCTTATTCTTGCAATTTTGCACACGCTAGACCCTTGTTCTTTTTATTTTGCACACGCTAGGCCCTTGTTCTTTTTATTTTGCACACGCTAGGCCCTTGTTCTTGCAATTTTGCACATGCTAGACCCTTGTTCTTGCAATTTTGCACACGCTAAGCCCTTGCTCTTGCTATTTTGCACTCGCTAGGCCCTTGTTCTTGAATTTTTGCACACGCTAGGCCCTTGCTCTTGCTATTTTGCACTCGCTAGGCCCTTGTTCTTGCAATTTTGCACACACTAGGCCCTTGTTCTTGCAATTTTGCACACGCTAGGCCCTTGTTCTTTTTATTTTGCACACGCTAGGCCCTTGTTCTTGCTATTTCGCGAACGCTAGGCCCTTGTTCTTGATCTTTTGCACACGCTAGGCCCTTGCTCTTGCTATTTTGCACACGCTAGGCCCTTGTTCTTGCAATTTTGCACATGATAGGCCCTTGTTCTTGCAATTTTGCACATGCTAGGACCTTGTTCTTTTTATTTTGCACACGCTAGGCCCCTGTTCTTTTTATTTTGCACACGCTAGGCCCTTGTTCTTGCTATTCTGCACACGCTATGCCCTTGTTCTTTTTATTTTGCACACGCTAGGCCCTTGTTCTTGCAATTTTGCACATGCTAGACCCTTGTTCTTTTTATTTTGCACACGCTAGGCCCTTGTTCTTGCTATTTCGCGAACACTAGGCCCTTGTTCTTGATTTTTTGCACGCGCTAGGCCCTTGCTCTTGCTATTTTGCACTCGCTAGGCCCTTGTTCTTGCAATTTTGCACACGCTCGGCACTTGTTCTTGCAATTTTGCACACGCTAGGCCCTTGTTGTTTTTATTTTGCACACGCTAGGCCCTTGTTCTTTTTTTTTCAACACGCTAGGCCCTTGTTCTTGCTATTTTGCACACGCTATGCCCTTGTTCTTTTTATTTTGCACACGCTAGGCCCTTGATCTTGCAATTTTGCACACGCTAGACCCTTGTTCTTTTTATTTTGCACACGCTAGGCCCTTGTTCTTTTTATTTTGCACACGCTAGGCCCTTGTTCTTGCAATTTTGCACATGCTAGACCCTTGTTCTTGCAATTTTGCACACGCTAAGCCCTTGCTCTTGCTATTTTGCACATGCTAGGCCCTTGCTCTTGCTATTTTGCGCTCGCTAGGCCCTTGTTCTTGCAATTTTGCACACACTAGGCCCTTGTTTTTTTTATTTTGCACACGCTAGGCCCTTGTTCTTTTCATTTTGCACACGCTAGGCCCTTGTTCTTGCTATTTCGGGAACGCTAGGCCCTTGTTCTTGATCTTTTGCACACGCTAGGCCCTTGCTCTTGCTATTTTGCACTCACTAGGCCCTTGTTCTTGCAATTTTGCACATGCTAGGCCCTTGTTCTTGCAATTTTGCACACGCTAGGCCCTTCTTCTTTTTATTTTGCACATGCTAGGCCCTTGTTCTTTTTATTTTGCACACGCTAGGCCCTTGTTCTTGCTATTCTGCACACGCTATGCCCTTGTTCTTTTTATTTTGCACACGCTAGGCCCTTGTTCTTGCTATTTTGCACACGCTATGCCCTTGTTCTTTTTATTTTGCACACGCTAGGCCCTTGTTCTTGCAATTTTGCACATGCTAGACCCTTGTTCTTTTTATTTTGCACACGCTAGGCCCTTGCTCTTGCTATTTTGCACTCGCTAGGCCCTTGTTCTTGATTTTGTGCACACGCTAGGCCCTTGCTCTTGCTATTTTGCACTCGCTAGGCCCTTGTTCTTGCAATTTTGCACACGCTAGGCCCTTGTTCTTTTTATTTTGCACATGCTAGGCCCTTGTTCTTTTTATTTTGCACATGCTAGGCCCTTGTTCTTGCTATTCTGCACACGCTATGCCCTTGTTCTTTTTATTTTGCACACGCTATGCCCTTGTTCTTGCTATTTTGCACACGCTATGCCCTTGTTCTTTTTATTTTGCACACTTTAGGCCCTTGTTCTTGCAATTTTGCTCATGCTAGATCCTTGTTCTTTTTATTTTGCACACGCTAGGCCCTTGTTCTTGCTATTTCGCGAATGCTAGGCCCTTGTTCTTGATTTTTTGCAGACGCTAGGCCCTTGCTCTTGCTATTTTGCACTCGCTAGGCCCTTGTTCTTGCAACTTTGCACACGCTAGGCCCTTGTTCTTGCAATTTTGCACACGCTAGGCCCTTGTTCTTTTTATTTTGCACACGCTAGGCCCTTGTTCTTTTTATTTTGCACACGCTAGGCCCTTGTTCTTGCTATTTTGCACACGCTATGCCCTTGTTCTTTTTATTTTGCACACGCTTGGCCCTTGTTCTTGCAATTTTGCACATGCTAGATACCTTGTTCTTTTTATTTTGCACATGCTAGGCCCTTGCTTTTGCTATTTCGCGAATGCTAGGCCCTTATTCTTTTTATTTTGCACACGCTATGCACTTGTTCTTTTTTCTTTGCACACGCTATGCCCTTGTTCTTTTTATTTTGCACATGCTAGGCCCTTGTTTTTGCAATTTTGCACATGCTAGACCCTTGTTCTTTTTATTTTGCACACGCTAGGCCCTTGTTCTTGCTATTTTGCGAACGCTAGGCCCTTGTTCTTGATTTTTTGCACACGCTAGGCCCTTGCTCTTGCTATTTTGCACTTGCTAGGCCCTTGTTCTTGCAATTTTGCACACGCTAGGCCCTTGCTCTTGCAATTTTGCACTCGCTAGGCCCTTGTTCTTGCAATTTTGCATACGCTAGGCGCTTGTTCTTGCAATTTTGCACAAGCTGGGCCCTTGATCTTTTTATTTCGCACACGCTAGGCCCTTGTTCTTTTTATTTTGCATACGCTAGGCCCTTGATCTTGCTATTTTGCACACGCTATGGCCTTGTTCTTTTTATTTTGCACACGCTGGGCCCTTGTTCTTGCAATTTTGCACATGCTAGACCCTTGTTCGTTTTATTTTGCACACGCTAGGCCCTTGCTCTTGCTATTTCGCGAACGCTAGGCCCTTGTTCTTGATTTTTTGCACACCCTAGGCCCTTGTTCTTGCTATTTTGCTCTTGCTAGGCCCTTGTTCTTGCAATTTTGCACACGCTAGGCCCTTGTTCTTGCAATTTTGCACACGCTAGGCCCTTGTTCTTTTTATTTTGCACACGCTAGGCCCTTGTTATTTTTATTTTTCACACGCTAGGCCCTTGTTCTTGCTATTTTGCACACGCTATGCCCTTGTTCTTTTAATTTGCACACGCTAGGCCCTTGTTCTTGCAATAGTGCACATGCTAGACCCTTGTTCTTTTTATTTTGCACACGCTAGGCCCTTGTTCTTGCTATTTCGCGAACGCCAGGCCCTTGTTCTTGATTGTTTGCACATACTAGGCCCCTGCTCTTGCTATTTTGCATTCGCTAGGCCCTTGTTCTTGCAATTTTGCACACGCTAGGCCCTTGTTCTTGCAATTTTGCACACGCTAGGCACTTGTTCTTTTTATTTTGCACACGCTAGGCCCTTATTCTTGCTATTTTGCACACGCTATGCCCTTGTTCTTTTTATTTTGCACACGCTAGGCCCTTGTTCTTGCAATTTTGCACACGCTAGGCCCTTGTTCTTTTTATTTTGCACACGCTAGGCCCTTATTCTTGCTATTTTGCACACGCTATGCCCTTGTTCTTTTTATTTTGCACACGCTAGGCCCTTGTTCTTGCAATTTTGCACATGCTAGACCCTTGTTCTTGCAATTTTGCTCACGCTAGGCCCTTGTTCTTGCTATTTCGCGAACGCTAGGCCCTTGTTCTTGATTTTTTGCACACGCTAGGCCCTTGCTCTTGCTATTTTGCACTCGTTAGGCCCTTGCTCTTGCAATTTTGCACACGCTAGGCCCTTGTTCTTGCAATTTTGCACACGCTAGGCCCTTGTTCTTTTTATTTTGCACACGCTAGGCCTTTGTTCTTTTTATTTTGCACACGCTATGCCCTTGTTCTTTTTATTTTGCACCTGCTAGGCTCTTGTTCTTGCAATTTTGCACATGCTAGGCCCTTGTTCTTGGTATTTTGCGAACGCTAGGCCCTTGTTCTTGATTTTTTGCACACGCTAGGCCCTTGCTCTTGCTATTTTGCACTCGCTAGGCCCTTGTTCTTGCAATTTTGCACACGCTAGGCCCTTGTTCTTGCAATTTTGCACAGGCTAGGCCCTTGTTCTTTTTATTTTGCACACGCTAGGCCCTTGTTCTTTCTATTTTGCACACGCTATGCCCTTGTTCTTTTTATTTCGCACACGCTATGCCCTTGTTCTTTTTGTTTTGCACATGCTAGGCCCTTGTTCTTGCAATTTTGCACATGCTAGACCCTTGTTCTTTTTATTTTGCACACGCTAGGCCCTTGTTCTTGATTTTTTGCACACGCTAGGCCCTTGCTCTTGCTATTTTGCACTCGCTAGGCCCTTGTTCTTGCAATTTTGCACATGCTAGGCCCTTGCTCTTGCAATTTTGCACTCGATAGGCCCTTGTTCTTGCAATTTTGCATACGCTTGGCCCTTGTTCTTGCAATTTTGCACACGCTAGGCCCTTGTTCTTGATTTTTTGCACACGCTAGGCCTTTGCTCTTGCTATTTTGCACTTGCTAGGCCCTTGTTCTTGCAATTTTGCACATGCTAGGCCCTTGCTCTTGCAATTTTGCACTCGCTAGGCCCTTGTTCTTGCAATTTTGTATACGCTAGGCCCTTGTTCTTGCAATTTTGCACAAGCTGGGCCCTTGTTCTTTTTATTTTGCATACGCTAGGCCCTTGTTCTTGCTATTTTGCACACGCTATGCCCTTGTTCTTTTTATTTTGCACACACTAGGCCCTTGTTCTTGCAATTTTGCACATGCTAGACCCTTGTTTTTTTTTTTTTTGCACACGCTAGGCCCTTGTTCTTGCTATTTCGCGAACGCTAGGCCCTTGTTCTTGATTTTTAAAACACACGCTAGGCCCTTGCTCTTGCTATTTTGCACTCGCTAGGCCCTTGTTCTTGCAATTTTGCACATGCTAGGCCCTTGTTCTTGCAATTTTGCACACGCTAGGCCCTTGTTCTTTTTATTTTGCACACGCTAGGCCCTTGTTTTTGCTATTTTGCACACGCTATGCCCTTGTTCTTTTTATTTGGCACACGCTAGGCCCTTGTTCTTGCAATTTTGCACATGCTAGACCCTTGTTCTTTTTATTTTGCACACGCTAGGCCCTTGTTCTTGCTATTTCGCGAACGCAAGGCCCTTGTTCTTGATTTTTTGCACACGCTAGGCCCTTGCTCTTGATATTTTGCACTCGCTAGGCCCTTGTTCTTGCAATTTTGCACACGCTAGGCCCTTGTTCTTGAAATTTTGCACACGCTAGGCCATTGTTCTTTATATTTTGCACATCCTAGGCCCTTGTTCTTTTTATTTTGCACTTGCTATGCCTTTGTTCTTTATATTTTGCACACGCTATTCCCTTGTTCTTTTTATTTTGCACATGCTAGGCCCTTGTTCTTGCAATTTTGCACATGCTAGGCCCTTGTTCTTGCTTTTTTGCGAATGCTAGGCTCTTGTTATTGATTTTTTGAACACGCTAGGCCCTTGCTCTTGCTATTTTGCACTCGCTAGGCCCTTGTTCTTGCAATTTTGCAGACGCTAGGCCCTTGTTCTTGCAATTTTGCACAAGCTAGGCCCTTGTTCTTTTTATTTTGCACACGCTAGGCCCTTGTTCTTTTTATTTTGCACACGCTATGCCCTTGTTCTTTTTATTTCGCACACGCTATGCCCTTGTTCTTTTTGTTTTGCACATGCTAGGCCCTTGTTCTTGCAATTTTGCACATGCTAGACCCTTGTTCTTTTTATTTTGCACACGCTAGGCCCTTGTTCTTGATTTTTTGCACACGCTAGGCCCTTGCTCTTGCTATTTTGCACTCGCTAGGCCCTTGTTCTTGCAATTTTGCACATGCTAGGCCCTTGCTCTTGCAATTTTGCACTCGATAGGCCCTGGTTCTTGCAATTTTGCATACGCTAGGACCTTGTTCTTGCAATTTTGCACATGCTAGACCCCGGTTCTTTTTATTTTGCACACGCTAGGCCCTTGTTCTTGCTATTTTGCACACGCTATGCCATTGTTCTTTTTATTTTGCACACGCTATGCCCTTGTTCTTTTTATTTTGCACATGCTAGGCCCTTGTTCTTGCAATTTTGCACATGCTAGACCCTTGTTCTTTTTTTTTTGCACACGCTAGGCCCTTGTTCTTGATTTTTTGCACACGCTAGGCCCTTGCTCTTGCTATTTTGCACTCGCTAGGCCCTTGTTCTTGCAATTTTGCACACGCTAGGCCCTTGTTCTTGCAATTTTGCACACGCTAGGCCCTTGTTCTTTTTATTTTGCACACGCTATGCCCTTGTTCGTTTTATTTTGCACTCGCTATGCCCTTGTTCTTTTTGTTTTGCACATGCTAGGCCCTTGTTCTTGCAATTTTGCACATGCTAGGCCCTTGTTCTTGCTATTTTGCGAACGCTAGGCCCTTGTTCTTGATTTTTTGCATACACTAGGCCCTTGCTCTTGCAATTTTGCACTCGCTAGGCCCTTGTTCTTGCAATTTTGCATACGCTAGGCCCTTGTTCTTGCAATTTTGCACAAGCTAGGCCCTTGTTCTTTTTATTTTGCACACGCTAGGCCCTTGTTCTTGCTATTTTGCACATGCTATGCCCTTGTTCTTTTTATTTTGCACACGCTAGGCCCTTGTTCTTGCGATTTTGCACATGCTAGACCCTTGTTCTTTTTATTTTGCACAAGCTAGTCCCTTGCTCTTGCTATTTCGCGAACGCTAGGCCCTTGTTCTTTATTTTTTGCACACACTAGGCCCCTGCTCTTGCTATTTTGCATTCGCTAGGCCCTTGTTCTTGCAATTTTGCACACGCTAGGCCTTTTTTCTTGCAATTTTGCACACGCTAGGCCCTTGTTCTTTTTATTTTGCACACGCTAGGCCCTTGTTCTTTTTATTTTGCACACGCTAGGCCCTTGTTCTTGCTATTTTGCACACGCTATGCCCTTGTTCTTTTTATTTTGCACACGCTAGGCCCTTGTTCTTGCAATTTTGCACATGCTAGACCCTTGTTCTTGCAATTTTGCACACGCTAGGCCCTTGTTCTTGCTATTTCGCGAACGCTAGGCCCTTGTTCTTGATTTTTTGCACACGCTAGGCCCTTGCTCTTGCTATTTTGCACTCGTTAGGCCCTTGTTTTTGCAATTTTGCACAGGCTAGGCCCTTGTTTTTTTTATTTTGCACACGCTAGGCCCTTGTTCTTTTTATTTTGCACACCCTATGCCCTTGTTCTTTTTATTTTGCACACACTATGCCCTTGTTCTTTTTGTTTTGCACATGCTAGGCCCTTGTTCTTGCAATTTTGCACATGCTAGACCCTTGTTCTTTTTATTTTGCACACACTAGGCCCTTGTTCTTGATTTTTTGCACACGCTAGGCCCTTGCTCTTGCTATTTTGCACTCGCTAGGCCCTTGTTCTTGCAATTTTGCACATGCTAGGCCCTTGCTCTTACAGTTTTGTACTCGATAGGCCCTTGTTCTTGCAATTTTGCATACGCTAGGCCCTTGTTCTTGCAATTTTGCACATGCTAGCCCCCGGTTCTTTTTATTTTGCACACGCTAGGCCCTTGTTCTTGATTTTTTGCACACGCTAGGCCTTTGCTCTTGCTATTTTGCACTTGCTAGGCCCTTGTTCTTGCAATTTTGCACATGCTAGGCCCTTGCTCTTGCAATTTTGCACTCGCTAGGCCCTTGTTCTTGCAATTTTGTATACGCTAGGCCCTTGTTCTTGCAATTTTGCACAAGCTGGGCCCTTGTTCTTTTTATTTTGCACACGCTAGGCCCTTGTTCTTTTTATTTTGCATACGCTAGGCCCTTGTTCTTGCTATTTTGCACACGCTATGCCCTTGTTCTTTTTATTTTGCACACGCTAGGCCCTTGTTCTTGCAATTTTGCACATGCTAGACCCTTGTTTTTTTTATTTTGCACACGCTAGGCCCTTGTTCTTGCTATTTCGCGAACGCTAGGCCCTTGTTCTTGATTTTTTGCACACGCTAGGCCCTTGCTTTTGCTATTTTGCACTCGCTAGGCCCTTGTTCTTGCAATTTTGCACATGCTAGGCCCTTGTTCTTGCAATTTTGCACACGCTAGGCCCTTGTTCTTTTTATTTTGCACACGCTAGGCCCTTGTTCTTGCTTTTTTGCACACGCTATGCCCTTGTTCTTTTTATTTTGCACACGCTAGGCCCTTGTTCTTGCAATTTTGCCCATGCTAGACCCTTGTTCTTTTTATTTTGCACACGCTAGGCCCTTGTTCTTGCTATTTCGCGAACGCAAGGCCCTTGTTCTTGATTTTTTGCACACGCTAGGCCCTCGCTCTTGCTATTTTGCACTCGCTAGGCCCTTGTTCTTGCAATTTTGCACACGCTAGGCCCTTGTTCTTGCAATTTTGCACACGCTAGGCTATTGTTCTTTTTATTTTGCACTCGCTATGCCCTTGTTCTTTTTATTTTGCACACGCTATGCCGTTGTTCTTTTTATTTTGCACATGCTGTCAGATTTATATGACATAGTTGCTGTAGGCTATAGTGGGGTAGCACATATGGGGTACAGGGTTTCTAGGGTTGCATTTGTACCCAATCTTTCCTTAGTCATTTCATTCCTGTTTTCTTATTATCACATGGTATAGAGCGGGTCCTTCCTAAGGACCGTTTTTTTAGGGCCCACCGAAGCGCGCCCCGAGGCGCGCATTTTTTTCGCGACCCTTCGGGTCGCCTTTACTCTCGCGGCCCCGCTGTCCCTCTGACGCGGCCCCGCCACCCCTGCTTGACGCGGCCCCGCCGCCTCCTCTGCAGCGGCTCCGCCGCCTCCTCTGACGCGGCCCCGCCGCCCGCTGATCGCGGCCCCGCCGCCCGCTCTGACGCGGCCCCGCCGCTGGCTCTGACGCGGCCCCGCCGCCCGCTGATCGCGGCCCGCCGCTGGCCCTAACGCGGCCCCGCTGCCGGCTCTTAACCGGCCTCGCCGCCGGCTCCAACGCGGCCCCGCCGCCCGCCTCGACGAGGCCCCGCCGCCGGCTCTGACGCGGCCCCGCCGCCGCCTCCTGATCGCAGCCCCGCCTCGTCTCTCTAGCGGACTCGCCACCGGCCCTGACGCGGCCCCGCCCCGGCTCTCACGCGGCCCCGCCGCCGGCTCTCTTGCGGCCCCGACGCCGACTCTCTTGCGGCCCCGCCCCGGCTCTCTCTTACGGCCCCGCTGTTGGCCCTGACGCGGCCCCTGCCTCGGCTCTCAGACGGCCCCGCCGCCGGCTCTCTTGCGGCCCTGCCGCCAGCTCTCAAGCGGCCCCGCCTCTGCTCTCACGCGGCCCTGCCGCCGGCTCTGACGCGGCCCCGCCCCGCTTCTTTCACGCGGCCGTGCCGCCTCACCTGCAGCAGCCGAGCCGCCCTGTCGCCGAGCCCCCCCCCCCGGGAGCCGAGCCGCCCTGCCCCCGAGCCGCCCTGCCGCCAAGCCGCCCGGGAGCCGAGCCGCCCTGCACCCGAGCCGCCCTGCCGCCGAGCCGCCCGGGAGCCGAGCCGCCCTGCACCCGAGCCGCCCAGCAGCCGAGCCGCCCTGCACCCGAGCCGCCCAGCCGCCGAGCAGCCTGGGAACCCGAGCCGCCCCGTCGCCGAGCCGCCTTTCTGCATAGCTGCACGACCTGCCCTGCCTGGTGAGCACAGTCCCACTGTCACTGCGACCTCTTTCCCTACTGCTTGTACTGCGTCGCTGTCGTCGCCATGGCTACCCCTAGTGTCCTCGCGTTTTACGCTGAGGGTCGCGCCATTGATTTTGAGGTCTGGTTAGACGACCTGCAGCTGTTCTTACAGTGCGACAGGGCTGACAGTCTTTCTCTCTTTGACCTCACCTCTGGTGCCTCTCCTTCTCCTGCTGCTGATGCTGATCCCACTGTCCGCTCTCAGTGGGCCGCCTGCGATGCTGCTGCACGTCTTGCTGTGCGTCGCCACCTCCCTACCTCTGAGCGTGCGCACTTTAGTCAGTACAAGAGTGCTCAGACCTTGTACGACGCTGTAGTTGCGCGCTACTCCTCCCCTGCCACTGCTGCACTGAGCCGTCTCATGCTTCCCTACCTCTTTCCTGACCTCTCTGCCTTTCCCACTGTCGCTGACCTCATTACGCACCTCCGCACTAGTGACACTCGCTACCGCGCCGCCCTTCCTGCTGAGTTATGTGCTAAGAACCCACCCCCCATGTACATCGCTCTCTACTACGTAGTCGCGCGCCTCCCTGACTCCCTTCGCGTCGTCAGGGACCACTTTCTTGCAGTCTGTCCCACCACCCTCACCGTCGACCTCCTCGAGAAGGCCCTCCTCGCAGCGGAGAAGAGCATAGTCGCTGTAGGTGCTTCTCGTGGTGACCCTCGCACCCCCATCTTTGAGGGGTGCTCTCCTTCCCCCTTGCTGCCCTCTGTTGCCTCTGCTGCTGCTGCCGACCTGCTTGGTCTTGAGTCGGTCGGCGCGGCGTCTGCCCCTAGTGGGAGACGTCGCTCCAGCAAGGGCAAGGGGGGCAAGGGCGCGGGTGGAGCTGGAGGGGGCGGTGGCGGTGGCGGCGGTGGCGGCGGAGGGAGTGGGGGTGGCGGCGGGACTAGTGGCGGGGGTGGTGGTGGTGGCGGCAGCAGCAGCGGAGACGGTGGTGGTGGTGCCAGCGGCGGAGGTGGAGGCGGCGGAGGTGGAGGCGGTGGAGGCGGCAGCGGAGGAGGCGGTGGTGGTGGAGGAGGTGGAGCTGGTCGGGGTGGTACCCAGCAGCGTAGCGGCGGTGGTGGTGGCCAGCGCTCGCAGCGGCAGCAGCAGCAGCGCTCGCGGGACATCCCTCCGCCTCAGCAGCTTCGTGAGTGGTACGCTGGGCGTCAGAGGGGTGGGGGTACTGGTCCCTGCACCTACGTTCTTCGTTCCGGCGACCGCGCGGGTGAGCAGTGTGGGGGTGCCCACGCCACCCAGCGCTGCTTTGGCCGCCTGACGGACGCTTGGCGTCAGCAGTTCCCTGGGGCTAGTGAGATCCCTCGCTGGGATGAGCTTCTTAGGGCTGGTGTAGCGATCTTTGATCTTGATTTTGATGCTATCCTTGCTGCTATGTATGCTGTGACTTATAGTGAGGAGAATGAGGGTTACCGGTGTTTCCAGCCCGACCCGGGCATTGGTACTGCTGCGCTAGGTGCTTGTGAGGCTGCTGCTCTAGGTGCCAGTGCGTCTGCGCTCTCAGGTACTGGTGAGACTGCGCTCTCAGGTACTGCGTCGTCCTCGTCCTCCCTCACTTTCACACTTGACTCCGGGGCTTCTCGCTCCTTCTTTCGAGACCGCACTACCCTTACGCCGCTCGGCCGGCCGGTTGCAGTCTCCCTTGCTGACCCCTCTGAGGGTCCTGTCCTGTCTCACTTCTCCACTGTCCTCCCGTGTCCGGCTGCCCCTTCGGGCACCCTGTCTGGTCTGTACCTTCCCTCGTTCTCTACGAACTTGGTGAGTGGCGCGGACCTGCAGGATGTGGGGGTTCACCAGTTCACTCCTGCGAGTCAGCGGGTGACCCACTGCACGGAGGCACGCACAGGCCGACACCTGGCCACCTTCTCGCGTCGGCCGGGGTCGAGTCTCTACACCCTGACCGTTGAGTCTCCTCCTGTCCCTGCGTCTGGTCAGGTGGCTGCGTCAGGTCAGGTGCTTGCTGCTGCGTCCCGGTCAGGTCCTGAGTCTGCCCCCTGTTCTTGTCGCCTCCTGTCTCACGAGACTCTCCTGTGGCATCACCGTCTTGGCCACCCCTCCTTGCCCCGTCTTCGGAGCATGGCTTCCCGTGTCCTTGTCTCTGGTCTTCCCCAGTCTCTCCCTCCTCTCCCCTCCGGGCCAGGACCTTCCTGTGTCCCCTGTGTCGAGGGTCGCCTCCGGGCTACTCCTCACTCCTCCCACTTCCCCCCGACAGAGGCTCCCCTGCAGACGCTTCACATGGATGTGTGGGGCCCAGCCCCCGTCCGTGGGCAGGGTCACGAGCGCTACTTCCTGTTGGTGGTTGACGACTACTCGCGTTACACCACAGTCCTCCCCTTGCGCAGCAAGGGTGCGGTCACTGAGGTGCTGATCGACTGGATCCGCGAGGCTCGTCTCCAGCTCAGGAAGAGCTTCGACTCGGACTTTCCTGTTCTGCGTCTGCACTCGGACAGAGGCGGAGATTTCTCTTCTCGCCTTCTGCGAGACTACTGTCGTGCACGGGGGATCCGCCAGACCTTCACGCTTCCCGACTCACCACAGCAAAATGGGATTGCTGAGCGCCGCATTGGCATGGTCATGGATGTCGCTCGTACGTCCATGATGCATGCGGCTGCCCCCCATTTTCTGTGGCCGTTTGCGGTGAGGTACGCGGCACATCAGCTCAACCTTCACCCCCGGGTCTCTCGGCCTGCGATGTCCCCAGCCTTGCTGTGGACGGGGAAGGTTGGCGATGCGTCTGTGTTCCGTGTCTGGGGATCTCGGGCGTTTGTCCGCGACTTGTCTGCGGACAAGCTGTCCCCTCGTGCTGCTCCCTGTGTCTTCCTTGGCTTCCCCACTGACGCCCCAGGGTGGCAGTTTTACCACCCCTCCTCTCGTCGTGTTCTGTCCTCCCAGGACGTCACGTTCGACGAGTTAGTCCCCTTCTACCGTCTCTTCCCCTACCGCACTCCTTCCCTCCCCCCTCCCCCGGACTTCCTTGTGCCGGTTCCCCCCCCGGTAGACCCCCTCCCCCCTCAGGTTCCTGCCCCCTCAGGTGTGTCCCAGGTAGACGCCGTTGACCCGGTCGAGGTTACTGGTGACTCTGGTGCTGTGCGCGGGGGTGCTGAGCCTGGGGGTGCTACTGCTGGGGGTGCTGGGCCTGAGGGTGCTACTGCGGAGGGTGCGGAGCCTGGGGGTGCTAAGCCGGGGGGTGCTTTGCCTGGAGGTGCTGGGTCTGGGGGTGCTGGGTCGGGAGCTGCTGAGCCTGGGGGTGCTGAGCGGGGGGCTGCTGAGCCTGGGGGTGCTGCGTCTGGAGCTGCTGAGCCTGGGGTTTCTCCTGCTGCTGCGTCTCGCCGGGAGCCCCTCTCTCCACAGGAGCTGCGCGAGTGGTTCGCTCGCCGCTGGAGGCGTGCTGCTGAGTCTAGAGGTGCTGCTGGAGCTGGAGCCGGAGCTTCTTCGACCGTCGAGGGTGCGGGTGCTGCCGGTCCCGGAGCTGCTGGACCTGCGGGTCCTCCTGGAGCTGGAGCTGCTGAGGGCGTTGGTGCTGAGCCTACTGCTGTTGGTCCTGCCGCTGGAGGTGTGGGTGGCGCTGGTGCTGTCGCTGAGGGTGCTGGTGCTGTCCCTGCTGAGTCTGGAGCTGCCGCGCGGCCTCGGCCGTACTTCGTTCCGCTCCTGCAGCAGGTTCTTGGTCTTTTTCCTCCAGTAGAGGGTCCACCGCCTGTCCAGTCGCAGTCCCTGCTGGAGCCTTCCTCTCCACTGCCTGCTCCCTCTCCTTACACTGGTCCTACTGGAGGTCTTGCTGAGCGTCGTGAGCCTGCGTCTCGTCCCGCGTCGCCTGTTCGTGCTGCTCGCGCTAGTGGTCGCAGTTCGCGTCACCGTCCTCCTCCTGTCCCTGGCACGCACCGGATGTCTTTGCGTCCGTCCACTGCTCCTCTACGTGCCCCTTTGCCTTCTCCTCCTGAGTCCTCTCTTCCTGCGCTTGCCGACCCTGAGTCGGACTCTCTTCGTGCTGCCAGTCCTACTGTCACGCGTCTGCTTGCTACTGTCGTCACTGACCCCTCTTTTGAGTCCACTGCTGCGTCTGCTCTAGTCGCTGAGCTCGTCGACTTTGCTGCTCGCTGTCGTCTCGACTACGCTGCTAGTCTTGTTGCTGAGTCTGCGTCTGTCTGTCCTCCGTCCGTCGGGGGTGAGTGTGCTCTTGGCACGGACGTCCTAGAGGACAGGCAGGAGGAGTTACAGTGTCTAGCGGCTGCTTCACCTCATCTCGCGTCTGTACTGCTTGCCCCTGAGGGAGACCCGGATGCACTAGACATCCCGACTCCGCGTTCTTACGCGGAGGCCGTAGAGGGTCCCTACTCCTCTCAGTGGCAGGCAGCTATGGATGCAGAGATGGCTTCCTGGAAGTCCACAGGCACCTACGTTGACGCGGTTCCCCCTCCTGGGGCGAACATCGTCAGTGGCATGTGGATCTTCAGGGTGAAGCGGCCGCCGGGCTCTCCACCTGTCTTCAAGGCACGGTACGTTGCTCGTGGCTTCAGTCAGCGGCAAGGAGTTGACTACTTTCAGACCTTCTCTCCCACCCCGAAGATGACTACTCTTCGGGTGCTGCTGCACATAGCCGCTCAGCGCGACTACGAGCTTCACTCTCTCGACTTCAGCACTGCGTTCTTGCAGGGTAGCCAGCACTAGGAGATCTGGCTTCGCCGTCCACCTGGCTTCATTGGGACTTTCCCTCCTGGCACCCAGTGGAGCCTCCGACGGCCAGTCTACGGTCTCCGCCAGGCACCGCGTGAGTGGCACGACACACTGAGGACTACGCTTGCGGCTCTTGGGTTTGCTCCGTCTACTGCTGACCCGTCGCTGTTTCTTCGCACCGACACTTCCCTGCCGCCGATCTACATCCTCGTGTACATCAACGACTTGGTCTTTGCCACAGCGGACACTTCTGGACTCGCCTACGTGAAGTCCGAGCTGCTGAAGAGACACACGTGCACAGACCTGGGTGAACTGCGCAGCTACCTTGGCTTGCAGATCACTCGGGACAGAGCACGCCGCACCATTACCTTGACTCAGTCACACATGGTGCAGCAGGTCCTTCAGCGCTTCGGCTTCACGTACTCCTCGCCTCTGGCCACTCCTCTGCCTACTCGCCACTCACTCTCAGCTCTGCCTTCGGATGAGTCCGTAGAGTCGAGTGGTCCGTATGCAGAGCTTGTTGGCTGCCTCATGTACCTGATGACCTGCACACGACCTGACCTTGCATACCCTCTGAGCATTCTTGCACGCTATGTTGCTCCTGGGAGACACAGACCAGAGCACATGGCTGCAGCAAAGAGGGTATTGCGCTACCTGTGCAGTACGTCGGGCATGGGGCTAGTGCTTGGAGGGCGGAGTCCAGTGGTCCTTACCGGCCACGCGGACGCTTCTTGGGCTGACGACCAGGCTACGCAGCGGTCGTCACAGGGTTACACCTTCAGCCTTGGTTCCGGCTCTGTCTCGTGGCGGTCTACTCGCTCGTCTTCGGTTCTCGGCTCCAGTTGTGAGGCCGAGATCTACGCCGGGGCCATGGCTGCACAGGAGCTTCGCTGGCTCACCTACCTGCTGACTGACCTTGGAGAGCCGCCTCGTTCTCCTCCAGTGCTGTACGTAGACAACAAGGCCATGCTGGCCTTGTGTCGAGAGCAGCGCTTGGAGCACAGAACGAAGCACATTGCTCTCCGCTACTTCCTTGCTCGTGAGCTGCAACAGCGTGGTCAGTTGCGACTTGCGTACGTGGCCTCTGAGGCCAACACTGCTGATGTGTTCACCAAGGCACTCGCGCCTTGTGACCATCAGCGCTTTTGCACCCAGCTGGGTCTTGTGCCTGTCTTGCCTCACTTGCTCTCCTCTTGACTTCACTTGTACTGTGACATATATATATACCTGCTCTTGCTTGTCTAGTTTTGTATATATGTCTGTACTCCTGCATGTGAACTGGCCTCTGGCCCTACTCTTGTGCTCGGACTGTGTGGTGACTTTGTGATCCACCCTGAGCTTGCTTTGCTTTGCTTGACTGGTCTTGTGACCCCTTGTTCTCCCCCACTTTGCCTATGGGGGTGTGTCAGATTTATATGACATAGTTGCTGTAGGCTATAATGGGGTAGCACATATGGGGTACAGGGTTTCTAGGGTTGCATTTGTACCCAATCTTTCCTTAGTCATTTCATTCCTGTTTTCTTATTATCACACATGCTAGGCCCTTGTTCTTGCAATTTTGCACATGCTAGGCCCTTGTTCTTGGTATTTTGCGAACGCTAGGCCCTAGTTCTTGCAATTTTGCACACGCTAGGCCCTTGCTCTTGCTATTTTGCACTCGCTAGGCCCTTGTTCTTGCAATTTTGCACATGTACGCCCTTGTTCTTGCAATTTTGCACACGCTAGGCCCTTGTTCTTTTTATTTTGCACACGCTAGGCCCTTGTTCTTTTTATTTTGCACACGCTATGCCATTGTTCTTTTTATTTTGCACACACTATGCCCTTGTTCTTTTTATTTTGCACATGCTAGGCCCTTGTTCTTGCAATTTTGCACATGCTAGACCCTTGTTCTTTTTATTTTGCACACGCTAGGCCCTTGTTCTTGATTTTTTGCACACGCTAGGCCCTTGCTCTTGCTATTTTGCACTCGCTAGGCCTCTGTTCTTGCAATTTTGCACATGCTAGACCCTTGTTCTTTTTATTTTGCACATGCTAGGCCCTTGTTCTTGCTATTTCGCGAACGCTAGGCCCTTGTTCTTGATTTTTTGCACACGCTAGGCCCTTGCTCTTGCTATTTTGCACTCGCTAGGCCCTTGTTCTTGAAATTTTGCACACGCTAGGCCCTTGTTCTTGCAATTTTGCACACGCTAGGCCCTTGTTCTTTTTATTTTGCACACGCTAGGCCCTTGTTCTTTTTATTTTGCACTCGCTATGCCCTTGTTCTTTATATTTTGCACACGCTATGCCCTTGTTTTTTTTATTCTGCACATGCTAGGCCCTTGTTCTTGCAATTTTGCACATGCTAGGCCCTTGTTCTTGCTATTTTGCGAAGGCTAGGCCCTTGTTATTGATTTTTAGAACACGCTAGGCCCTTGCTCTTGCTATTTTGCACTCGCTAGGCCCTTGTTCTTGCAATTTTGCACACGCTAGGCCCTTGTTCTTGCAATTTTGCACATGCTAGGCCCTTGTTCTTGCAATTTTGCACACGCTCGGCCCTTGTTCTTGCAATTTTGCACACACTAGGCCCTTGTTCTTTTTATTTTGCACACGCTAGGCCCTTATTCTGTTTATTTTGCACACGCTAGGCCCTTGTTCTTGCTATTTTGCACATGCTATGCCCTTGTTCTTTTTATTTTGCACATGCTAGGCACTTGTTCTTGCAATTTTGCACATGCTAGACCCTTGTTCTTTTTATTTTGCACACGCTAGGCCCTTGTTCTTGCTATTTCGCGAACACTAGGCCCTTGTTCTTGAATTTTTGCACGCGCTAGGCCCTTGCTCTTGCTATTTTGCACTTGCTAGGCCCTTGTTCTTGCAATTTTGCACACGCTCGGCCCTTGTTCTTGCAATTTTGCACACGCTAGGCCCTTGTTCTTTTTATTTTGCACACGCTAGGCCCTTGTTCTTTTTATTTTCAACACGCTAGGCCCTTGTTCTTTTTATTTTGCACACGCTAGGCCCTTGTTCTTGCAATTTTGCACATGCTAGACCCTTGTTCTTTTTATGTTGCACACGCTAGGCCCTTGCTCTTGCTATTTCGCGAATGCTAGGCCCTTGTTCTTGATTTTTTGCACACGCTAGGCCCTTGCTCTTGCTATTTTGCACTCGCTAGGCCCTTGTTCTTGCAATTTTGCACACGCTAGGCCCTTGTACTTGCAATTTTGCACACGCTAGGCCCTTGTTCTTTTTATTTTGCCCACGCTAGGCCCTTGTTCTTTTTTTTTTGCACACGCTATGCCCTTGTTCTTTTTATTTTGCACACGCTAGGCCCTTCTTCTTTTCATTTTGCACACGCTAGGCCCTTGTTCTTGCTATTTTGCACATGCTATGCCCTTGTTCTTTTTATTTTGCACACGCTAGGCCCTTGTTCTTGCATTTTTGCACATGCTAGACCCTTGTTCTTTTTATTTTGCACACGCTAGGCCCTTGTTCTTGATTTTTTGCACACGCTAGGCCCTTGCTCTTGCTATTTTGCACTCGCTAGGACCTTGTTCTTGCAATTTTGCACACGCTAGGCCCTTGTTCTTGCAATTTTGCACACGCTAGGCCCTTGTTCTTTTTATTTTGCACACGCTAGACCCTTGTTCTTTATATTTTGCACACGGTAGGCCCTTGATCTTTTTATTTTGCACATGCTAGGCCCTTGTTCTTGTAAATTTGCACATGCTGGACCCTTGTTCTTTTTATTTTGCACACGCTAGGCCCTTGCTCTTGCTATTTCGCGAACGCTAGGCCCTTGTTCTTGATTTTTTGCACACGCTAGGCCCTTGTTCTTGCAATTTTGCACACGATAGGCCCTTGTTCTTGCAATTTTGCACACGCTAGGCCCTTGTTCTTGCAATTTTGCACACGCTAGGCCCTTGTTCTTTTTATTTTGCACACGCTAGGCCCTTCTTCTTTTCATTTTGCACACGCTAGGCCCTTGTTCTTGCTACTTTGCACATGCTATGCCCTTGTTCTTTTTATTTTGCACACGCTAGGCCCTTGTTCTTGCATTTTTGCACATGCTAGACCCTTGTTCTTTTTATTTTGCACACGCTAGGCCCTTGTTCTTCCTATTTCGCGAACGCTAGGCCCTGGTTTTTGATTTTTTGCACACGGTTGGCCCTTGCTCTTGCTATTTTGCACTCGCTAGGCCCTTGTTCTTGCAATTTTGCACACGCTAGGCCCTTGTTCTTGCAATTTCGCACACACTAGGCCCTTGTTCATTTTATTTTGCACACGCTAGGCCCTTATTCTGTTTATTTTGCACATGCTAGGCCCTTGTTCTTGCTATTTTGCACATGCTATGCCCTTGTTCTTTTTATTTTGCACACGCTAGGCACTTGTTCTTGCAATTTTGCACATGCTAGACCCTTGTTCTTTTTATTTTGCACACGCTAGGCCCTTGTTCTTGCTATTTCGCGAACACTAGGCCCTTGTTCTTGAATTTTTGCACGCGCTAGGCCCTTGCTCTTGCTATTTTGCACTTGCTAGGCCCTTGTTCTTGCAATTTTGCACACGCTCGGCCCTTGTTCTTGCAATTTTGCACACGCTAGGCCCTTGTTCTTTTTATTTTGCACACGCTAGGCCCTTGTTCTTTTTATTTTCAACACGCTAGGCCCTTGTTCTTTTTATTTTGCACACGCTAGGCCCTTGTTCTTGCAATTTTGCACATGCTAGACCCTTGTTCTTTTTATTTTGCACACGCTAGGCCGTTGCTCTTGCTATTTCGCGAATGCTAGGCCCTTGTTCTTGATTTTTTTGCACACGCTAGGCCCTTGCTCTTGCTATTTTGCACTCGCTAGGCCCTTGTTCTTGCAATTTTGCACACACTAGGCCCTTGTACTTGCAATTTTGCACACGCTAGGCCCTTGTTCTTTTTATTTTGCCCACGCTAGGCCCTTGTTCCTTTTATTTTGCACACGCTATGCCCTTGTTCTTTTTATTTTGCACATGCTAGGCCCTTCTTCTTTTCATTTTGCACACGCTAGGCCCTTGTTCTTGCTATTTTGCACATGCTATGCCCTTGTTCTTTTTATTTTGCACACGCTAGGCCCTTGTTCTTGCTATTTTGCACACGCTAGGCCCTTGTTCTTGAAATTTTGCACATGCCTTGTTCTTGCTATTTTGCACACGCTAGGCCTTTGTTCTTTCAATTTTGAAGATGCTAGGCCCTTGTTCTTGAAATTTTGCACATGCTTGGCCCTTGTTCTTGAAATTTTGCACGTGCTTGGCCCTTGTTCTTGCAACTTTGCACACGCTAGGCCCTTGTTGTTGCAATTTTGCACTCGCTAGGCCCTTGTTCTTGCTATTTTGCACACGCTAGGCCCTTGCTCTTCCAATTTTGCACTCGCTAGGCCCTTGTTCTTGCAATTTTGCACACGCTAGGCCCTTGTTCTTCCAATTTTGCACACACTAGGCCCTTGTTCTTGCTATTTTGCACACGCTAGGCCCTTGTTCTTGAAATTTTGCACACACTAGGCCCTTGTTCTTGCTGTTTTGCACATGCTAGGCCTGTGTTCTTCCAGTTTTGCACATGCTAGGCCCTTGTTCTTGCAATTTTGCACACGCTTGGCCCTTGTTCTTCCAATTTTGCACTCGCTAGGCCCTTGTTCTTGCAATTTTGCACACGCTAGACCCTTGTTCTTGCTATTTTGCACACGCTAGGCCCTTGTTCTTGCTTTTTTGCACACGCTAGGCCCTTGTTCTTGAAATTTTGCACATGCCCTTGTTCTTGCTATTTTGCACACGCTAGGCCCTTGTTCTTCCAATTTTGCACACGCTAGGCTCTTGTTCTTGAAATTTTGCACTCGCTAGGCCCTTGTTCTTGAAATTTTGCACAAGCTAGGCCCTTGTTCTTGCTATTTTGCACACGCTAGGCCCTTGTTCTTGCTATTTTGCACTCGCTAGGCCCTTGTTCTTGCAAATTTGCACACGCTAGGCACCTGTTCTTCCAATTTTGCACTTGCTAGGCCCTTGTTCTTGAACATTTGCACATGCTAGGCCCTTGTTCTTGAAATTTTGCAGACACTAGGCCCTTGTTCTTGCTATATTGCACACGCTAGGCCCTTTTTCTTCCAATTTTGCACATGCTAGGCCCTTGTTCTTGAAATTTTGCACATGCTTGGCCCTTGTTCTTGAAATTTTGCACGTGCTTGGCCCTTGTTCTTGCAATTTTGCACAAGCTAGGCCCTTGTTCTTGCAATTTTGCACTTGCTAGGCCCTTGTTCTTGCAATTTTGCACACGCTAAGTCCTTGTTCTTCCAATTTTGCACTCGCTAGGCCCTTGTTCTTGCAATTTTGCACACAATAGGCCCTTGTTCTTGCTATTTTGCACACACTAGGCCCTTGTTCTTGCTATTTTGCACACGCTAGGCCCTTGTTCTTGAAAGTTTGCACACGCTAGGCCCTTGTTCTTGCTACTTTGCACATGCTAGGCCCTTGTTCTTCCAGTTTTGCACACGCTAGGCCCTTGTTCTTGATATTTTGCACTAGCTAGGTCCTTGTTCTTGAAATTTTGCACTCGCTAGGCCCTTGTTCTTGCACTTTTGCACAAGCTAGGCACTTGTTCTTCCAATTTTGCACTCGCTAGGCCCTTGTTCTTGAAATTTTGCACACACTAGGCCCTTGTTCTTCCAATTTCGCACATGCTAGGCCTTTGCTCTTGCTATTTTGCACACGCTAGGCCCTTGTTCCACCAATTCTGCACACGCTAGGCCCTTGTTCCACCAATTCTGCACACGCTAGGCCCCTTGTTCTTGCGATTTTGCGCACGCTAGGCCCTTGATCTTCCAATTTTGCACGTGCTAGGCCCTTCTTCCTGAAATTTTGCAAATGCTTGGCCCTTGTTCTTGCAATTCTGCACACGCTAGGCCCTTGTTCTTGCTATTTTGCACACACTAGGCCCTTGTTCTTGCTATTTTGAACACGCTAGGCCCTTGTTCTTGAAATTTTGCACACGCTAGGCCCTTGTTCTTGCTATTTTGCACATGCTAGGCCCTTGTTCTTCCAGTTTTGCACACGCTAGGCCCTTGTTCTTGAAATTTTGCACTCGCTAGGTCCTTGTTCTTGAACTTTTGCACACGCTAGGCCCTTGTTCTTGCAGTTTTGCACACACTAGGCACTTGTTGTTCCAATTTTGCACACACTAGGCCCTTGTTCTCGAACTTTTGCACATGCTAGGCCCTTGTTCTTACAATTTTGCACACGCTAGGCCCTTGTTCTTCCAATTTTGCACTCGCTAGGCCCTTGTTCTTGCAATTTTGCACACGCTAGGCCCTTGTTCTTGCAATTTTGCACACGCTAGGCCCTTGTTCTTGAAATTTTGCACTCGCTTGGCCCTTGTTCTTGAATTTTTGCACACGCCAGGCCCTTGTTCTTGCTATTTTGCACACACTAGGCCCTTGTTTTTCCAATTTTGCACTCGCTAGGCCCTTCTTCTTGCAATTTTGCACACGATAGGCCCTTGTTTTTGCTATTTTGCACACACTAGGCCCTTGTTCTTGCTATTTTGCACACACTAGGCCATTGTTCTTGAAATTTTGCACACGCTAGGCCCTTGTTCTTGCAATTTTGCACATGCTAGGCCCTTGTTCTACCAGTTTTGCACACGCTAGGCCCTTGTTCTTGCACTTTTGCACACGCTAGGCACTTGTTCTTCCAATTTTGCACTCGCCAGGCCCTTGTTCTTGAAATTTTGCACACACTAGGCCCTTGTTCTTCCAATTTTGCACATGCTAGGCCCTTGCTCTTGCTGTTTTGCACACGCTAGGCCCTTGTTCCTCCAATTCTGCACTCGCTAGGCCCTTGTTCTTGCAATTTTGCACACGCTAGGCCCTTATTCTTGCAATTTTGCGAACGCTAGGCCCTTGTTCTTCCAATTTTGCACATGCTAGGCCCTTGTTCCTGAACTTTTGCACATGCTTGGCCCTTGTTCTTGAAGTTTTGCACGTGCTTGGCCCTTGTTCTTGCAATTCTGCACACGCGAGGCCCTTGTTTTTGCTATTTTGCACACACTAGGCCCTTGTTCTTGCTATTTTGAACACGCTATCCCCTTGTTCTTGAAATTTTGCACACGCTACGCCCTTGTTCTTGCTATTTTGCATAAGCTAGGCCCTTGTTCTTCCAGTTTTGCACACGCTAGGCCCTTGTTCTTGAAATTTTGCACTTGCTAGGTCCTTGTTCTTGAACTTTTGCACACGCTAGGCCCTTGTTCTTGCAGTTTTGCACACACTAGGCACTTGTTCTTCCAATTTTGCACTCGCTAGGCCCTTGTTCTCAAACTTTTGCACACGCTGGGCCCTTGTTCTTGCAATTTTGCACACGCTAGGCACTTGTTCTTCCAATTTTGCACTCGCTAGGTCCTTGTTCTTCCAATTTTGCACTCGCTAGGCCCTTGTTCTTGAAATTTTGCACACGCTAGGCCCTTGTTTTTGCAATTTTACACACAATAGGCCCTTGTTCTTGCAATTTTGCACACGCTAGGCCCTTGTTCTTCCAGTTTTGCACACGCTAGGCCCTTGTTCTTGATATTTTGCACTAGCTAGGTCCTTGTTCTTGAAATTTTGCACTCGCTAGGCCCTTGTTCTTGCACTTTTGCACAAGCTAGGCACTTGTTCTTCCAATTTTGCACTCGCTAGGCCCTTGTTCTTGAAATTTTGCACACACTAGGCCCTTGTTCTTCCAATTTTGCACATGCTAGGTCCTTGCTCTTGCTATTTTGCACACGCTAGGCCCTTGTTCCACCAATTCTGCACACGCTATGCCCTTGTTCTTGCAATTTTGCACACGCTAGGCCCCTTGTTCTTGCGATTTTGCGCACGCTAGGCCCTTGATCTTCCAATTTTGCACGTGCTAGGCCCTTGTTCCTGAAATTTTGCAAATGCTTGGCCCTTGTTCTTGCAATTCTGCACACGCTAGGCCCTTGTTCTTGCTATTTTGCACACACTAGGCCCTTGTTCTTGCTATTTTGAACACGCTAGGCCCTTGTTCTTGAAATTTTGCACACGCTAGGCCCTTGTTCTTGCTATTTTGCACATGCTAGGCCCTTGTTCTTCCAGTTTTGCACACGCTAGGCCCTTGTTCTTGAAATTTTGCACTCGCTAGGTCCTTGTTCTTGAACTTTTGCACACGCTAGGCCCTTGTTCTTGCAGTTTTGCACACACTAGGCACTTGTTCTTCCAATTTTGCACACAGTAGGCCCTTGTTCTCGAACTTTTGCACACGCTAGGCCCTTGTTCTTACAATTTTGCACACGCTAGGCCCTTGTTCTTCCAATTTTGCACTCGCTAGGCCCTTGTTCTTGCAATTTTGCACACGCTAGGCCCTTGTTCTTGCAATTTTGCACACGCTAGGCCCTTGTTCTTGAAATTTTGCACTCGCTTGGCCCTTGTTCTTGAATTTTTGCACACGCCAGGCCCTTGTTCTTGCTATTTTGCACACGCTAGGCCCTTGTTTTTCCAATTTTGCACTCGCTAGGCCCTTCTTCTTGCAATTTTGCACACGATAGGCCCTTGTTCTTGCTATTTTGCACACACTAGGCCCTTGTTCTTGCTATTTTGCACACACTAGGCCATTGTTCTTGAAATTTTGCACACCCTAGGCCCTTGTTCTTGCAATTTTGCACATGCTAGGCCCTTGTTCTTCCAGTTTTGCACACGCTAGGCCCTTGTTATTGCACTTTTCCACATGCTAGGCACTTGTTCTTCCAATTTTGCACTCGCCAGGCCCTTGTTCTTGAAATTTTGCACACACTAGGCCCTTGTTCTTCCAATTTTGCACATGCTAGGCCCTTGCTCTTGCTGTTTTGCACACGCTAGGCCCTTGTTCCTCCAATTCTGCACTCGCTAGGCCCTTGTTCTTGCAATTTTGCACACGCTAGGCCCTTATTCTTGCAATTTTGCGAACGCTAGGCCCTTGTTCTTCCAATTTTGCACATGCTAGGCCCTTGTTCCTGAACTTTTGCACATGCTTGGCCCTTGTTCTTGAAGTTTTGCACGTGCTTGGCCCTTGTTCTTGCAATTCTGCACATGCGAGGCCCTTGTTTTTGCTATTTTGCACACACTAGGCCCTTGTTTTTGCTATTTTGAACACGCTATCCCCTTGTTCTTGAAATTTTGCACACGCTACGCCCTTGTTCTTGCTATTTTGCATAAGCTAGGCCCTTGTTCTTCCAGTTTTGCACACGCTAGGCCCTTGTTCTTGAAATTTTGCACTTGCTAGGTCCTTGTTCTTGAACTTTTGCACACGCTAGGCCCTTGTTCTTGCAGTTTTGCACACACTAGGCACTTGTTCTTCCAATTTTGCACTTGCTAGGCCCTTGTTCTCAAACTTTTGCACACGCTGGGCCTTTGTTCTTGCAATTTTGTACACGCTAGGCACTTGTTCTTCCAATTTTGCACTCGCTAGGTCCTTGTTCTTCCAATTTTGCACTCGCTAGGCCCTTGTTCTTGAAATTTTGCACACGCTAGGCCCTTGTTTTTGCAATTTTACACACGCTAGGCCCTTGTTCTTGCAATTTTGCACACGCTAGGCCCTTGTTCTTCCAGTTTTGCACACGCTAGGCCCTTGTTCTTGATATTTTGCACTAGCTAGGTCCTTGTTCTTGAAATTTTGCACTCGCTAGGCCCTTGTTCTTGCACTTTTGCACAAGCTAGGCACTTGTTCTTCCAATTTTGCACTCGCTAGGCCCTTGTTCTTGAAATTTTGCACACACTAGGCCCTTGTTCTTCCAATTTTGCACATGCTAGGTCCTTGCTCTTGCTATTTTGCACACGCTAGGCCCTTGTTCCACCAATTCTGCACACGCTATGCCCTTGTTCTTGCAATTTTGCACACGCTAGGCCCCTTGTTCTTGCGATTTTGCGCACGCTAGGCCCTTGATCTTCCAATTTTGCACGTGCTAGGCCCTTGTTCCTGAAATTTTGCAAATGCTTGGCCCTTGTTCTTGCAATTCTGCACACGCTAGGCCCTTGTTCTTGCTATTTTGCACACACTAGGCCCTTGTTCTTGCTATTTTGAACACGCTAGGCCCTTGTTCTTGAAATTTTGCACACGCTAGGCCCTTGTTCTTGCTATTTTGCACATGCTAGGCCCTTGTTCTTCCAGTTTTGCACACGCTAGGCCCTTGTTCTTGAAATTTTGCACTCGCTAGGTCCTTGTTCTTGAACTTTTGCACACGCTAGGCCCTTGTTCTTGCAGTTTTGCACACACTAGGCACTTGTTCTTCCAATTTTGCACACACTAGGCCCTTGTTCTCGAACTTTTGCACACGCTAGGCCCTTGTTCTTACAATTTTGCACACGCTAGGCCCTTGTTCTTCCAATTTTGCACTCGCTAGGCCCTTGTTCTTGCAATTTTGCACACGCTAGGCCCTTGTTCTTGCAATTTTGCACACGCTAGGCCCTTGTTCTTGAAATTTTGCACTCGCTTGGCCCTTGTTCTTGAATTTTTGCACACGCCAGGCCCTTGTTCTTGCTATTTTGCACACGCTAGGCCCTTGTTTTTCCAATTTTGCACTCGCTAGGCCCTTCTTCTTGCAATTTTGCACACGATAGGCCCTTGTTCTTGCTATTTTGCACACACTAGGCCCTTGTTCTTGCTATTTTGCACACACTAGGCCATTGTTCTTGAAATTTTGCACACCCTAGGCCCTTGTTCTTGCAATTTTGCACATGCTAGGCCCTTGTTCTTCCAGTTTTGCACACGCTAGGCCCTTGTTATTGCACTTTTGCACATGCTAGGCACTTGTTCTTCCAATTTTGCACTCGCCAGGCCCTTGTTCTTGAAATTTTGCACACACTAGGCCCTTGTTCTTCCAATTTTGCACATGCTAGGCCCTTGCTCTTGCTGTTTTGCACACGCTAGGCCCTTGTTCCTCCAATTCTGCACTCGCTAGGCCCTTGTTCTTGCAATTTTGCACACGCTAGGCCCTTATTCTTGCAATTTTGCGAACGCTAGGCCCTTGTTCTTCCAATTTTGCACATGCTAGGCCCTTGTTCCTGAACTTTTGCACATGCTTGGCCCTTGTTCTTGAAGTTTTGCACGTGCTTGGCCCTTGTTCTTGCAATTCTGCACACGCGAGGCCCTTGTTTTTGCTATTTTGCACACACTAGGCCCTTGTTCTTGCTATTTTGAACACGCTATCCCCTTGTTCTTGAAATTTTGCACACGCTACGCCCTTGTTCTTGCTATTTTGCATAAGCTAGGCCCTTGTTCTTCCAGTTTTGCACACGCTAGGCCCTTGTTCTTGAAATTTTGCACTTGCTAGGTCCTTGTTCTTGAACTTTTGCACACGCTAGGCCCTTGTTCTTGCAGTTTTGCACACACTAGGCACTTGTTCTTCCAATTTTGCACTCGCTAGGCCCTTGTTCTCAAACTTTTGCACACGCTGGGCCCTTGTTCTTGCAATTTTGCACACGCTAGGCACTTGTTCTTCCAATTTTGCACTCGCTAGGTCCTTGTTCTTCCAATTTTGCACTCGCTAGGCCCTTGTTCTTGAAATTTTGCACACGCTAGGCCCTTGTTTTTGCAATTTTACACACGCTAGGCCCTTGTTCTTCCAATTTTGCACATGCTAGGCCCTTGTTCCTGAACTTTTGCACATGCTTGGCCCTTGTTCTTGAAGTTTTGCACGTGCTTGGCCCTTGTTCTTGCAATTCTGCACACGCGAGGCCCTTGTTTTTGCTATTTTGCACACACTAGGCCCTTGTTCTTGCTATTTTGAACACGCTATCCCCTTGTTCTTGAAATTTTGCACACGCTACGCCCTTGTTCTTGCTATTTTGCATAAGCTAGGCCCTTGTTCTTCCAGTTTTGCACACGCTAGGCCCTTGTTCTTGAAATTTTGCACTTGCTAGGTCCTTGTTCTTGAACTTTTGCACACGCTAGGCCCTTGTTCTTGCAGTTTTGCACACACTAGGCACTTGTTCTTCCAATTTTGCACTCGCTAGGCCCTTGTTCTCAAACTTTTGCACACGCTGGGCCCTTGTTCTTGCAATTTTGCACACGCTAGGCACTTGTTCTTCCAATTTTGCACTCGCTAGGTCCTTGTTCTTCCAATTTTGCACACGCTAGGCCCTTGTTCTTGCAATTTTGCACACGCTAGGCCCTTGTTCTTCCAGTTTTGGACACGCTAGGCCCTTGTTCTTGATATTTTGCACTAGCTAGGTCCTTGTTCTTGAAATTTTGCACTCGCTAGGCCCTTGTTCTTGCACTTTTGCACAAGCTAGGCACTTGTTCTTCCAATTTTGCACTCGCTAGGCCCTTGTTCTTGAAATTTTGCACACACTAGGCCCTTGTTCTTCCAATTTTGCACATGCTAGGTCCTTGCTCTTGCTATTTTGCACACGCTAGGCCCTTGTTCCACCAATTCTGCACACGCTATGCCCTTGTTCTTGCAATTTTGCACACGCTAGGCCCCTTGTTCTTGCGATTTTGCGCACGCTAGGCCCTTGATCTTCCAATTTTGCACGTGCTAGGCCCTTGTTCCTGAAATTTTGCAAATGCTTGGCCCTTGTTCTTGCAATTCTGCACACGCTAGGCCCTTGTTCTTGCTATTTTGCACACACTAGGCCCTTGTTCTTGCTATTTTGAACACGCTAGGCCCTTGTTCTTGAAATTTTGCACACGCTAGGCCCTTGTTCTTGCTATTTTGCACATGCTAGGCCCTTGTTCTTCCAGTTTTGCACACGCTAGGCCCTTGTTCTTGAAATTTTGCACTCGCTAGGTCCTTGTTCTTGAACTTTTGCACACGCTAGGCCCTTGTTCTTGCAGTTTTGCACACACTAGGCACTTGTTCTTCCAATTTTGCACACACTAGGCCCTTGTTCTCGAACTTTTGCACACGCTAGGCCCTTGTTCTTACAATTTTGCACACACTAGGCCCTTGTTCTTCCAATTTTGCACTCGCTAGGCCCTTGTTCTTGCAATTTTGCACACGCTAGGCCCTTGTTCTTGCAATTTTGCACACGCTAGGCCCTTGTTCTTGAAATTTTGCACTCGCTTGGCCCTTGTTCTTGAATTTTTGCACACGCCAGGCCCTTGTTCTTGCTATTTTGCACACGCTAGGCCCTTGTTTTTCCAATTTTGCACTCGCTAGGCCCTTCTTCTTGCAATTTTGCACACGATAGGCCCTTGTTCTTGCTATTTTGCACACACTAGGCCCTTGTTCTTGCTATTTTGCACACACTAGGCCATTGTTCTTGAAATTTTGCACACCCTAGGCCCTTGTTCTTGCAATTTTGCACATGCTAGGCCCTTGTTCTTCCAGTTTTGCACACGCTAGGCCCTTGTTATTGCACTTTTGCACATGCTAGGCACTTGTTCTTCCAATTTTGCACTCGCCAGGCCCTTGTTCTTGAAATTTTGCACACACTAGGCCCTTGTTCTTCCAATTTTGCACATGCTAGGCCCTTGCTCTTGCTGTTTTGCACACGCTAGGCCCTTGTTCCTCCAATTCTGCACTCGCTAGGCCCTTGTTCTTGCAATTTTGCACACGCTAGGCCCTTATTCTTGCAATTTTGCGCACGCTAGGCCCTTGTTCTTCCAATTTTGCACATGCTAGGCCCTTGTTCCTGAACTTTTGCACATGCTTGGCCCTTGTTCTTGAAGTTTTGCACGTGCTTGGCCCTTATTCTTGCAATTCTGCACACGCGAGGCCCTTGTTTTTGCTATTTTGCACACACTAGGCCCTTGTTCTTGCTATTTTGAACACGCTATCCCCTTGTTCTTGAAATTTTGCACACGCTACGCCCTTGTTCTTGCTATTTTGCATAAGCTAGGCCCTTGTTCTTCCAGTTTTGCACACGCTAGGCCCTTGTTCTTGAAATTTTGCACTCGCTAGGCCCTTGTTCTTGAACTTTTGCACACGCTAGGCCCTTGTTCTTGCAGTTTTGCACACACTAGGCACTTGTTCTTCCAATTTTGCACACGCTAGGCCCTTGTTCTCATACTTTTGCACTCGCTAGGCCCTTGTTCTTGAAGTTTTGCTCTCGCTAGGCCCTTGTTCTTGCACTTTTGCACACGCTAGGCACTTGTTCTTGCAATTTTGCACCCGCTAGGCCTTTGTTCTTGAAATTTTGCACACGCTGGGCCCTTGTTCTTCCAATTTTGCACACGCTAGGCCCTTGTTCTTGCTATTTTGCACACGCTATGCCCTTGTTCTTGCAATTTTGCACATGACAGGCCCTTGTTTTTGAAATTTTGCACACGCTAGGCCCTTGTTCTTGCAATTTTGCACACGCTAGGCCCTTGTTCTAGCAATTTTGCACACGCTAGGCTCTTGTTCTTGCAATTTTGCACTCGCTAGGCCCTTGTTCTTGCAATTTTGCACTCGCTAGGCCCTTGTTCTTGAACGTTTGCACACGCTAGGCCCTTGTTCTTGAAATTTTGCACACGCTATGCCCTTGTTCTTGCAATTTTGCACACGCTAGGCCCTTGTTCTTGAAATTTTGCACACGCTAGGCCCTTGTTCTTGAAATTTTGCACTCGCTAGGCCCTTGTTCTTGAAATTTTGCTCTCGCTAGGCCCTTGTTCTTGCACTTTTGCACACGCTAGGCACTTGTTCTTGCAATTTTGCACCCGCTAGGCCTTTGTTCTTGAAATGTTGCACACGCTGGGCCCTTGTTCTTCCAATTTTGCACACGCTAGGCCCTTGTTCTTGCTATTTTGCACACGCTATGCCCTTGTTCTTGCAATTTTGCACATGACAGGCCCTTGTTCTTGAAATTTTGCACACGCTAGGCCCTTGTTCTTGCAATTTTGCACACGCTAGGCCCTTATTCTTCCAATTTTGCACTCGCTAGGCACTTGTTCTTGCAATTTTGGACACGCTAGGCCCTTGTTCTTGCTATTTTGCACACGCTAGCCTCTTGTTCTTGCAATTTTGCACACGCTAGGCACTTGTTCTTCCAATTTTGCACTAGCTAGGCCCTTGTTCTTGAAATATTGCACACGCTAGGCCTTTGTTCTTGAAATTTTGCACACGCTAGGCCCCTGTTCTTGCTATATTGCACATGCTAGGCCCTTTTTCTTCCAATTTTGCACATGCTAGGCCCTTGTTCTTGAAATTTTGCACATGCTTGGCCCTTGTTCTTGAAATTTTGCGCACACTAGGCCCTTGTTCTTGCAATTTTGCACTTGCTAGGCCCTTGTTGTTGCAATTTTGCACACGCTAAGCCCTTGTTCTTCCAATTTTGCACTCACTAGGCCCTTGTTCTTGCAATTTTGCACAGGATAGGCCCTTGTTCTTGCTATTTTGCACACGTTAGGCCCTTGTTCTTGCTATTTTGCACATGCTAGGCCCTTGTTCTTGAAATTTTGCACTCGCTAGGTCCTTGTTCTTGAAATTTTGCACACGCTAGGCCCTTATTCTTGCACCTTTGCACACGCTAGGCACTTGTTCTTCCAACTTTGCACTCGCCAGACCCTTGCTCTTGCAATTTTGCACGTGCTTGGCCCTTGTTCTTGCAATTTTGCACACGCTAGGCCCTTGTTTTTGCTATTTTGCACACACTAGGCCCTTGTTCTTGCTATTTTGCACACGCTAGGCCCTTGTTCTTGAAATTTTGCACACGTTAGGCCCTTGTTCTTGCTATTTTGCACATGCTAGGCCCTTGTTCTTCCAGTTTTGCACACGCTAGGCCCTTGTTCTTGAAATTTTGCACTTGCTAGGTCCTTGTTCTTGAACTTTTGCACACGCTAGGCCCTTGTTCTTGCAGTTTTGCTCACATTAGGCACTTATTCTCCCAATTTTGCACTCGCTAGGCCCTTGTTCTCGAAATTTTGCACACGCTAGGCCCTTGTTCTTGCAATTTTGCACACGCTAGGCCCTTGTTCTTCCCTTTTTGCACTCGCTAGGCCCTTGTTCTTGCAATTTTGCACCCGCTAGGCCCTTGTTCTTGAAAGTTTGCACTCGCTAGGCCCTTGTTCTTGCACTTTTGCACACGCTAGGCACTTGTTCTTGCAATTTTGCACCCGCTAGACCTTTGTTCTTTTAATTTTGCACACGCTGGGCCCTTGTTCTTCCAATTTTGCACACGCTAGGCCCTTGTTCTTGCTATTTTGCACACGCTATGCCCTTGTTCTTGCAATTTTGCACATGACAGGCCCTTGTTCTTGAAATGTTGCACACGCTAGGCCCTTGTTCTTGCAATTTTGCACACGCTAGGCCCTTGTTCTTGCTATTTTGCACACGCTAGGCCCTTGTTCTTGCAATTTTGCACACAATAGGCCCTTGTTCTTGCTATTTTGCACATGCTAGGCCTTTGTTCTTCCAGTTTTGCAAACGCTAGGCCCTTTTTCTTGAAATTTTGCACTCGCTAGGTCCTTGTTCTTGAACTTTTGCACACGTTAGGCCCTTATTCTTGCACCTTTGCACACGCTAGGCACTTGTTCTTCCAATTTTGCACTCACCAGACCCTTGTTCTTGAAGTTTTGAACACACTAGGCCCTTGTTCTTCCAATTTTGCACATGCTAGGCCCTTGTTCTTGCTATTTTGCACACGCTAGGCCATTGTTCCTCCAATTCTGCACTCGCTAGGCCCTTGTTCTTGAAATGTTGCACACGCTAGGCCCTTGTTCTTGCAATTTTGCGCACGCTAGGCCCTTGTTCTTCCAATTTTGCACATGCTAGGCCCTTGTTCCTGAAATTTTGCACATGCTTGGCCCTTGTTCTTGAAATTTTGCACGTGCTTGGCCCTTGTTCTTGCAATTTTGCACATGCTAGGCCCTTGTTTTTGCTATTTTGCACACACTAGGCCCTTGTTCTTGCTATTTTGCACACGCTAGGCCCTTGTTCTTGAAATTTTGCACACGCTAGGCCCTTGTTCTTGCTATTTTGCACATGCTAGGCCCTTGTTCTTCCAGTTTTGCAAACGCTAGGCCCTTGTTCTTGAAATTTTGCACTCGCTAGGTCCTTGTTCTTGAACTTTTGCACACGCTAGGCCCTTGTTCTTGCAGTTTTGTACACACTAGGCACTTGTTCTCCCAATATTGCACTCGCTAGGCCCTTGTTCTCGAAATTTTGCACACGCTAGGCCCTTGTTCTTGAAGTTTTGCTCTCGCTAGGCCCTTGTTCTTGCACTTTTGCACACGCTAGGCACTTGTTCTTGCAATTTTGCACCCGCTAGGCCTTTGTTCTTGAAATTTTGCACACGCTGGGCCCTTGTTCTTCCAATTTTGCACACGCTAGGCCCTTGTTCTTGCTATTTTGCACACGCTATGCCCTTGTTCTTGCAATTTTGCACATGACAGGCCCTTGTTTTTGAAATTTTGCACACGCTAGGCCCTTGTTCTTGCAATTTTGCACACGCTAGGCCCTTGTTCTAGCAATTTTGCACACGCTAGGCTCTTGTTCTTGCAATTTTGCACTCGCTAGGCCCTTGTTCTTGCAATTTTGCACTCGCTAGGCCCTTGTTCTTGAACGTTTGCACACGCTAGGCCCTTGTTCTTGAAATTTTGCACACGCTATGCCCTTGTTCTTGCAATTTTGCACACGCTAGGCCCTTGTTCTTGAAATTTTGCACCCGCTAGGCCCTTGTTCTTGAAATTTTGCACTCGCTAGGCCCTTGTTCTTGAAATTTTGCTCTCGCTAGGCCCTTGTTCTTGCACTTTTGCACACGCTAGGCACTTGTTCTTGCAATTTTGCACCCGCTAGGCCTTTGTTCTTGAAATTTTGCACACGCTGGGCCCTTGTTCTTCCAATTTTGCACACGCTAGGCCCTTGTTCTTGCTATTTTGCACACGCTATGCCCTTGTTCTTGCAATTTTGCACATGACACGCCCTTGTTCTTGAAATTTTGCACACGCTAGGCCCTTGTTCTTGCAATTTTGCACACGCTAGGCCCTTGTTCTAGCAATTTTGCACACGCTAGGCTCTTGTTCTTGCAATTTTGCACTCACTAGGCCCTTGTTCTTGCAATTTTGCACTCGCTAGGCCCATGTTCTTGAACGTTTGCACACGCTAGGCTCTTGTTCTTGAAATTTTGCACACGCTAGGCCCTTGTTCTTGCAATTTTGCACACGCTAGGCCCTTGTTCTTGAACGTTTGCACACGCTAGGCCCTTGTTCTTGAAATTTTGCACTCGCTAGGCCCTTGTTCTTGAAATTTTGCTCTCGCTAGGCCCTTGTTCTTGCACTTTTGCACACGCTAGGCACTTGTTCTTGCAATTTTGCACCCGCTAGGCCTTTGTTCTTGAAATGTTGCACACGCTGGGCCCTTGTTCTTCCAATTTTGCACACGCTAGGCCCTTGTTCTTGCTATTTTGCACACGCTATGCCCTTGTTCTTGCAATTTTGCACATGACAGGCCCTTGTTCTTGAAATTTTGCACACGCTAGGCCCTTGTTCTTGCAATTTTGCACACGCTAGGCCCTTGTTCTTGCTATTTTGCACACGCTAGGCCCTTGTTCTTGCAATTTTGCACACAATAGGCCCTTGTTCTTGCTATTTTGCACATGCTAGGCCCTTGTTCTTCCAGTTTTGCAAACGCTAGGCCCTTTTTCTTGAAATTTTGCACTCGCTAGGTCCTTGTTCTTGAACTTTTGCACACGTTAGGCCCTTATTCTTGCACCTTTGCACACGCTAGGCACTTGTTCTTCCAATTTTGCACACCCTAGGCCCTTGTTCTTGCAATTTTGCACATCCTAGGCCCTTGTTCTTCCAGTTTTGCACACGCTAGGCCCTTGTTCTTGCACTTTTGCACATGCTAGGCACTTGTTCTTCCAATTTTGCACTCGCCAGGCCCTTGTTCTTGAAATTTTGCACACACTAGGCCCTTGTTCTTCCAATTTTGCGCATGCTAGGCCCTTGTTCTTGCTATTTTGCACACGCTAGGCCATTGTTCCTCCAACTCTGCACTCGCTAGGCCCTTGTTCTTGAAATGTTGCACACGCTAGGCCCTTGTTCTTGCAATTTTGCGCACGCTAGGCCCTTGTTCTTCCAATTTTGCACATGCTAGGCCCTTGTTCCTGAAATTTTGCACATGCTTGGCCCTTGTTCTTGAAATTTTGCACGTGCTTGGCCCTTGTTCTTGCAATTTTGCACATGCTAGGCCCTTGTTTTTGCTATTTTGCACACACTAGGCCCTTGTTCTTGCTATTTTGCACACGCTAGGCCCTTGTTCTTGAAATTTTGCACACGCTAGGCCCTTGTTCTTGCTATTTTGCACATACTAGGCCCTTGTTCTTCCAGTTTTGCAAACGCTAGGCCCTTGTTCTTGAAATTTTGCACTCGCTAGGTCCTTGTTCTTGAACTTTTGCACACGCTAGGCCCTTCTTCTTGCAGTTTTGTACACACTAGGCACTTGTTCTCCCAATATTGCACTCGCTAGGCCCTTGTTCTCGAAATTTTGCACACGCTAGGCCCTTGTTCTTGCAATTTTGCACACGCTAGGCCCTTGTTCTTCCCTTTTTGCACTCGCTAGGCCCTTGTTCTTGCAATTTTGCACCCGCTAGGCCCTTGTTCTTGAAATTTTGCACTCGCTAGGCCCTTGTTCTTGCACTTTTGCACACGCTAGGCACTTGTTCTTGCAATTTTGCATCCGCTAAACCTTTGTTCTTGAAATTTTGCACACGCTGGGCCCTTGTTCTTCCAATTTTGCACACGCTAGGCCCTTGTTCTTGCTATTTTGCACACGCTATGCCTTTGTTCTTGCAATTTGGCACATAACAGGCCCTTGTTCTTGAAATTTTGCACACGCTAGGCCCTTGTTCTTGCAATTTTGCATACGCTAGGCCCTTGTACTTCCAATTTTGCACTCGCTAGGCCCTTGTTCTTGCAAATTTGCACACGCTAGGCCCTTGTTCTTGCTATTTTGCACACGCTAGCCCCTTGTTCTTGCAATTTTGCACACGCTAGGCACTTGTTCTTCCAATTTTGCACTTGCTAGGCCCTTGTTCTTGAAATGTTTCACACGCTAGGCCCTTGTTCTTGAAATTTTGCACACGCTAGGCTCTTGTTCTTGCTATATTGCACACGCTAGGCCCTTTTTCTTCCAATTGTGCACATGCTATGCCATTGTTCTTGAAATTTCGCACATGCTTGGCCCTTGTTCTTGAAATTATACACGTGCTTGGCCCTTGTTGTAATTTTGCACAAGCTAGGCCCTTGGTCTTGCAATCTTGTACTTGCTAGGCCCTTGTTCTTGCAATTTTGCACACGCTAGGCCCTTGTTCTTCCAATTTTGAACTCGCCAGGCCCTTGTTCTTGAAATTTTGAACACACTAGGCCCTTGTTCTTCCAATTTTGCGCATGCTAAGCCCTTGTTCTTGCTATTTTGCACACGCTAGGCCCTTGTTCCTCCAATTCTACACTCGCTAGGCCCTTGTTCTTGAAAAGTTGCACACGCTAGGCCCTCGTTCTTGCAATTTTGCGCACGCTAGGCCCTTGTTCTTCCAATTTGAACATGCTAGGCCCTTGTTCCTGACATTTTGCACATGCTTGGCCCTTGTTCTTGAAATTTTGCATGTTCTTGGCCCTTGTTCTTGCAATTTTGCACATGCTATGCCCTTGTTTTTTGCTATTTTGCACACACTAGGCCCTTGTTCTTGCTCTTTTACACCCACTAGGCCCTTGTTCTTGAAATTTTGCACACGCTAGGCCCTTGTTCTTGCTATTTTGCACATGCTAGGCCCTAGTTCTTCCAGTTTTGCACACGCTAGGCCCTTGTTCTTGCAATTTTGCACTCGCTAGGTCCTTGTTCTTGCAGTTTTGAACACACTAGGCACTTGTTCTTCCAATTTTGCACTCGCTAGGCCCTTGTTCTCGAAATTTTGCACACGCTAGGCCCTTGTTCTTGCAATTTTGCACACGCTAGGCCCTTGTTCTTCCAATTTTGCACTCGCTAGGCCCTTGTTCTTGCAATTCTGCACACGCTAGGCCCTTGTTCTTGCAATTTTGCACGCGCTAGGCCCTTGTTTTTGCTATTTTGCACACGCTAGGCCCTTTTTTTTCCAATTTTGCACACGCTAGGCCCTTGTTCTTCCAATTTTGCACTCGCTAGGCCCTTGTTCTTGCAATTTTGCACACGCTAAGCCCTTGTTCTTGCAATTTTGCACATGCTAGGCCCTTGTTCGAGAAATTTTGCACTTGCTAGGCCCTTGTTTTTGAAAGTTTGCACACGCTAGGCCCTTGTTCTTGCTATTTTGCACACGCTAGGCCCTTGTTCTTCCAATTTTGCACTCGCTAGGCCCTTGTTCTTGCAATTGTGCACACGCTAGGCCCTTGTTCTTCCAATTTTGCACTCACTAGGCCCTTGGTCTTGCAATTTTGCACACGCTAGGCCCTTGTTCTTGCAATTTTGCACACGCTAGGCCCTTGCTCTTGAAATTTTGCACTCGCTAGGCCCTTGTCCTTGCTATTTTGCACACGCTAGGCCTTTGTTCTTCCAATTTTGCACATGCTAGGCCATTGTTCTTGAAATTTTGCACATGCTTGGCCCTTGTTCTTGAAATTTTGCACGTGCTGGGCCCTTGTTCTTGCAACTTTGCACACGCTAGGCCCTTGTTGTTGCAATTTTGCACTCGCTAGGCCCTTGTTCTTGCAATTGTGCACACGCTAGGCCCTTGTTCTTCCAATTTTGCACTCACTAGGCCCTTGTTCTTGCAATTTTGCACACCCTAGGCCCTTGTTCTTACAATTTTGCACACGCTAGGCCCTTGCTCTTGAAATTTTGCACTCGCTAGGCCCTTGTTCTTGAAATTCTGCACACGCTAGGCCCTTGTCCTTGCTATTTTGCACACGCTAGGCCTTTGTTCTTTCAATTTTGAAGATGCTAGGCCCTTGTTCTTGAAATTTTGCACATGCTTAGCCCTTGTTCTTGAAATTTTGCACGTGCTTGGCCCTTGTTCTTGCAACTTTGCACAGGCTAGGCCCTTGTTGTTGCTATTTTGCACACGCTAGGCCCTTGTTCTTCCAATTTTGCACTCGCTAGGCCCTTGTTCTTGCAATTTTGCACACGCTAGGCCCTTGTTCTTCCAATTTTGCACACACTAGGCCCTTGTTCTTGCTATTTTGCACACGCTAGGCCCTTGTTCTTGAAATTTTGCACACACTAGGCCCTTGTTCTTGCTTTTTTGCACATGTTAGGCCTGTGTTCTTCCAGTTTTGCACACGCTAGGCCCTTGTTCTTGCAATTTTGCACACGCTAGGCCCTTGTTCTTCCAATTTTGCACTCGCTAGGCCCTTGTTCTTGCAATTTTGCACACGCTAGGCCCTTGTTCTTGCTATTTTGCACACGCTAGGCCCTTGTTCTTGCTATTTTGCACACGCTAGGCCCTTGTTCTTGAAATTTTGCACATGCTCTTGTTCTTGCTATTTTGCACACGCTAGGCCCTTGTTTTTCCAATTTTGCACACGCTAGGCTCTTGTTCTTGAAATTTTGCACTCGCTAGGCCCTTGTTCTTGAAATTTTGCACAAGCTAGGCATTTGTTCTTGCTATTTTGCACACGCTAGGCCCTTGTTCTTGCTATTTTGCACTCGCTAGGCCCTTGTTCTTGAAAGTTTGCACACGCTAGGCCCTTGTTCTTGCAAATTTGCACACGCTAGGCACCTGTTCTTCCAATTTTGCACTTGCTAGGCCCTTGTTCTTGAACATTTGCACATGCTAGGCCCTTGTTCTTGCTATATTGCACACGCTAGGCCCTTTTTCTTCCAATTTTGCACATGCTAGGCCCTTGTTCTTGAAATTTTGCACATGCTTGGCCCTTGTTCTTGAACTTTTGCACGTGCTTGGCCCTTGTTCTTGCAATTTTGCACAAGCTAGGCCCTTGTTCTTGCAATTTTGCACTTGCTAGGCCCTTGTTCTTGCAATTTTGCACACGCTAAGTCCTTGTTCTTCCAATTTTGCACTCGCTAGGCCCTTGTTCTTGCAATTTTGCACACAATAGGCCCTTGTTCTTGCTATTTTGCACACAGTAGGCCCTTGTTCTTGCTATTTTGCACACGCTAGGCCCTTGTTCTTGAAAGTTTGCACACGCTAGGCCCTTGTTCTTGCTACTTTGCACATGCTAGGCCCTTGTTCTTCCAGTTTTGCACACGCTAGGCCCTTGTTCTTGATATTTTGCACTAGCTAGGTCCTTGTTCTTGAAATTTTGCACTCGCTAGGCCCTTGTTCTTGCACTTTTGCACAAGCTAGGCACTTGTTCTTCCAATTTTGCACTCGCTAGGCCCTTGTTCTTGCTATTTTGCACACACTAGGCCCTTGTTCTTCCAATTTTGCAAATGCTAGGCCCTTGCTCTTGCTATTTTGCACACGCTAGGCCCTTGTTCCAGCAATTCTGCACACGCTAGGCCCTTGTTCTTGCAATTTTGCACACGCTAGGCCCCTTGTTCTTGCGATTTTGCGCACGCTAGGCCCTTGATCTTCCAATTTTGCACGTGCTAGGCCCTTGTTCCTGAAATTTTGCAAATGCTTGGCCCTTGTTCTTGCAATTCTGCACACGCTAGGCCCTTGTTCTTGCTATTTTGCACACACTAGGCCCTTGTTCTTGCTATTTTGAACACGCTAGGCCCTTGTTCTTGAAATTTTGCACACGCTAGGCCCTTGTTCTTGCTATTTTGCACATGCTAGGCCCTTGTTCTTCCAGTTTTGCACACGCTAGGCCCTTGTTCTTGAAATTTTGCACTCGCTAGGTCCTTGTTCTTGAACTTTTGCACACGCTAGGCCCTTGTTCTTGCAGTTTTGCACACACTAGGCACTTGTTCTTCGAATTTTGCACACACTAGGCCCTTGTTCTCGAACTTTTGCACACGCTAGGCCCTTGTTCTTACAATTTTGCACACGCTAGGCCCTTGTTCTTCCAATTTTGCACTCGCTAGGCCCTTGTTCTTGCAATTTTGCACACGCTAGGCCCTTGTTCTTCCAATTTTGCACTCGCTAGGCCCTTGTTCTTGAAATTTTGCAGACGCTAGGCCCTTGTTCTAGCAATTTTGCACACGCTAGGCTCTTGTTCTTGCAATTTTGCACTCGCTAGGCCCTTGTTCTTGCAATTTTGCACTCGCTAGGCCCTTGTTCTTGAACGTTTGCACACGCTAGGCCCTTGTTGTTGAGATTTTGCACACGCTAGGCCCTTGTTCTTGCAATTTTGCACACGCTAGGCCCTTGTTCTTGAAATTTTGCACACGCTAGGCCCTTGTTCTTGAAATTTTGCACTCGCTAGGCCCTTGTTCTTGAAATTTCGCTCTCGCTAGGCCCTTGTTCTTGCACTTTTGCACACGCTAGGCACTTGTTCTTGCAATTTTGCACCCGCTAGGCCTTTGTTCTTGAAATTTTGCACACGCTGGGCCCTTGTTCTTCCAATTTTGCACACGCTAGGCCCTTGTTCTTGCTATTTTGCACACGCTATGCCCTTGTTCTTGCAACTTTGCACATGACGGGCCCTTGTTCTTAAAATTTTGCACACGCTAGGCCCTTGTTCTTGCAATTTTGCACACGCTAGGCCCTTGTTCTAGCAATTTTGCACACGCTAGGCTCTTGTTCTTGCAATTTTGCACTCGCTAGGCCCTTGTTTTTGCAATTTTGCACTCGCTAGGCCCTTGTTCTTGAACGTTTGCACACGCTAGGCTCTTGTTCTTGAAATTTTGCACACGCTAGGCCCTTGTTCTTGCAATTTTGCACACGCTAGGCCCTTGTTCTTGAACGTTTGCACACGCTAGGCCCTTGTTCTTGAAATTTTGCACTCGCTAGGCCCTTGTTCTTGAAATTTTGCTCTCGCTAGGCCCTTGTTCTTGCACTTTTGCACACGCTAGGCACTTGTTCTTGCAATTTTGCACCCGCTAGGCCTTTGTTCTTGAAATGTTGCACATGCTGGGCCCTTGTTCTTCCAATTTTGCACACGCTAGGCCCTTGTTCTTGCTTTTTTGCACACGCTATGCCCTTGTTCTTGCAATTTTGCACATGACAGGCCCTTGTTCTTGAAATTTTGCACACGCTAGGCCCTTGTTCTTGCAATTTTGCACACGCTAGGCCCTTATTCTTCCAATTTTGCACTCGCTAGGCACTTGTTCTTGCAATTTTGCACACGCTAGGCCCTTGTTCTTGCTATTTTGCACACGCTAGCCTCTTGTTCTTGCAATTTTGCACACGCTAGGCACTTGTTCTTCCAATTTTGCACTAGCTAGGCCCTTGTTTTTGAAATATTGCACACGCTAGGCCTTTGTTCTTGAAATTTTGCACACGCTAGGCCCCTGTTCTTGCTATATTGCACACGCTAGGCCCTTTTTCTTCCAATTTTGCACATGCTAGGCCCTTGTTCTTGAAATTTTGCACATGCTTGGCCCTTGTTCTTGAAATTTTGCGCACACTAGGCCCTTGTTCTTGCAATTTTGCACTTGCTAGGCCCTTGTTGTTGCAATTTTGCACACGCTAAGCCCTTGTTCTTCCAATTTTGCACTCCCTAGGCCCTTGTTCTTGCAATTTTGCACAGGATAGGCCCTTGTTCTTGCTATTTTGCACACGTTAGGCCCTTGTTCTTGCTATTTTGCACATGCTAGGCCCTTGTTCTTGAAATTTTGCACTCGCTAGGTCCTTGTTCTTGAAATTTTGCACACGCTAGGCCCTTATTCTTGCACCTTTGCACACGCTAGGCACTTGTTCTTCCAACTTTGCACTCGCCAGACCCTTGCTCTTGCAATTTTGCACGTGCTTGGCCCTTGTTCTTGCAATTTTGCACACGCTAGGCCCTTGTTTTTGCTATTTTGCACACACTAGGCCCTTGTTCTTGCTATTTTGCACACGCTAGGCCCTTGTTCTTCCAGTTTTGCACACGCTAGGCTCTTGTTCTTGAAATTTTGCACTTGCTAGGTCCTTGTTCTTGAACTTTTGCACACGCTAGGCCCTTGTTCTTGCAGTTTTGCTCACATTAGGCACTTATTCTCCCAATTTTGCACTCGCTAGGCCCTTGTTCTCGAAATTTTGCACACGCTAGGCCCTTGTTCTTGCAATTTTGCACACGCTAGGCCCTTGTTCTTCCCTTTTTGCACTCGCTAGGCCCTTGTTCTTGCAATTTTGCACCCGCTAGGCCCTTGTTCTTGAAAGTTTGCACTCGCTAGGCCCTTGTTCTTGCACTTTTGCACAAGCTAGGCACTTGTTCTTGCAATTTTGCACCCGCTAGACCTTTGTTCTTTTAATTTTGCACACGCTGGGCCCTTGTTCTTCCAATTTTGCACACGCTAGGCCCTTGTTCTTGCTATTTTGCACACGCTATGCCCTTGTTCTTGCAATTTTGCACATGACAGGCCCTTGTTCTTGAAATGTTGCACACGCTAGGCCCTTGTTCTTGCAATTTTGCACACGCTAGGCCCTTGTTCTTGCTATTTTGCACACGCTAGGCCCTTGTTCTTGCAATTTTGCACACAATAGGCCCTTGTTCTTGCTATTTTGCACATGCTAGGCCCTTGTTCTTCCAGTTTTGCAAACGCTAGGCCCTTGTTCTTGAAATTTTGCACTCGCTAGGTCCTTGTTCTTGAACTTTTGCACACGTTAGGCCCTTATTCTTGCACCTTTGCACACGCTAGGCACTTGTTCTTCCAATTTTGCACTCACCAGACCCTTGTTCTTGAAGTTTTGAACACACTAGGCCCTTGTTCTTGCTATTTTGCACACGCTAGGCCATTGTTCCTCCAATTCTGCACTCGCTAGGCCCTTGTTCTTGAAATGTTGCACACGCTAGGCCCTTGTTCTTGCAATTTTGCGCACGCTAGGCCCTTGTTCTTGCTATTTTGCACATGCTAGGCCCTTGTTCTTCCAGTTTTGCACACGCTAGGCCCTTGTTCTTGAAATTTTGCACTCGCTAGGTCCTTGTTCTTGAACTTTTGCACACGCTAGGCCCTTGTTCTTGCAGTTTTGCACACACTAGGCACTTGTTCTTCCAATTTTGCACACACTAGGCCCTTATTCTCGAACTTTTGCACACGCTAGGCCCTTGTTCTTACAATTTTGCACACGCTAGGCCCTTGTTCTTCCAATTTTGCACTCGCTAGGCCCTTGTTCTTGCAATTTTTCACACGCTAGGCCCTTGTTCTTCCAATTTTGCACTCGCTAGGCCCTTGTTCTTGAAATTTTGCACACGCTAGGCCCTTGTTCTAGCAATTTTGCACACGCTAGGCTCTTGTTCTTGCAATTTTGCACTCGCTAGGCCCTTGTTCTTGCAATTTTGCACTCGCTAGGCCCTTGTTCTTGAACGTTTGCACACGCTAGGCCCTTGTTGTTGAAATTTTGCACACGCTAGGCCCTTGTTCTTGCAATTTTGCACACGCTAGGCCCTTGTTCTTGAATTTTTGCACACGCTAGGCCCTTGTTCTTGAAATTTTGCACTCGCTAGGCCCTTGTTCTTGAAATTTCGCTCTCGCTAGGCCCTTGTTCTTGCACTTTTGCACACGCTAGGCACTTGTTCTTGCAATTTTGCACCCGCTAGGCCTTTGTTCTTGAAATTTTGCACACGCTGGGCCCTTGTTCTTCCAATTTTGCACACGCTAGGCCCTTGTTCTTGCTATTTTGCACACGCTATGCCCTTGTTCTTGCAACTTTGCACATGACGGGCCCTTGTTCTTAAAATTTTGCACACGCTAGGCCCTTGTTCTTGCAATTTTGCACACGCTAGGCCCTTGTTCTAGCAATTTTGCACACGCTAGGCTCTTGTTCTTGCAATTTTGCACTCGCTAGGCCCTTGTTCTTGCAATTTTGCACTCGCTAGGCCCTTGTTCTTGAACGTTTGCACACGCTAGGCTCTTGTTCTTGAAATTTTGCACACGCTAGGCCCTTGTTCTTGCAATTTTGCACACGCTAGGCCCTTGTTCTTGAACGTTTGCACACGCTAGGCACTTGTTCTTCCAATTTTGCACTCACCAGACCCTTGTTCTTGAAGTTTTGAACACACTAGGCCCTTGTTTTTCCAATTTTGCACATGCTAGGCCCTTGTTCTTGCTATTTTGCACACGCTAGGCCATTGTTCCTCCAATTCTGCACTCGCTAGGCCCTTGTTCTTGAAATGTTGCACACGCTAGGCCCTTGTTCTTGCAATTTTGCGCACGCTAGGCCCTTGTTCTTCCAATTTTGCACATGCTAGGCCCTTGTTCCTGAAATTTTGCACATGCTTGGCCCTTGTTCTTGAAATTTTGCACGTGCTTGGCCCTTGTTCTTGCAATTTTGCACATGCTAGGCCCTTGTTTTTGCTATTTTGCACACACTAGGCCCTTGTTCTTGCTATTTTGCACACGCTAGGCCCTTGTTCTTGAAATTTTGCACACGTTAGGCCCTTGTTCTTGCTATTTTGCACATGCTAGGCCCTTGTTCTTCCAGTTTTGCAAACGCTAGGCCCTTGTTCTTGAAATTTTGCACTCGCTAGGTCCTTGTTCTTGAACTTTTGCACACGCTAGGCCCTTGTTCTTGCAGTTTTGTACACACTAGGCACTTGTTCTCCCAATATTGCACTCGCTAGGCCCTTGTTCTCGAAATTTTGCACACGCTAGGCCCTTGTTCTTGCAATTTTGCACACACTAGGCCCTTGTTCTTCCCTTTTTGCACTCGCTAGGCCCTTGTTCTTGCAATTTTGCACCCGCTAGGCCCTTGTTCTTGAAATTTTGCACTCGCTAGGCCCTTGTTCTTGCACTTTTGCACACGCTAGGCACTTGTTCTTGCAATTTTGAACCCGCTAAACCTTTGTTCTTGAAATTTTGCACACGCTGGGCCCTTGTTCTTCCAATTTTACACACGCTAGGCCCTTGTTCTTGCTATTTTGCACACGCTATGCCTTTGTTCTTGCAATTTGGCACATGACAGGCCCTTGTTCTTGAAATTTTGCACACGCTAGGCCCTTGTTCTTGCAATTTTGCATACGCTAGGCCCTTGTACTTCCAATTTTGCACTCGCTAGGCCCTTGTTCTTGCAAATTTGCACACGCTAGGCCCTTGTTCTTGCAATTTTGCACACGCTAGGCACTTGTTCTTCCAATTTTGCACTTGCTAGGCCCTTGTTCTTGAAATGTTTCACACGCTAGGCCCTTGTTCTTGAAATTTTGCACACGCTAGGCCCTTGTTCTTGCTATATTGCACACGCTAGGCCCTTTTTCTTCCAATTGTGCACATGCTATGCCATTGTTCTTGAAATTTCGCACATGCTTGGCCCTTGTTCTTGAAATTATACACGTGCTTGGCCCTTGTTGTAATTTTGCACAAGCTAGGCCCTTGTTCTTGCAATCTTGCACTTGCTAGGCCCTTGTTCTTGCAATTTTGCACACGCTAGGCCCTGTTCTTCCAATTTTGAACTCGCCAGGCCCTTGTTCTTGAAATTTTGAACACACTAGGCCCTTGTTCTTCCAATTTTGCGCATGCTAAGCCCTTGTTCTTGCTATTTTGCACACGCTAGGCCCTTGTTCCTCCAATTCTACACTCGCTAGGCCCTTGTTCTTGAAATGTTGCACACGCTAGGCCCTCGTTCTTGCAATTTTGCGCACGCTAGGCCCTTGTTCTTCCAATTTGAACATGCTAGGCCCTTGTTCCTGACATTTTGCACATGCTTGGCCCTTGTTCTTGAAATTTTGCACGTTCTTGGCCCTTGTTCTTGCAATTTTGCACATGCTATGCCCTTGTTTTTGCTATTTTGCACACACTAGGCCCTTGTTCTTGCTATTTTGCACCCACTAGGCCCTTGTTCTTGAAATTTTGCACACGCTAGGCCCTTGTTCTTGCTATTTTGCACATGCTAGGCCCTAGTTCTTCCAGTTTTGCACACGCTAGGCCCTTGTTCTTGCAATTTTGCACTCGCTAGGTCCTTGTTCTTGCAGTTTTGCACACACTAGGCACTTGTTCTTCCAATTTTCCACTCGCTAGGCCCTTGTTCTCTAAATTTTGCACACGCTAGGCCCTTGTTCTTGCAATTTTGCACACGCTAGGCCCTTGTTCTTCCAATTTTGCACTCGCTAGGCCCTTGTTCTTGCAATTCTGCACACGCTAGGCCCTTGTTCTTGCAATTTTGCACGCGCTAGGCCCTTGTTTTTGCTATTTTGCACACGCTAGGCCCTTTTTTTTCCAATTTTGCACACGCTAGGCCCTTGTTCTTCCAATTTTGCACTCGCTAGGCCCTTGTTCTTGCAATTTTGCACACGCTAAGCCCTTGTTCTTGCAATTTTGCACATGCTAGGCCCTTGTTCGAGAAATTTTGCACTTGCTAGGCCCTTGTTTTTGAAAGTTTGCACACACTAGGCCCTCGTTCTTGCTATTTTGCACACGCTAGGCCCTTGTTCTTCCAATTTTGCACTCGCTAGGCCCTTGTTCTTGCAATTGTGCACACGCTAGGCCCTTGTTCTTCCAATTTTGCACTCACTAGGCCCTTGTTCTTGCAATTTTGCACACCCTAGGCCCTTGTTCTTACAATTTTGCACACGCTAGGCCCTTGCTGTTGAAATTTTGCACTCGCTAGGCCCTTGTTCTTGAAATTCTGCACACGCTAGGCCCTTGTCCTTGCTATTTTGCACACGCTAGGCCTTTGTTCTTTCAATTTTGTAGATGCTAGGCCCTTGTTCTTGAAATTTTGCACATGCTTGGCCCTTGTTCTTGAAATTTTGCACGTGCTTGGCCCTTGTTCTTGCAACTTTGCACACGCTAGGCCCTTGTTGTTGCTATTTTGCACACGCTATGCCCTTGTTCTTCCAATTTTGCACTCGCTAGGCCCTTGTTCTTGCAATTTTGCACACGCTAGGCCCTTGTTCTTCCAATTTTGCACACACTAGGCCCTTGTTCTTGCTATTTTGCACACGCTAGGCCCCTGTTCTTGAAATTTTGCACACACTAGGCCCTTGTTCTTGCTATTTTGCACATGTTAGGCCTGTGTTCTTCCAGTTTTGCACACGCTAGGCCCTTGTTCTTGCAATTTTGCACACGCTAGGCCTTTGTTCTTGCAATTTTGCACACGCTAGGCCCTTGTTCTTCCAATTTTGCACTCGCCAGGCCCTTGTTCTTGCAATTGTGCACACCCTAGGCCCTTGTTCTTCCAATTTTGCACTCACTAGGCCCTTGTTCTTGCAATTTTGAACACGCTAGGCCCTTGTTCTTCCAATTTTGCACACACTAGGCCCTTGTTCTTGCTATTTTGCACACGCTAGGCCCTTGTTCTTGAAATTTTGCACACGCTAGGCCCTTGTTCTTGCTATTTTGCACATGCTAGGCCCTTGTTCTTCCAGTTTTGCACACGCTAGGCCCTTGTTCTTGCAATTTTGCACACGCTAGGCCCTTCTTCTTCCAATTTTGCACTCGCTAGGCCCTTGTTCTTGCATTTTTGCACACGCTAGGCCCTTGTTCTTGCTATTTTGCACAAGCTAGGCCCTTGTTCTTGCTATTTTGCACACGCTAGGCCCTTGTTCTTGCTATTTTGCACACGCTAGGCCCTTGTTCTTCCAATTTTGCACTCGCCAGGCCCTTGTTCTTGCAATTGTGCACACGCTAGGCCCTTGTTCTTCCAATTTTGCACTCACTAGGCCCTTGTTCTTGCAATTTTGAACACGCTAGGCCCTTGTTCTTCCAATTTTGCACACACTAGGCCCTTGTTCTTGCTATTTTGCACACGCTAGGCCCTTGTTCTTGAAATTTTGCACACGCTAGGCCCTTGTTCTTGCTATTTTGCACATGCTAGGCCCTTGTTCTTCCAGTTTTGCACACGCTAGGCCCTTGTTCTTGCAATTTTGCACACGCTAGGCCCTTCTTCTTCCAATTTTGCTCTCGCTAGGCCCTTGTTCTTGCATTTTTGCACACGCTAGGCCCTTGTTCTTGCTATTTTGCACACGCTAGGCCCTTGTTCTTGCTATTTTGCACACGCTAGGCCCTTATTCTTGAAATTTTGCACATGCTAGGCCCTTGTTCTTGTTATTTTGCACACGCTAGGCCCTTGTTCTTCCAATTTTGCACACGCTAGGCCCTTGTTCTTGAAATTTTGCACTCGCTAGGCCCTTGTTCTTGAAATTTTGCACACGCTAGGCCCTTGTTCTTGCTATTTTGTCCACGCTAGGCCCTTGTTCTTGCAATTTTGCACTCGCTAGGCCCTTGTTTTTGAAAGTTTGCACACGCTAGGCCCTTGTTCTTGCAAATTTGCACACGCTAGGCACCTGTTCTTCCAATTTTGCACTTGCTAGGCCCTTGTTCTTGAAATTTTGCACACGCTAGGCCCTTGTTCTTGAAATTTTGCAGACGCTAGGCCCTTGTTCTTGCTATATTGCACACGCTAGGCCCTTTTTCTTCCAATTTTGCATATGCAAGGCCCTTGTTCTTGAAATTTTGCACATGCTTGGCCCTTGTTCTTGAACTTTTGCACGTGCTTGGCCCTTGTTCTTGCAATTTTGCACATGCTATGCCCTTGTTCTTCCAATTTTGCACTTGCTAGGCTCTTGTTCTTGCAATTTTGCACACGCTAAGTCCTTGTTCTTCCAATTTTGCACTTGCTAGGCCCTTGTTCTTGCAATTTTGCACACAATAGGCCCTTTTTCTTGCTATTTTGCACACACTAGGCCCTTGTTCTTGCTATTTTGCACACGCTAGTCCCTTGTTCTTGAACGTTTGCACACGCTAGGCCCTTGTTCTTGCTATTTTGCACATGCTAGGCCCTTGTTCTTCCAGTTTTGCACACGCTAGGCCCTTGTTCTTGAAATTTTGCACTCGCTAGGCCCTTGTTCTTGCACTTTTGCACACGCTAGGCACTTGTTCTTCCAATTTTGCACTCGCCAGGCCCTTGTTCTTGACATTTTGCACACACTAGGCCCTTGTTCTTCCAATTTTGCACATGCTAGGCCCTTGCTCTTGCTATTCTGCACACGCTAGGCCCTTGTTCCTCCAATTCTGCACTCGCTAGGCCCTTGCTCTTGCAATTTTGCACACGCTAGGCCCTTGTTCTTGCAATTTTGCGCACGCTAGGCCCTTGTTCTTCCAATTTTGCACATGCTAGGCCCTTGTTCCTGAAATTTTGCAAATGCTTGGCCCTTGTTCTTGAAGTTTTGCACGTGCTTGGCCCTTGTTCTTGCAATTCTGCACACGCTAGGCCCTTGTTCTTGCTATTTTGCACACACTAGGCCCTTGTTCTTGCTATTTTGAACACGCTAGGCCCTTGTTCTTGAAAATTTGCACACGCTAGGCCCTTGTTCTTGCTATTTTGCACATGCTAGGCCCTTGTTCTTCAAGTTTTGCACACGCTAGGCCCTTGTTCATGAAATTTTGCACTCGCTAGGTCCTTGTTCTTGAACTTTTGCACACGCTAGGCCCTTGTTCTTGCAGTTTTGCACACACTAGGCACTTGTTCTTCCAATTTTCCACACACTAGGCCCTTGTTCTCGAAATTTTGCACACGCTAGGCCCTTCTTCTTGCAATTTTGCACACGCTAGGCCCTTGTTCTTCCAATTTTGCACTCGCTAGGCCCTTGTTCTTGCAATTTTGCACACGCTAAGCCCTTGTTCTTGGAATTTTGCACACGCTAGGCCCTTGTTCTTGAAATTTTGCACTCGCTAGGCCCTTGTTCTTGAAATTTTGCACACGCTAGGCCCTTGTTCTTGCTATTTTGCACACGCTATGCCATTGTTCTTCCAATTTTGCACTCGCTAGGCCCTTGTTCTTGCAATTTTGCACACGCTAGGCCCTTGCTCTTCCAGTTTTGCACACGCTAGGCCCTTGTTCTTGAAAGATTGCACTCGCTAGGCCCTTTTTCTTGAAATTTTGCACCCGCTAGGCCCTTGTTGTTGCAATTTTGCACACGCTAGGCCCTTGTTCTTGCTATTTTGCACACGCTAGCCCCTGTTCTTCCAATTTTGCACTTGCTAGGCCCTTGTTCTTGAAATTTTGCACACGCTAGGCCCTTGTTCATGAAATTTGGCACACGCTAGGCCCTTGTTCTTGCTATATTGCACACGCTAGGCCCTTTTTCTTCCAATTTTGCACATGCTAGGCCCTTGTTCTTGAAATTTTGCACATGCTTGGCCCTTGGTCTTGAAATTATACACGTGCTTGGCCCTTGTTCTTGCAATTTTGCACACGCTAGGCCCTTGTTCTTGCAATCTTGCACTTGCTAGGCCCTTGTTCTTGCAATTTTGCACACGCCAATCCATTGTTCTTCCAATTTTGCACTCAGTAGGCCCTTGTTCTTGCAATTTTGCACACGATAGGCCCTTGTTCGTGCTATTTTGCACACACTTGCCCTTGTTCTTGCTATTTTGCACATGCTAGGCCCTTGTTCTTCCAGTTTTGCACATGCTAGGCCCTTGTTCTTGAAATTTTGCACTCGCTAGGTCCTTGTTCTTGAAATTTTGCACACGCTAGACCCTTGTTCTTGCACTTTTGCACACGCTAGGCACTTGTTCTTCCAATTTTGCACTCGCCAGGCCCTTGTTCTTGAAATTTTGAACACACTAGGCCCTTGTTCTTCAAATTTTGCACATGCTAGGCCCTTGTTCTTGCTATTTTGCACACCCTAGGCCCTTGTTCCTCCAATTCTGCACTCGCTAGGCCCTTGTTCTTGAAATGTTGCACACGCTAGGCCCTTGTTCTTGCAATTTTGCGCACGCTAGGCCCTTGTTCTTCCAATTTTGAACATGCTAGGCCCTTGTTCCTGACATTTTGCACATGCTTGGCCCTTGTTCTTGAAATTTTGCACGTTCCTGGCCCTTGTTCTTGCAATTTTGCACACGCTAGGCCCTTGTTTTTGCTATTTTGCTTACACTAGGCACTTGTTCTTGCTATTTTGCACCCACGAGGCCCTTGTTCTTGCTATTTTGCACATGCTAGGCCCTTGTTCTTCCAGTTTTACACACGCTAGGCCCTTGTTCTTGCAATTTTGCACTCGCTAGGTCCTTGTTCTTGAACTTTTGCACACGCTAGGCCCTTGTTCTTGCAGTTTTGCACACACTAGGCACTTGTTCTTCCAATTTTTCACTCGCTAGGCCCTTGTTCTGAAAATTTTGCACACGCTAGGCCCTTGTTCTTGCAATTTTGCACACGCTAGGCCCTTGTTCTTCCAATTTTGCACTCGCTAGGCCCTTGTTCTTGCAATTCTGCACACGCTAGGCCCTTGTTCTTGCAATTTTGCACACGCTAGGCCCTTGTTCTTGCTATTTTGCACACGCTAGGCCCTTGTTCTTCCAATTTTGCACACGCTAGGCCCTTGTTCTTCCAATTTTGCACTCGCTAGGCCCTTGTTGTTGCAATTTTGCACACGCTAAGCCCTTGTTCTTGCAATTTTGCACACGCTAGGCCCTTGTTCAAGAAATTTTGCACTCGCTAGGCCCTTGTTTTTTGAAAGTTTGCACACGCTAGGCCCTTGTTCTTGCAATTGCACACGCTAGGCCCTTGTTCTTGCAATCTTGCACTTGCTAGGCCCTTGTTCTTGCAATTTCGCACACGCCAATCCATTGTTCTTCCAATTTTGCACTCACTAGGCCCTTGTTCTTGCTATTTTGCACACGATAGGCCCTTGTTCGTGCTATTTTGCACACACTTGCCCTTGTTCTTGCTATTTTGCACATGCTATGCCCTTGTTCTTCCAGTTTTGCACACGCTAGGCCCTTGTTCTTGAAATTTTGCACTCGCTAGATCCTTGTTCATGAAATTTTGCACACACTAGGCCCTTGTTCTTGCACTTTTGCACACCCTAGGCACTTGTTCTTCCAATTTTGAACTCGCCAGGCCCTTGTTCTTGAAATTTTGAACAGACTAGGCCCTTGTTCTTCTAATTTTACACATGCTAGGCCCTTGTTCTTGCTATTTTGCACACGCTAGGCCCTTGTTCCTCCAATTCTGCACTCGCTAGGCCCTTGTTCTTGAAATGTTGCACACGCTAGGCCCTTGTTCTTGCAATTTTGCGCACGCTAGGCCCTTGTTCTTCCAATTTTGAACATGCTAGGCCCTTGTTCCTGACATTTTGCACATGCTTGGCCCTTGTTCTTGACATTTTGCACGTTCCTGGCCCTTGTTCTTGCAATGTTGCACACGCTAGGCCCTTGTTTTTGCTATTTTGCACACACTAGGCCCTTGTTCTTGCTATTTTGCACCCGCTAGGCCCTTGTTCTTGAAATTCTGCACACGCTAGGCCCTTGTTCTTGCTATTTTGCACATGCTATGCCCTTGTTCTTCCAGTTTTGCACACGCTAGGCCCTTGTTCTTGCAATTTTGCACTCGCTAGGTCCTTGTTCTTGAACTTTTGCACACGCTAGGCCCTTGTTCTTGCAGTTTGCACACACTAGGCACTTGTTCCTCCAATTTTGCACTCGCTAGGCCCTTGTTCTCAAAATTTTGCACACGCTCGGCACTTGTTCTTGCAATTTTGCACACGCTAGGCCCTTGTTCTTCCAATTTTGCACTCGCTAGGCCCTTGTTCTTGCAATTCTGCACACGCTAGGCCCTTGTTCTTGCAATTTTGCACATGCTAGGCCCTTGTTCTTGCTATTTTGCACACGCTAGGCCCTTGTTCTTCCAATTTTGCATTCGCTAGGCCCTTGTTCTTGCAATTGTGCACACGCTAGGCCCTTGTTCTTCCAATTCTGCACTCACTAGGCCCTTGTTCTTGCAATTTTGCACACGCTAGGCCCTTGTTCTTGCAATTTTGCACACGCTAGGCCCTTGCTCTTGAAATTTTGCACTCGCTAGGCCCTTGTTCTTGAAATTCTGCACACGCTAGGCCCTTGTCCTTGCTATTTTGCACACGCTAGGCCTTTGTTCTTCCAATTTTGCAATGCTTGGACCTTGTTCTTGAAATTTTGCACGTGCTTGGCCCTTGTTCTTGCAACTTTGCACACGCTAGGCCCTTATTGTTGCAATTTTGCACTCGCTAGGCCCTTGTTCTTGCTATTTTGCACACGCTAGGCCCTTGTTCTTCCAATTTTGCACTCGCTAGGCCCTTGTTATTGCAATTTTGAACACGCTAGGCCCTTGTTCTCCCAATTTTGCACACACTAGGCCCTTGTTCTTGAAATTTTGCACACGCTAGGCCCTTGTTCTTGCTATTTTGCACACGCTAGGCCCTTGTTCTTGAAAGTTTGCACACGCTAGGCCCTTGTTCTTGCTATTTTTGCACATGCTAGGCCCTTGTTCTTCCAGTTTTGCACACGCCAGGCCCTTGTTCTTGAAATTTTGCACTCGCTAGGCCCTTGTTCTTGCACTTTTGCACACGCTAGGCACTTGTTCTTCCAATTTTGCACTCGCCAGGCCCTTGTTCTTGAAATTTTGCACACACTAGGCCCTTGCTCTTGCTGTTTTGCACACGCTAGGCCCTTGTTCCTCCAATTCTGCACTCGCTAGGCTCCTGTTCTTGCAATTTTGCACACGCTAGGCCCTTGTTCTTGCAAATTTGCGCACGCTAGGCCCTTGTTCTTCCAATTTTGCACATGCTAGGCCCTTGTTGCTGAAATTTTGCACATGCTTGGCCCTTGTTCTTGAAGTTTTGCACGTGCTTGGCCCTTGTTCTTGCAATTCTGCAGACGCTAGGCCCTTGTTCTTGCTATTTTGCACACACTGGGCCCTTGTTCTTGCTATTTTAAACACGCTATCCCCTTGTTCTTGAAATTTTGCACACGCTAGGCCCTTGTTCTTGCTATTTTGCACAAGCTAGGCCCTTGTTCTTCCAGTTTTGCACACGCTAGGCCCTTGTTCTTGAAATTTTGCACTCGCTAGGTCCTTGTTCTTGAACTTTTGCACACGCTAGGCCCTTGTTCTTGCAGTTTTGCACACACTAGGCACTTATTCTTCCAATTTTGCACTCGCTAGGCCCTTGTTCTCAAACTTTTGCACACGCTAGGCCCTTGTTGCAATTTTGCACACGATAGGCCCTTGTTCTTCCAATTTTGCACTCGCTAGGCCCTTGTTCTTGCAAATTTGCACACGCTAGGCCCTTGTTCTTGCAATTTTACACACGCTAGGCCCTTGTTCTTGAAATTTTGCACTCGCTAGGCCCTTGTTCTTGCACTTTTGCACACGCTAGGCACTTGTTCTTCCAATTTTGCACTCGCCAGGCCCTTGTTCTTGAAATTTTGCACACACTAGGCCCTTGTTCTTCCAGTTTTGCACATGCTAGGCCCTTGCTCTTGCTGTTTTGCACACGCTAGGCCCTTGTTCCTCCAATTCTGCACTCGCTAGGCCCTTGTTCTTGCATTTTTGCACACGCTAGGCCCTTGTTCTTGCAATTTTGCACACGCTAGGCCCTTGTTCTTGACATTTTGCACTCGCTTGGCCCTTGTTCTTGAAATTTTGCACATGCCAGGCCCTTGTTCTTGCTATTTTGCACACGCTAGGCCCTTGTTCTTCCAATTTTGCACTCGCTAGGCCCTTGTTCTTGCAATTTTGCACACAATAGGCCCTTTTTCTTGCTATTTTGCACACACTAGGCCCTTGTTCTTGCTATTTTGCACACGCTAGTCCCTTGTTCTTGAACGTTTGCACACGCTAGGCCCTTGTTCTTGCTATTTTGCACATGCTAGGCCCTTGTTCTTCCAGTTTTGCACACGCTAGGCCCTTGTTCTTGAAATTTTGCACTCGCTAGGTCCTTGTTCTTGAAATTTTGCACTCGCTAGGCCCTTGTTCTCAAACTTTTGCACACGCTAGGCCCTTGTTGCAATTTTGCACACGATAGGCCCTTGTTCTTCCAATTTTGCACTCGCTAGGCCCTTGTTCTTGCAAATTTGCACACGCTAGGCCCTTGTTCTTGCAATTTTACACACGCTAGGCCCTTGTTCTTGAAATTTTGCACTCGCTAGGCCCTTGTTCTTGCACTTTTGCACACGCTAGGCACTTGTTCTTCCAATTTTGCACTTGCCAGGCCCTTGTTCTTGAAATTTTGCACACACTAGGCCCTTGTTCTTCCAATTTTGCACATGCTAGGCCCTTGCTCTTGCTGTTTTGCACACGCTAGGCCCTTGTTCCTCCAATTCTGCACTCGCTAGGCCCTTGTTCTTGCAATTTTGCACACGCTAGGCCCTTGTTCTTGTAATTTTGCACACGCTAGGCCCTTGTTCTTGACATTTTGCACTCGCTTGGCCCTTGTTCTTTAAATTTTGCACACGCCAGGCCCTTGTTCTTGCTATTTTGCACACGCTAGGCCCTTGTTCTTCCAATTTTGCACTCGCTAGGCCCTTGTTCTTGCAATTTTGCACACGATAGGCCCTTGTTCTTGCTATTTTGCACACACGAGGCCCTTGTTCTTGCTATTTTGCACATGCTAGGCCCTTGTTCTTGAAATTTTGCACACGCTAGGCCCTTGTTCTTGCTATTTTGCACATGCTAGGCCCTTGTTCTTCCAGTTTTGCACACGCTAGGCCCTTGTTCTTGAAATTTTGCACTCGCTAGGTCCTTGTTCTTGAAATTTTGCACTCACTAGGCCCTTGTTCTTGCACTTTTGCACACGCTAGGCACTTGTTCTTCCAATTTTGCACTCGCCAGGCCCTTGTTCTTGAAATTTTGCACACACTAGGCCCTTGTTCTTCCAATTTTGCACATGCTAGGCCCTTGCTCTTGCTGTTTTGCACACGCTAGGCCCTTGTTCCTCCAATTCTGCACTCGCTAGGCCCTTGTTCTTGCAATTTTGCGCACGCTAGGCCCTTGTTCTTGCAATTTTGCGCACGCTAGGCCCTTGTTCTTGCAATTTTGCGCACGCTAGGCCCTTGTTCCTGAAATTTTGCACATGCTTGGCCCTTGTTCTTGAAGTTTTGCACGTGCTTGGCCCTTGTTCTTGCAATTCTGCACACGCTAGGCCCTTGTTCTTGCTATTTTGCACACACTGGGCCCTTGTTCTTGCTATTTTGAACACGCTATCCCCTTGTTCTTGAAATTTTGCACACGCTAGGCCCTTGTTCTTGCTATTTTGCACAAGCTAGGCCCTTGTTCTTCCAGTTTTGCACACGCTAGGCCCTTGTTCTTGAAATTTTGCACTTGCTAGGTCCTTGTTCTTGAACTTTTGCACACGCTAGGCCCTTGTTCTTGCAGTTTTGCACACACTAGGCACTTGTTCTTCCAATTTTGCACTCGCTAGGCCCTTGTTCTCAAAATTTTGCACACGCTAGGCCCTTGTTGCAATTTTGCACACGCTAGGCCCTTGTTCTTCCAATTTTGCACTCGCTAGGCCCTTGTTCTTGCAATTTTGCACACGCTAGGCCCTTGTTCTTGCAATTTTGCACACGCTAGGCCCTTGTTCTTGAAATTTTGCACTCGCTTGGCCCTTGTTCTTGAAACTTTGCACACGCTAGGCACTTGTTCTTCCAATTTTGCACACACTAGGCCCTTGTTCTCGAAATTTTGCACACGCTAGGCCCTTGTTCTTGCAATTTTGCACACGCTAGGCCCTTGTTCTCGAAATTTTGCACTCGCTATTCCCCTGTTCTTGCAATTTTGCACACGCTAGGCCCTTGTTCTTCCAATTTTGCACTCGCTAGGCCCTTTTTTTTGCAATTTTGCACACGCTAGGCCCTTGTTGTTGCAATTTTGCACACGCTAGGCCCTTGTTCTTGAAATTTTTCACTCGCTTGGCCCTTGTTCTTTAAATTTTGCACATGCCAGGCCCTTGTTCTTGCTATTTTGCACACGCTAGGCCCTTGTTCTTCCAATTTTGCACTCGCTAGGCCCTTGTTGTTGAAATTGAGCACACGCTAGGCCCTTGTTCTTCCAATTTTGCACTCGCTAGGCCCTTGTTCTTGCAATTTTGCACATGCTAAACCCTTGTTTTTGGAATTTTGCACACGCTAGGCCCTTGTTCTTGAAATTTTGCACTCGCTAGGCCCTTGTTCTTGAAATTTTGCACACGCTAGGCCCTTGTTCTTGCTATTTTGCACACGCTAGGCCCTTGTTCTTGCTATTTTGCACACGCTAGGCCCTTGTTCTTGAAAGTTTGCACATGCTAGGCCCTTGTTCTTGCTATTTTGCACACGGTAGGCCCTTGTTCTTCCAATTTTGCACACGCTAGGCCCTTGTTCTTGAAATTTTGCACTCGCTAGGCCCTTGTTCTTGAAATTTTGCACACGTTAGGCCCTTGTTCTTGCTATTTTGCACACGCTAGGGCCTTGTTCTTGCAATTTTGCACTCGCTAGGCACCTGTTCTTCCAATTTTGCACTTGCTAGGCCCTTCTTCTTGAACTTTTGCAGACGCTAGGCCCTTGTTCTTGCTATATTGCACACGCTAGGCCCTTTTTCTTCCAATTTTGCACATGCTAGGCCCTTGTTCTTGAAATTTTGCACATGCTTGGCCCTTGTTCTTGAAATTTTGCACGTGCTTGGCCCTTGTTCTTGCAATTTTGCACACGCTAGGCCCTTGTTCTTGCAATTTTGCACTTGCTAGGCCCTTGTTCTTGCAATTTTGCACACGCTAAGTCCTTGTTCTTCCAATTTTGCACTCGCTAGGCCCTTGTTCTTGCAATTTTGCACACAATAGGCCCTTCTTCTTGCTATTTTGCACACACTAGGCCCTTGTTCTTGCTATTTTGCACACGCTAGGCCCTTGTTCTTGCTATTTTGCACATGCTAGGCCCTTGTTCTTCCAGTTTTGCACACGCTAGGCCCTTGTTCTTGAAATTTTGCACTAGCTAGGTCCTTGTTCTTGAAATTTTGCACACGCTAGGCACTTGTTCTTCCAATTTTGCACTCGCCAGGCCCTTGTTCTTGAAATTTTGCACACACTAGGCCCTTGTTCTTCCAATGTTGCACATGCTAGGCCCTTGCTCTTGCAATTTTGCACACGCTAGGCCCTTGTTTTTCCAATTCTGCACTCGCTAGGCCCTTGTTCTTGCAATTTTGCACACGCTAGGCCCTTGTTCTTGCAATTTTGCGCACGCTAGGCCCTTGTTCTTCCAATTTTGCACATGCTAGGCCCTTGTTTCTGAAATTTTGCAAATGCTTGGCCCTTGTTCTTGAAGTTTTGCACGTGCTTGGCCCTTGTTCTTGCAATTCTGCACACGCTAGGCCCTTGTTCTTGCTATTTTGTACACACTAGGCCCTTGTTCTTGCTATTTTGAACACGCTAGGCCCTTGTTCTTGAAATTTTGCACACGCTAGGCCCTTGTTCTTGCTATTTTGCACATGCTAGGCCCTTGTTCTTCCAGTTTTGCACACGCTAGGCCCTTGTTCTTGAAATTTTGCACTCGCTAGGTCCTTGTTCTTGAACTTTTGCACACGCTAGGCCCTTGTTCTTGCAGTTTTGCACACCCTAGGCACTTGTTCTTCCAATTTTGCACACACTAGGCCCTTGTTCTCGAAATTTTGCACACGCTAGGCCCTTGTTCTTGCAATTTTGCACACGCTAGGCCCTTGTTCTCGAAATTTTGCACTCGCTATTCCCTTGTTCTTGCAATTTTGCACTCGCTAGGCCCTTATTTTTGCAATTTTGCACACGCTAGGCCCTTGTTGTTGCAATTTTGCACACGCTAGGCCCTTGTTCTTGAAATTTTTCACTCGCTTGGCCCTTGTTCTTTAAATTTTGCACATGCCAGGCCCTTGTTCTTGCTATTTTGCACACGCTAGGCCCTTGTTCTTCCAATTTTGCACTCGCTAGGCCCTTGTTGTTGAAATTGAGCACACGCTAGGCCCTTGTTCTTCCAATTTTGCACTCGCTAGGCCCTTGTTCTTGCAATTTTGCACATGCTAAACCCTTGTTTTTGGAATTTTGCACACGCTAGGCCCTTGTTCTTGAAATTTTGCACTCGCTAGGCCCTTGTTCTTGAAATTTTGCACACGCTAGGCCCTTGTTCTTGCTATTTTGCACACGCTAGGCCATTGTTCTTCCAATTTTGCACTCGCTAGGCCCTTGTTCTTGCAATTTTGCACATGCTAGGCCCTTGCTCTTCCAATTTTGCACATGCTAGGCCCTTGTTCTTGAAAGTTTGCACTCGCTAGGCCCTTGTTCTTGCAATTTTGCACATGCTAGCCCCTTGTTCTTGCTATTTTGCACACGCTAGCCCCTTGTTCTTGCAATTTTGCACATGCTAGGCACCTGTTCTTCCAATTTTGCACATGCTAGGCCCTTGTTCTTGAAATTTTGCACACGCTAGGCCCTTGTTCATGAAATTTTGCACACGCTAGGCCCTTGTTCTTGCTATATTGCACACGCTAGGCCCTTGTTCTTGAAATTTTGCACATGCTTGGCCCTTGTTCTTGAAATTATACACGTGCTTGGCCCTTGTTCTTGCAATTTTGCACGCGCTAGGCCCTTGTTCTTGCAATCTTGCACTTGCTAGGCCCTTGTTCTTGCAATTTTGCACACGCCAATCCATTGTTCTTCCTATTTTGCACTCACTAGGCCCTTGTTCTTGCAATTTTGTACACGATAGGCCCTTGTTCGTGCTATTTTGCACACACTTGCCCTTGTTCTTGCTATTTTGCACATGCTAGGCCCTTGTTCTTTAGTTTTGCACACGCTAGGCCCTTGTTCTTGAAATTTTGCACTCGCTAGGTCCTTGTTCTTGAAATTTTGCACACGCTAGGCCCTTGTTCTTGCACTTTTGCACACGCTAGGCACTTGTTCGTCCAATTTTGCACTCGCCAGGCCCTTGTTCTTGAAATTTTGAACACACTAGGCCCTTGTTCTTCCAATTTTTCACATGCTAGGCCCTTGTTCTTGCTATTTTGCACACGCTAGGCCCTTGTTCCTCCAATTCTGCACTCGCTAGGCCCTTGTTCTTGAAATGTTGCACACGCTAGGCCCTTGTTCTTGCAATTTTGCGCACGCTAGGCCCTTGTTCTTCCAATTTTGAACATGCTAGGCCCTTGTTCCTGACATTTTGCACATGCTTGGCCCTTGTTCTGGAAATTTAGCACATTCCTGGCCCTTGTTCTTGCAATTTTGCGCACGCTAGGCCCTTGTTTTTGCTATTTTGCACACACTAGGCCCTTGTTCTTCCTATTTTGCACCCGCTAGGCCCTTGTTCTTGAAATTTTGCACACGCTAGGCCCTTGTTCTTGCTATTTTGCACATGCTAGGCCCTTGTTCTTCCAGTTTTGCATACGCTAGGCCCTTGTTCTTGCAATTTTGCACTCGCTAGGTCCTTGTTCTTGAACTTTTGCACATGCTAGGCCCTTGTTCTTGCAGTTTTGCACACACTAGGCACTTGTTCTTCAATTTTGCACTCGCTAGGCCCTTGTTCTCAAAATTTTGCACACGCTAGGCCCTTGTTCTTGCAATTTTGCACATGCTAGGCCCTTGTTCTTCCAATTTTGCACTCGCTAGGCCCTTGTTCTTGCAATTCTGCACACGCTAGGCCCTTGTTCTTGCAATTTTGCACACGCTAGGCCCTTGTTCTTGCTATTTTGCACACGCTAGGCCCTTGTTCTTCCAATTTTGCACACGCTAGGCCCTTGTTCTTCCGATTTTGCACTCACTAGGCCCTTGTTCTTGCAATTTTGCACACGCTAAGCCCTTGTTCCTGCAATTTTGCACACGCTAGGCCCTTGTTCGAGGACTTTTGCACTCGCTAGGCCCTTGTTTTTGAAAGTTTGCACACGCTAGGCCCTTGTTCTTGCTATTTTTCACACGCTAGGCCCTTGTTCTTACAATTTTGCACTCGCTAGGCCCTTGTTCTTGCAAATGTGCACACGCTAGGCCCTTGTTCTTCCAATTTTGCACTCACTAGGCCCTTGTTCTTGCAATTTTGCACACGCTAGGCCCTTGTTCTTGAAATTTTGCACACGCTAGGCCCTTGTTCTTGAAATTTTGCACTCGCTAGGCCCTTGTTCTTGAAATTTCGCTCTCGCTAGGCCCTTGTTCTTGCACTTTTGCACACGCTAGGCACTTGTTCTTGCAATTTTGCACCCGCTAGGCCTTTGTTCTTGAAATTTTGCACACGCTGGGCCCTTGTTCTTCCAATTTTGCACACGCTAGGCCCTTGTTCTTGCTATTTTGCACACGCTATGCCCTTGTTCTTGCAACTTTGCACATGACGGGCCCTTGTTCTTAAAATTTTGCACACGCTAGGCCCTTGTTCTTGCAATTTTGCACACGCTAGGCCCTTGTTCTAGCAATTTTGCACACGCTAGGCTCTTGTTCTTGCAATTTTGCACTCGCTAGGCCCTTGTTCTTGCAATTTTGCACTCGCTAGGCCCTTGTTCTTGAACGTTTGCACACGCTAGGCTCTTGTTCTTGAAATTTTGCACACGCTAGGCCCTTGTTCTTGCAATTTTGCACACGCTAGGCCCTTGTTCTTGAACGTTTGCACACGCTAGGCCCTTGTTCTTGAAATTTTGCACTCGCTAGGCCCTTGTTCTTGAAATTTTGCTCTCGCTAGGCCCTTGTTCTTGCACTTTTGCACACGCTAGGAACTTGTTCTTGCAATTTTGCACCCGCTAGGCCTTTGTTCTTGAAATGTTGCACATGCTGGGCCCTTGTTCTTCCAATTTTGCACACGCTAGGCCCTTGTTCTTGCTTTTTTGCACACGCTATGCCCTTGTTCTTGCAATTTTGTACATGACAGGCCCTTGTTCTTGAAATTTTGCACACGCTAGGCCCTTGTTCTTGCAATTTTGCACACGCTAGGCCCTTATTCTTCCAATTTTGCACTCGCTAGGCACTTGTTCTTGCAATTTTGCACACGCTAGGCCCTTGTTCTTGCTATTTTGCACACGCTAGCCTCTTGTTCTTGCAATTTTGCACACGCTAGGCACTTGTTCTTCCAATTTTGCACTAGCTAGGCCCTTGTTTTTGAAATATTGCACACGCTAGGCCTTTGTTCTTGAAATTTTGCACACGCTAGGCCCCTGTTCTTGCTATATTGCACACGCTAGGCCCTTTTTCTTCCAATTTTGCACATGCTAGGCCCTTGTTCTTGAAATTTTGCACATGCTTGGCCCTTGTTCTTGAAATTTTGCGCACACTAGGCCCTTGTTCTTGCAATTTTGCACTTGCTAGGCCCTTGTTGTTGCAATTTTGCACACGCTAAGCCCTTGTTCTTCCAATTTTGCACTCCCTAGGCCCTTGTTCTTGCAATTTTGCACAGGATAGGCCCTTGTTCTTGCTATTTTGCACACGTTAGGCCCTTGTTCTTGCTATTTTGCACATGCTAGGCCCTTGTTCTTGAAATTTTGCACTCGCTAGGTCCTTGTTCTTGAAATTTTGCACACGCTAGGCCCTTATTCTTGCACCTTTGCACACGCTAGGCACTTGTTCTTCCAACTTTGCACTCGCCAGACCCTTGCTCTTGCAATTTTGCACGTGCTTGGCCCTTGTTCTTGCAATTTTGCACACGCTAGGCCCTTGTTTTTGCTATTTTGCACACACTAGGCCCTTGTTCTTGCTATTTTGCACACGCTAGGCCCTTGTTCTTGAAATTTTGCACACGTTAGGCCCTTGTTCTTGCTATTTTGCACATGCTAGGCCCTTGTTCTTCCAGTTTTGCACACGCTAGGCTCTTGTTCTTGAAATTTTGCACTTGCTAGGTCCTTGTTCTTGAACTTTTGCACACGCTAGGCCCTTGTTCTTGCAGTTTTGCTCACATTAGGCACTTATTCTCCCAATTTTGCACTCGCTAGGCCCTTGTTCTCGAAATTTTGCACACGCTAGGCCCTTGTTCTTGCAATTTTGCACACGCTAGGCCCTTGTTCTTCCCTTTTTGCACTCGCTAGGCCCTTGTTCTTGCAATTTTGCACCCGCTAGGCCCTTGTTCTTGAAAGTTTGCACTCGCTAGGCCCTTGTTCTTGCACTTTTGCACACGCTAGGCACTTGTTCTTGCAATTTTGCACCCGCTAGACCTTTGTTCTTTTAATTTTGCACACGCTGGGCCCTTGTTCTTCCAATTTTGCACACGCTAGGCCCTTGTTCTTGCTATTTTGCACACGCTATGCCCTTGTTCTTGCAATTTTGCACATGACAGGCCCTTGTTCTTGAAATGTTGCACACGCTAGGCCCTTGTTCTTGCAATTTTGCACACGCTAGGCCCTTGTTCTTGCTATTTTGCACACGCTAGGCCCTTGTTCTTGCAATTTTGCACACAATAGGCCCTTGTTCTTGCTATTTTGCACATGCTAGGCCCTTGTTCTTCCAGTTTTGCAAACGCTAGGCCCTTGTTCTTGAAATTTTGCACTCGCTAGGTCCTTGTTCTTGAACTTTTGCACACGTTAGGCCCTTATTCTTGCACCTTTGCACACGCTAGGCACTTGTTCTTCCAATTTTGCACTCACCAGACCCTTGTTCTTGAAGTTTTGAACACACTAGGCCCTTGTTCTTCCAATTTTGCACATGCTAGGCCCTTGTTCTTGCTATTTTGCACACGCTAGGCCATTGTTCCTCCAATTCTGCACTCGCTAGGCCCTTGTTCTTGAAATGTTGCACACGCTAGGCCCTTGTTCTTGCAATTTTGCGCACGCTAGGCCCTTGTTCTTGCTATTTTGCACATGCTAGGCCCTTGTTCTTCCAGTTTTGCACACGCTAGGCCCTTGTTCTTGAAATTTTGCACTCGCTAGGTCCTTGTTCTTGAACTTTTGCACACGCTAGGCCCTTGTTCTTGCAGTTTTGCACACACTAGGAACTTGTTCTTCCAATTTTGCACACACTAGGCCCTTATTCTCGAACTTTTGCACACGCTAGGCCCTTGTTCTTACAATTTTGCACACGCTAGGCCCTTGTTCTTCCAATTTTGCACTCGCTAGGCCCTTGTTCTTGCAATTTTTCACACGCTAGGCCCTTGTTCTTCCAATTTTGCACTCGCTAGGCCCTTGTTCTTGAAATTTTGCACACGCTAGGCCCTTGTTCTAGCAATTTTGCACACGCTAGGCTCTTGTTCTTGCAATTTTGCACTCGCTAGGCCCTTGTTCTTGCAATTTTGCACTCGCTAGGCCCTTGTTCTTGAACGTTTGCACACGCTAGGCCCTTGTTGTTGAAATTTTGCACACGCTAGGCCCTTGTTCTTGCAATTTTGCACACGCTAGGCCCTTGTTCTTGAATTTTTGCACACGCTAGGCCCTTGTTCTTGAAATTTTGCACTCGCTAGGCCCTTGTTCTTGAAATTTCGCTCTCGCTAGGCCCTTGTTCTTGCACTTTTGCACACGCTAGGCACTTGTTCTTGCAATTTTGCACCCGCTAGGCCTTTGTTCTTGAAATTTTGCACACGCTGGGCCCTTGTTCTTCCAATTTTGCACACGCTAGGCCCTTGTTCTTGCTATTTTGCACACGCTATGCCCTTGTTCTTGCAACTTTGCACATGACGGGCCCTTGTTCTTAAAATTTTGCACACGCTAGGCCCTTGTTCTTGCAATTTTGCACACGCTAGGCCCTTGTTCTAGCAATTTTGCACACGCTAGGCTCTTGTTCTTGCAATTTTGCACTCGCTAGGCCCTTGTTCTTGCAATTTTGCACTCGCTAGGCCCTTGTTCTTGAACGTTTGCACACGCTAGGCTCTTGTTCTTGAAATTTTGCACACGCTAGGCCCTTGTTCTTGCAATTTTGCACACGCTAGGCCCTTGTTCTTGAACGTTTGCACACGCTAGGCCCTTGTTCTTGAAATTTTGCACTCGCTAGGCCCTTGTTCTTGAAATTTTGCTCTCGCCAGGCCCTTGTTCTTGCACTTTTGCACACGCTAGGCACTTGTTCTTGCAATTTTGCACCCGCTAGGCCTTTGTTCTTGAAATGTTGCACACGCTGGGCCCTTGTTCTTCCAATTTTGCACACGCTATGCCCTTGTTCTTGCAATTTTGCACATGACAGGCCCTTGTTCTTGAAATTTTGCACACGCTAGGCCCTTGTTCTTGCAATTTTGCACACGCTAGGCCCTTTTTCTTCCAATTTTGCACTCGCTAGGCACTTGTTCTTGCAATTTTGCACAGGCTAGGCCCTTGTTCTTGCTATTTTGCACACGCTAGCCTCTTGTTCTTGCAATTTTGCACACGCTAGGCACTTGTTCTTCCAATTTTGCACTAGCTAGGCCCTTGTTCTTGAAATATTGCACACGCTAGGCCTTTGTTCTTGAAATTTTGCACACGCTAGGCCCCTGTTCTTGCTATATTGCACACGCTAGGCCCTTTTTCTTCCAATTTTGCACATGCTAGGCCCTTGTTCTTGAAATTTTGCACATGCTTGGCCCTTGTTCTTAAAATTTTGCGCACACTAAGGCCTTGTTCTTGCAATTTTGCACTTGCTAGGCCCTTGTTGTTGCAATTTTGCACACGCTAAGCCCTTGTTCTTCCAATTTTGCACTCCCTAGGCCCTTGTTCTTGCAATTTTGCACAGGATAGGCCCTTGTTCTTGCTATTTTGCACACGTTAGGCCCTTGTTCTTGCTATTTTGCACATGCTAGGCCCTTGTTCTTGAAATTTTGCACTCGCTAGGTCCTTGTTCTTGAAATTTTGCACACGCTAGGCCCTTATTCTTGCACCTTTGCACACGCTAGGCACTTGTTCTTCCAACTTTGCACTCGCCAGACCCTTGCTCTTGCAATTTTGCACGTGCTTGGCCCTTGTTCTTGCAATTTTGCACACGCTAGGCCCTTGTTTTTGCTATTTTGCACACACTAGGCCCTTGTTCTTGCTATTTTGCACACGCTAGGCCCTTGTTCTTGAAATTTTGCACACGTTAGGCCCTTGTTCTTGCTATTTTGCACATGCTAGGCCCTTGTTCTTCCAGTTTTGCACACGCTAGGCCCTTGTTCTTGAAATTTTGCACTTGCTAGGTCCTTGTTCTTGAACTTTTGCACACGCTAGGCCCTTGTTCTTGCAGTTTTGCTCACATTAGGCACTTATTCTCCCAATTTTGCACTCGCTAGGCCCTTGTTCTCGAAATTTTGCACACGCTAGGCCCTTGTTCTTGCAATTTTGCACACGCTAGGCCCTTGTTCTTCCCTTTTTGCACTCGCTAGGCCCTTGTTCTTGCAATTTTGCACCCGCTAGGCCCTTGTTCTTGAAAGTTTGCACTCGCTAGGCCCTTGTTCTTGCACTTTTGCACACGCTAGGCACTTGTTCTTGCAATTTTGCACCCGCTAGACCTTTGTTCTTTTAATTTTGCACACGCTGGGCCCTTGTTCTTCCAATTTTGCACACGCTAGGCCCTTGTTCTTGCTATTTTGCACACGCTATGCCCTTGTTCTTGCAATTTTGCACACGCTAGGCTCTTGTTCTTGCAATTTTGCACTCGCTAGGCCCTTGTTCTTGCAATTTTGCACTCGCTAGGCCCTTGTTCTTGAACGTTTGCACACGCTAGGCTCTTGTTCTTGAAATTTTGCACACGCTAGGCCCTTGTTCTTGCAATTTTGCACACGCTAGGCCCTTGTTCTTGAACGTTTGCACACGCTAGGCCCTTGTTCTTGAAATTTTGCACTCGCTAGGCCCTTGTTCTTGAAATTTTGCTCTCGCCAGGCCCTTGTTCTTGCACTTTTGCACACGCTAGGCACTTGTTCTTGCAATTTTGCACCCGCTAGGCCTTTGTTCTTGAAATGTTGCACACGCTGGGCCCTTGTTCTTCCAATTTTGCACACGCTATGCCCTTGTTCTTGCAATTTTGCACATGACAGGCCCTTGTTCTTGAAATTTTGCACACGCTAGGCCCTTGTTCTTGCAATTTTGCACACGCTAGGCCCTTTTTCTTCCAATTTTGCACTCGCTAGGCACTTGTTCTTGCAATTTTGCACAGGCTAGGCCCTTGTTCTTGCTATTTTGCACACGCTAGCCTCTTGTTCTTGCAATTTTGCACACGCTAGGCACTTGTTCTTCCAATTTTGCACTAGCTAGGCCCTTGTTCTTGAAATATTGCACACGCTAGGCCTTTGTTCTTGAAATTTTGCACACGCTAGGCCCCTGTTCTTGCTATATTGCACACGCTAGGCCCTTTTTCTTCCAATTTTGCACATGCTAGGCCCTTGTTCTTGAAATTTTGCACATGCTTGGCCCTTGTTCTTAAAATTTTGCGCACACTAAGGCCTTGTTCTTGCAATTTTGCACTTGCTAGGCCCTTGTTGTTGCAATTTTGCACACGCTAAGCCCTTGTTCTTCCAATTTTGCACTCCCTAGGCCCTTGTTCTTGCAATTTTGCACAGGATAGGCCCTTGTTCTTGCTATTTTGCACACGTTAGGCCCTTGTTCTTGCTATTTTGCACATGCTAGGCCCTTGTTCTTGAAATTTTGCACTCGCTAGGTCCTTGTTCTTGAAATTTTGCACACGCTAGGCCCTTATTCTTGCACCTTTGCACACGCTAGGCACTTGTTCTTCCAACTTTGCACTCGCCAGACCCTTGCTCTTGCAATTTTGCACGTGCTTGGCCCTTGTTCTTGCAATTTTGCACACGCTAGGCCCTTGTTTTTGCTATTTTGCACACACTAGGCCCTTGTTCTTGCTATTTTGCACACGCTAGGCCCTTGTTCTTGAAATTTTGCACACGTTAGGCCCTTGTTCTTGCTATTTTGCACATGCTAGGCCCTTGTTCTTCCAGTTTTGCACACGCTAGGCCCTTGTTCTTGAAATTTTGCACTTGCTAGGTCCTTGTTCTTGAACTTTTGCACACGCTAGGCCCTTGTTCTTGCAGTTTTGCTCACATTAGGCACTTATTCTCCCAATTTTGCACTCGCTAGGCCCTTGTTCTCGAAATTTTGCACACGCTAGGCCCTTGTTCTTGCAATTTTGCACACGCTAGGCCCTTGTTCTTCCCTTTTTGCACTCGCTAGGCCCTTGTTCTTGCAATTTTGCACCCGCTAGGCCCTTGTTCTTGAAATGTTGCACACGCTAGGCCCTTGTTCTTGCAATTTTGCACACGCTAGGCCCTTGTTCTTGCTATTTTGCACACGCTAGGCCCTTGTTCTTGCAATTTTGCACACAATAGGCCCTTGTTCTTGCTATTTTGCACATGCTAGGCCCTTGTTCTTCCAGTTTTGCAAACGCTAGGCCCTTGTTCTTGAAATTTTGCACTCGCTAGGTCCTTGTTCTTGAACTTTTGCACACGTTAGGCCCTTATTCTTGCACCTTTGCACACGCTAGGCACTTGTTCTTCCAATTTTGCACTCACCAGACCCTTGTTCTTGAAGTTTTGAACACACTAGGCCCTTGTTATTCCAATTTTGCACATGCTAGGCCCTTGTTCTTGCTATTTTGCACACGCTAGGCCATTGTTCCTCCAATTCTGCACTCGCTAGGCCCTTGTTCTTGAAATGTTGCACACGCTAGGCCCTTGTTCTTGCAATTTTGCGCACGCTAGGCCCTTGTTCTTCCAATTTTGCACATGCTAGGCCCTTGTTCCTGAAATTTTGCACATGCTTGGCCCTTGTTCTTGAAATTTTGCACGTGCTTGGCCCTTGTTCTTGCAATTTTGCACATGCTAGGCCCTTGTTTTTGCTATTTTGCACACACTAGGCCCTTGTTCTTGCTATTTTGCACACGCTAGGCCCTTGTTCTTGAAATTTTGCACACGTTAGGCCCTTGTTCTTGCTATTTTGCACATGCTAGGCCCTTGTTCTTCCAGTTTTGCAAACGCTAGGCCCTTGTTCTTGAAATTTTGCACTCGCTAGGTCCTTGTTCTTGAACTTTTGCACACGCTAGGCCCTTGTTCTTGCAGTTTTGTACACACTAGGCACTTGTTCTCCCAATATTGCACTCGCTAGGCCCTTGTTCTCGAAATTTTGCACACGCTAGGCCCTTGTTCTTGCAATTTTGCACACACTAGGCCCTTGTTCTTCCCTTTTTGCACTCGCTAGGCCCTTGTTCTTGCCATTTTGCACCCGCTAGGCCCTTGTTCTTGAAATTTTGCACTCGCTAGGCCCTTGTTCTTGCACTTTTGCACACGCTAGGCACTTGTTCTTGCAATTTTGAACCCGCTAAACCTTTGTTCTTGAAATTTTGCACACGCTGGGCCCTTGTTCTTCCAATTTTACACACGCTAGGCCCTTGTTCTTGCTATTTTGCACACGCTATGCCTTTGTTCTTGCAATTTGGCACATGACAGGCCCTTGTTCTTGAAATTTTGCACACGCTAGGCCCTTGTTCTTGCAATTTTGCATACGCTAGGCCCTTGTACTTCCAATTTTGCACTCGCTAGGCCCTTGTTCTTGCAAATTTGCACACGCTAGGCCCTTGTTCTTGCAATTTTGCACACGCTAGGCACTTGTTCTTCCAATTTTGCACTTGCTAGGCCCTTGTTCTTGAAATGTTTCACACGCTAGGCCCTTGTTCTTGAAATTTTGCACACGCTAGGCCCTTGTTCTTGCTATATTGCACACGCTAGGCCCTTTTTCTTCCAATTGTGCACATGCTATGCCATTGTTCTTGAAATTTCGCACATGCTTGGCCCTTGTTCTTGAAATTATACACGTGCTTGGCCCTTGTTGTAATTTTGCACAAGCTAGGCCCTTGTTCTTGCAATCTTGCACTTGCTAGGCCCTTGTTCTTGCAATTTTGCACACGCTAGGCCCTGTTCTTCCAATTTTGAACTCGCCAGGCCCTTGTTCTTGAAATTTTGAACACACTAGGCCCTTGTTCTTCCAATTTTGCGCATGCTAAGCCCTTGTTCTTGCTATTTTGCACACGCTAGGCCCTTGTTCCTCCAATTCTACACTCGCTAGGCCCTTGTTCTTGAAATGTTGCACACGCTAGGCCCTCGTTCTTGCAATTTTGCGCACGCTAGGCCCTTGTTCTTCCAATTTGAACATGCTAGGCCCTTGTTCCTGACATTTTGCACATGCTTGGCCCTTGTTCTTGAAATTTTGCACGTTCTTGGCCCTTGTTCTTGCAATTTTGCACATGCTATGCCCTTGTTTTTGCTATTTTGCACACACTAGGCCCTTGTTCTTGCTATTTTGCACCCACTAGGCCCTTGTTCTTGAAATTTTGCACACGCTAGGCCCTTGTTCTTGCTATTTTGCACATGCTAGGCCCTAGTTCTTCCAGTTTTGCACACGCTAGGCCCTTGTTCTTGCAATTTTGCACTCGCTAGGTCCTTGTTCTTGCAGTTTTGCACACACTAGGCACTTGTTCTTCCAATTTTCCACTCGCTAGGCCCTTGTTCTCTAAATTTTGCACACGCTAGGCCCTTGTTCTTGCAATTTTGCACACGCTAGGCCCTTGTTCTTCCAATTTTGCACTCGCTAGGCCCTTGTTCTTGCAATTCTGCACACGCTAGGCCCTTGTTCTTGCAATTTTGCACGCGCTAGGCCCTTGTTTTTGCTATTTTGCACACGCTAGGCCCTTTTTTTTCCAATTTTGCACACGCTAGGCCCTTGTTCTTCCAATTTTGCACTCGCTAGGCCCTTGTTCTTGCAATTTTGCACACGCTAAGCCCTTGTTCTTGCAATTTTGCACATGCTAGGCCCTTGTTCGAGAAATTTTGCACTTGCTAGGCCCTTGTTTTTGAAACTTTGCACACGCTAGGCCCTCGTTCTTGCTATTTTGCACACGCTAGGCCCTTGTTCTTCCAATTTTGCACTCGCTAGGCCCTTGTTCTTGCAATTGTGCACACGCTAGGCCCTTGTTCTTCCAATTTTGCACTCACTAGGCCCTTGTTCTTGCTATTTTGCACCCACTAGGCCCTTGTTCTTGAAATTTTGCACACACTAGGCCCTTGTTCTTGCTATTTTGCACATGTTAGGCCTGTGTTCTTCCAGTTTTGCACACGCTAGGCCCTTGTTCTTGCAATTTTGCACACGCTAGGCCCTTGTTCTTGCAATTTTGCACACGCTAGGCCCTTGTTCTTCCAATTTTGCACTCGCCAGGCCCTTGTTCTTGCAATTGTGCACACGCTAGGCCCTTGTTCTTCCAATTTTGCACTCACTAGGCCCTTGTTCTTGCAATTTTGAACACGCTAGGCCCTTGTTCTTCCAATTTTGCACACACTAGGCCCTTGTTCTTGCTATTTTGCACACGCTAGGCCCTTGTTCTTGAAATTTTGCACACGCTAGGCCCTTGTTCTTGCTATTTTGCACATGCTAGGCCCTTGTTCTTCCAGTTTTGCACACGCTAGGCCCTTGTTCTTGCAATTTTGCACACGCTAGGCCCTTCTTCTTCCAATTTTGCACTCGCTAGGCGCTTGTTCTTGCATTTTTGCACACGCTAGGCCCTTGTTCTTGCTATTTTGCACACGCTAGGCCCTTGTTCTTGCTATTTTGCACACGCTAGGCCCTTGTTCTTGCTATTTTGCACACGCTAGGCCCTTGTTCTTCCAATTTTGCACTCGCCAGGCCCTTGTTCTTGCAATTGTGCACACGCTAGGCCCTTGTTCTTCCAATTTTGCACTCACTAGGCCCTTGTTCTCGCAATTTTGAAGACGCTAGGCCCTTGTTCTTCCAATTTTGCACACACTAGGCCCTTGTTCTTGCTATTTTGCACACGCTAGGCCCTTGTTCTTGAAATTTTGCACACGCTAGGCCCTTGTTCTTGCTATTTTGCACATGCTAGGCCCTTGTTCTTCCAGTTTTGCACACGCTAGGCCCTTGTTCTTGCAATTTTGCACACGCTAGGCCCTTCTTCTTCCAATTTTGCACTCGCTAGGCCCTTGTTCTTGCATTTTTGCACACGCTAGGCCCTTGTTCTTGCTATTTTGCACACGCTAGGCCCTTGTTCTTGCTATTTTGCACACGCTAGGCCCTTATTCTTGAAATTTTGCACATGCTAGGCCCTTGTTCTTGTTATTTTGCACACGCTAGGCCCTTGTTCTTCCAATTTTGCACACGCTAGGCCCTTGTTCTTGAAATTTTGCACTCGCTAGGCCCTTGTTCTTGAAATTTTGCACACGCCAGGCCCTTGTTCTTGCTATTTTGTCCACGCTAGGCCCTTGTTCTTGCAATTTTGCACTCGCTAGGCCCTTGTTTTTGAAAGTTTGCACACGCTAGGCCCTTGTTCTTGCAAATTTGCACACGCTAGGCACCTGTTCTTCCAATTTTGCACTTGCTAGGCCCTTGTTCTTGAAATTTTGCACACGCTAGGCCCTTGTTCTTGAAATTTTGCAGACGCTAGGCCCTTGTTCTTGCTATATTGCACACGCTAGGCCCTTTTTCTTCCAATATTGCATATGCAAGGCCCTTGTTCTTGAAATTTTGCACATGCTTGGCCCTTGTTCTTGAACTTTTGCACGTGCTTGGCCCTTGTTCTTGCAATTTTGCACATGCTATGCCCTTGTTCTTCCAATTTTGCACTTGCTAGGCTCTTGTTCTTGCAATTTTGCACACGCTAAGTCCTTGTTCTTCCAATTTTGCACTTGCTAGGCCCTTGTTCTTGCAATTTTGCACACAATAGGCCCTTTTTCTTGCTATTTTGCACACACTAGGCCCTTGTTCTTGCTATTTTGCACACGCTAGTCCCTTGTTCTTGAACGTTTGCACACGCTAGGCCCTTGTTCTTGCTATTTTGCACATGCTAGGCCCTTGTTCTTCCAGTTTTGCACACGCTAGGCCCTTGTTCTTGAAATTTTGCACTCGCTAGGCCCTTGTTCTTGCACTTTTGCACACGCTAGGCACTTGTTCTTCCAATTTTGCACTCGCCAGGCCCTTGTTCTTGACATTTTGCACACACTAGGCCCTTGTTCTTCCAATTTTGCACATGCTAGGCCCTTGCTCTTGCTATTCTGCACACGCTAGGCCCTTGTTCCTCCAATTCTGCACTCGCTAGGCCCTTGCTCTTGCAATTTTGCACACGCTAGGCCCTTGTTCTTGCAATTTTGCGCACGCTAGGCCCTTGTTCTTCCAATTTTGCACATGCTAGGCCCTTGTTCCTGAAATTTTGCAAATGCTTGGCCCTTGTTCTTGAAGTTTTGCACGTGCTTGGACCTTGTTCTTGCAATTCTGCACACACTAGGCCCTTGTTCTTGCTATTTTGCACACACTAGGCCCTTGTTCTTGCTATTTTGAACACGCTAGGCCCTTGTTCTTGAAAATTTGCACACGCTAGGCCCTTGTTCTTGCTATTTTGCACATGCTAGGCCCTTGTTCTTCAAGTTTTGCACACGCTAGGCCCTTGTTCATGAAATTTTCCACTCGCTAGGTCCTTGTTCTTGAACTTTTGCACACGCTAGGCCCTTGTTCTTGCAGTTTTGCACACACTAGGCACTTGTTCTTCCAATTTTCCACACACTAGGCCCTTGTTCTCGAAATTTTGCACACGCTAGGCCCTTCTTCTTGCAATTTTGCACACGCTAGGCCCTTGTTCTTCCAATTTTGCACTCGCTAGGCCCTTGTTCTTGCAATTTTGCACACGCTAAGCCCTTGTTCTTGGAATTTTGCACACGCTAGGCCCTTGTTCTTGAAATTTTGCACTCGCTAGGCCCTTGTTCTTGAAATTTTGCACACGCTAGGCCCTTGTTCTTGCTATTTTGCACACGCTATGCCATTGTTCTTCCAATTTTGCACTCGCTAGGCCCTTGTTCTTGCAATTTTGCACACGCTAGGCCCTTGCTCTTCCAGTTTTGCACACGCTAGGCCCTTGTTCTTGAAAGATTGCACTCGCTAGGCCCTTTTTCTTGAAATTTTGCACCCGCTAGGCCCTTGTTCTTGCAATTTTGCACACGCTAGGCCCTTGTTCTTGCTATTTTGCACACGCTAGCCCCTGTTCTTCCAATTTTGCACTTGCTAGGCCCTTGTTCTTGAAATTTTGCACACGCTAGGCCCTTGTTCATGAAATTTGGCACACGCTAGGCCCTTGTTCTTGCTATATTGCACACGCTAGGCCCTTTTTCTTCCAATTTTGCACATGCTAGGCCCTTGTTCTTGAAATTTTGCACATGCTTGGCCCTTGGTCTTGAAATTATACACGTGCTTGGCCCTTGTTCTTGCAATTTTGCACACGCTAGGCCCTTGTTCTTGCAATCTTGCACTTGCTAGGCCCTTGTTCTTGCAATTTTGCACACGCCAATCCATTGTTCTTCCAATTTTGCACTCAGTAGGCCCTTGTTCTTGCAATTTTGCACACGATAGGCCCTTGTTCGTGCTATTTTGCACACACTTGCCCTTGTTCTTGCTATTTTGCACATGCTAGGCCCTTGTTCTTCCAGTTTTGCACATGCTAGGCCCTTGTTCTTGAAATTTTGCACTCGCTAGGTCCTTGTTCTTGAAATTTTGCACACGCTAGACCCTTGTTCTTGCACTTTTGCACACGCTAGGCACTTGTTCTTCCAATTTTGCACTCGCCAGGCCCTTGTTCTTGAAATTTTGAACACACTAGGCCCTTGTTCTTCAAATTTTGCACATGCTAGGCCCTTGTTCTTGCTATTTTGCACACCCTAGGCCCTTGTTCCTCCAATTCTGCACTCGCTAGGCCCTTGTTCTTGAAATGTTGCACACGCTAGGCCCTTGTTCTTGCAATTTTGCGCACGCTAGGCCCTTGTTCTTCCAATTTTGAACATGCTAGGCCCTTGTTCCTGACATTTTGCACATGCTTGGCCCTTGTTCTTGAAATTTTGCACGTTCCTGGCCCTTGTTCTTGCAATTTTGCACACGCTAGGCCCTTGTTTTTGCTATTTTGCTTACACTAGGCACTTGTTCTTGCTATTTTGCACCCACGAGGCCCTTGTTCTTGCTATTTTGCACATGCTAGGCCCTTGTTCTTCCAGTTTTACACACGCTAGGCCCTTGTTCTTGCAATTTTGCACTCGCTAGGTCCTTGTTCTTGAACTTTTGCACACGCTAGGCCCTTGTTCTTGCAGTTTTGCACACACTAGGCACTTGTTCTTCCAATTTTTCACTCGCTAGGCCCTTGTTCTGAAAATTTTGCACACGCTAGGCCCTTGTTCTTGCAATTTTGCACACGCTAGGCCCTTGTTCTTCCAATTTTGCACTCGCTAGGCCCTTGTTCTTGCAATTCTGCACACGCTAGGCCCTTGTTCTTGCAATTTTGCACACGCTAGGCCCTTGTTCTTGCTATTTTGCACACGCTAGGCCCTTGTTCTTCCAATTTTGCACACGCTAGGCCCTTGTTCTTCCAATTTTGCACTCGCTAGGCCCTTGTTGTTGCAATTTTGCACACGCTAAGCCCTTGTTCTTGCAATTTTGCACACGCTAGGCCCTTGTTCAAGAAATTTTGCACTCGCTAGGCCCTTGTTTTTTGAAAGTTTGCACACGCTAGGCCCTTGTTCTTGCAATTGCACACGCTAGGCCCTTGTTCTTGCAATCTTGCACTTGCTAGGCCCTTGTTCTTGCAATTTCGCACACGCCAATCCATTGTTCTTCCAATTTTGCACTCACTAGGCCCTTGTTCTTGCAATTTTGCACACGATAGGCCCTTGTTCGTGCTATTTTGCACACACTTGCCCTTGTTCTTGCTATTTTGCACATGCTATGCCCTTGTTCTTCCAGTTTTGCACACGCTAGGCCCTTCTTCTTGAAATTTTGCACTCGCTAGATCCTTGTTCATGAAATTTTGCACACACTAGGCCCTTGTTCTTGCACTTTTGCACACCCTAGGCACTTGTTCTTCCAATTTTGAACTCGCCAGGCCCTTGTTCTTGAAATTTTGAACAGACTAGGCCCTTGTTCTTCTAATTTTACACATGCTAGGCCCTTGTTCTTGCTATTTTGCACACGCTAGGCCCTTGTTCCTCCAATTCTGCACTCGCTAGGCCCTTGTTCTTGAAATGTTGCACACGCTAGGCCCTTGTTCTTGCAATTTTGCGCACGCTAGGCCCTTGTTCTTCCAATTTTGAACACGCTAGGCCCTTGTTCCTGACATTTTGCACATGCTTGGCCCTTGTTCTTGACATTTTGCACGTTCCTGGCCCTTGTTCTTGCAATGTTGCACACGCTAGGCCCTTGTTTTTGCTATTTTGCACACACTAGGCCCTTGTTCTTGCTATTTTGCACCCGCTAGGCCCTTGTTCTTGAAATTTTGCACACGCTAGGCCCTTGTTCTTGCTATTTTGAACATGCTATGCCCTTGTTCTTCCAGTTTTGCACACGCTAGGCCCTTGTTCTTGCAATTTTGCACTCGCTAGGTCCTTGTTCTTGAACTTTTGCACACGCTAGGCCCTTGTTCTTGCAGTTTTGCACACACTAGGCACTTGTTCCTCCAATTTTGCACTCGCTAGGCCCTTGTTCTCAAAATTTTGCACACGCTCGGCACTTGTTCTTGCAATTTTGCACACGCTAGGCCCTTGTTCTTCCAATTTTGCACTCGCTAGGCCCTTGTTCTTGCAATTCTGCACACGCTAGGCCCTTGTTCTTGCAATTTTGCACATGCTAGGCCCTTGTTCTTGCTATTTTGCACACGCTAGGCCCTTGTTCTTCCAATTTTGCATTCGCTAGGCCCTTGTTCTTGCAATTGTGCACACGCTAGGCCCTTGTTCTTCCAATTTTGCACTCACTAGGCCCTTGTTCTTGCAATTTTGCACACGCTAGGCCCTTGTTCTTGCAATTTTGCACACGCTAGGCCCTTGCTCTTGAAATTTTGCACTCGCTAGGCCCTTGTTCTTGAAATTCTGCACACGCTAGGCCCTTGTCCTTGCTATTTTGCACACGCTAGGCCTTTGTTCTTCCAATTTTGCACATGCTTGGACCTTGTTCTTGAAATTTTGCACGTGCTTGGCCCTTGTTCTTGCAACTTTGCACACGCTAGGCCCTTATTGTTGCAATTTTGCACTCGCTAGGCCCTTGTTCTTGCTATTTTGCACACGCTAGGCCCTTGTTCTTCCAATTTTGCACTCGCTAGGCCCTTGTTATTGCAATTTTGAACACGCTAGGCCCTTGTTCTCCCAATTTTGCACACACTAGGCCCTTGTTCTTGAAATTTTGCACACGCTAGGCCCTTGTTCTTGCTATTTTGCACACGCTAGGCCCTTGTTCTTGAAAGTTTGCACACGCTAGGCCCTTGTTCTTGCTATTTTTGCACATGCTAGGCCCTTGTTCTTCCAGTTTTGCACACGCCAGGCCCTTGTTCTTGAAATTTTGCACTCGCTAGGCCCTTGTTCTTGCACTTTTGCACACGCTAGGCACTTGTTCTTCCAATTTTGCACTCGCCAGGCCCTTGTTCTTGAAATTTTGCACACACTAGGCCCTTGCTCTTGCTGTTTTGCACACGCTAGGCCCTTGTTCCTCCAATTCTGCACTCGCTAGGCCCCTGTTCTTGCAATTTTGCACACGCTAGGCCCTTGTTCTTGCAAATTTGCGCACGCTAGGCCCTTGTTCTTCCAATTTTGCACATGCTAGGCCCTTGTTGCTGAAATTTTGCACATGCTTGGCCCTTGTTCTTGAAGTTTTGCACGTGCTTGGCCCTTGTTCTTGCAATTCTGCAGACGCTAGGCCCTTGTTCTTGCTATTTTGCACACACTGGGCCCTTGTTCTTGCTATTTTAAACACGCTATCCCCTTGTTCTTGAAATTTTGCACACGCTAGGCCCTTGTTCTTGCTATTTTGCACAAGCTAGGCCCTTGTTCTTCCAGTTTTGCACACGCTAGGCCCTTGTTCTTGAAATTTTGCACTCGCTAGGTCCTTGTTCTTGAACTTTTGCACACGCTAGGCCCTTGTTCTTGCAGTTTTGCACACACTAGGCACTTATTCTTCCAATTTTGCACTCGCTAGGCCCTTGTTCTCAAACTTTTGCACACGCTAGGCCCTTGTTGCAATTTTGCACACGATAGGCCCTTGTTCTTCCAATTTTGCACTCGCTAGGCCCTTGTTCTTGCAAATTTGCACACGCTAGGCCCTTGTTCTTGCAATTTTACACACGCTAGGCCCTTGTTCTTGAAATTTTGCACTCGCTAGGCCCTTGTTCTTGCACTTTTGCACACGCTAGGCACTTGTTCTTCCAATTTTGCACTCGCCAGGCCCTTGTTCTTGAAATTTTGCACACACTAGGCCCTTGTTCTTCCAGTTTTGCACATGCTAGGCCCTTGCTCTTGCTGTTTTGCACACGCTAGGCCCTTGTTCCTCCAATTCTGCACTCGCTAGGCCCTTGTTCTTGCATTTTTGCACACGCTAGGCCCTTGTTCTTGCAATTTTGCACACGCTAGGCCCTTGTTCTTGACATTTTGCACTCGCTTGGCCCTTGTTCTTGAAATTTTGCACATGCCAGGCCCTTGTTCTTGCTATTTTGCACACGCTAGGCCCTTGTTCTTCCAATTTTGCACTCGCTAGGCCCTTGTTCTTGCAATTTTGCACACAATAGGCCCTTTTTCTTGCTATTTTGCACACACTAGGCCCTTGTTCTTGCTATTTTGCACACGCTAGTCCCTTGTTCTTGAACGTATGCACACGCTAGGCCCTTGTTCTTGCTATTTTGCACATGCTAGGCCCTTGTTCTTCCAGTTTTGCACACGCTAGGCCCTTGTTCTTGAAATTTTGCACTCGCTAGGTCCTTGTTCTTGAAATTTTGCACTCGCTAGGCCCTTGTTCTCAAACTTTTGCACACGCTAGGCCCTTGTTGCAATTTTGCACACGATAGGCCCTTGTTCTTCCAATTTTGCACTCGCTAGGCCCTTGTTCTTGCAAATTTGCACACGCTAGGCCCTTGTTCTTGCAATTTTACACACGCTAGGCCCTTGTTCTTGAAATTTTGCACTCGCTAGGCCCTTGTTCTTGCACTTTTGCACACGCTAGGCACTTGTTCTTCCAATTTTGCACTTGCCAGGCCCTTGTTCTTGAAATTTTGCACACACTAGGCCCTTGTTCTTCCAATTTTGCACATGCTAGGCCCTTGCTCTTGCTGTTTTGCACACGCTAGGCCCTTGTTCCTCCAATTCTGCACTCGCTAGGCCCTTGTTCTTGCAATTTTGCACACGCTAGGCCCTTGTTCTTGTAATTTTGCACACGCTAGGCCCTTGTTCTTGACATTTTGCACTCGCTTGGCCCTTGTTCTTGAAATTTTGCACACGCCAGGCCCTTGTTCTTGCTATTTTGCACACGCTAGGCCCTTGTTCTTCCAATTTTGCACTCGCTAGGCCCTTGTTCTTGCAATTTTGCACACGATAGGCCCTTGTTCTTGCTATTTTGCACACACGAGGCCCTTGTTCTTGCTATTTTGCACATGCTAGGCCCTTGTTCTTGAAATTTTGCACACGCTAGGCCCTTGTTCTTGCTATTTTGCACATGCTAGGCCCTTGTTCTTCCAGTTTTGCACACGCTAGGCCCTTGTTCTTGAAATTTTGCACTCGCTAGGTCCTTGTTCTTGAAATTTTGCACTCACTAGGCCCTTGTTCTTGCACTTTTGCACACGCTAGGCACTTGTTCTTCCAATTTTGCACTCGCCAGGCCCTTGTTCTTGAAATTTTGCACACACTAGGCCCTTGTTCTTCCAATTTTGCACATGCTAGGCCCTTGCTCTTGCTGTTTTGCACACGCTAGGCCCTTGTTCCTCCAATTCTGCACTCGCTAGGCCCTTGTTCTTGCAATTTTGCGCACGCTAGGCCCTTGTTCTTGCGATTTTGCGCACGCTAGGCCCTTGTTCTTGCAATTTTGCGCATGCTAGGCCCTTGTTCCTGAAATTTTGCACATGCTTGGCCCTTGTTCTTGAAGTTTTGCACGTGCTTGGCCCTTGTTCTTGCAATTCTGCACACGCTAGGCCCTTGTTCTTGCTATTTTGCACACACTGGGCCCTTGTTCTTGCTATTTTGAACACGCTATCCCCTTGTTCTTGAAATTTTGCACACGCTAGGCCCTTGTTCTTGCTATTTTGCACAAGCTAGGCCCTTGTTCTTCCAGTTTTGCACACGCTAGGCCCTTGTTCTTGAAATTTTGCACTTGCTAGGTCCTTGTTCTTGAACTTTTGCACACGCTAGGCCCTTGTTCTTGCAGTTTTGCACACACTAGGCACTTGTTCTTCCAATTTTGAACTCGCTAGGCCCTTGTTCTCAAAATTTTGCACACGCTAGGCCCTTGTTGCAATTTTGCACACGCTAGGCCCTTGTTCTTCCAATTTTGCACTCGCTAGGCCCTTGTTCTTGCAATTTTGCACACGCTAGGCCCTTGTTCTTGCAATTTTGCACACGCTAGGCCCTTGTTCTAGAAATTTTGCACTCGCTTGGCCCTTGTTCTTGAAACTTTGCACACGCTAGGCACTTGTTCTTCCAATTTTGCACACACTAGGCCCTTGTTCTCGAAATTTTGCACACGCTAGGCCCTTGTTCTTGCAATTTTGCACACGCTAGGCCCTTGTTCTCGAAATTTTGCACTCGCTATTCCCTTATTCTTGCAATTTTGCACACGCTAGGCCCTTGTTCTTCCAATTTTGCACTCGCTAGGCCCTTTTTTTTGCAATTTTGCACACGCTAGGCCCTTGTTGTTGCAATTTTGCACACGCTAGGCCCTTGTTCTTGAAATTTTTCACTCGCTTGGCCCTTGTTCTTTAAATTTTGCACATGCCAGGCCCTTGTTCTTGCTATTTTGCACACGCTAGGCCCTTGTTCTTCCAATTTTGCACTCGCTAGGCCCTTGTTGTTGAAATTGAGCACACGCTAGGCCCTTGTTCTTCCAATTTTGCACTCGCTAGGCCCTTGTTCTTGCAATTTTGCACTCGCTAGGCCCTTGTTCTTGAAATTTTGCACACGCTAGGCCCTTGTTCTTGCTATTTTGCACACGCTAGGCCCTTGTTCTTGCTATTTTGCACACGCTAGGCCCTTGTTCTTGAAAGTTTGCACATGCTAGGCCCTTGTTCTTGCTATTTTGCACACGGTAGGCCCTTGTTCTTCCAATTTTGCACACGCTAGGCCCTTGTTCTTGAAATTTTGCACTCGCTAGGCCCTTGTTCTTGAAATTTTGCACACGTTAGGCCCTTGTTCTTGCTATTTTGCACACGCTAGGGCCTTGTTCTTGCAATTTTGCACTCGCTAGGCACCTGTTCTTCCAATTTTGCACTTGCTAGGCCCTTCTTCTTGAACTTTTGCAGACGCTAGGCCCTTGTTCTTGCTATATTGCACACGCTAGGCCCTTTTTCTTCCAATTTTGCACATGCTAGGCCCTTGTTCTTGAAATTTTGCACATGCTTGGCCCTTGTTCTTGAAATTTTGCACGTGCTTGGCCCTTGTTCTTGCAATTTTGCACACGCTAGGCCCTTGTTCTTGCAATTTTGCACTTGCTAGGCCCTTGTTCTTGCAATTTTGCACACGCTAAGTCCTTGTTCTTCCAATTTTGCACTCGCTAGGCCCTTGTTCTTGCAATTTTGCACACAATAGGCCCTTCTTCTTGCTATTTTGCACACACTAGGCCCTTGTTCTTGCTATTTTGCACACGCTAGGCCCTTGTTCTTGCTATTTTGCACATGCTAGGCCCTTGTTCTTCCAGTTTTGCACACGCTAGGCCCTTGTTCTTGAAATTTTGCACTAGCTAGGTCCTTGTTCTTGAAATTTTGCACACGCTAGGCACTTGTTCTTCCAATTTTGCACTCGCCAGGCCCTTGTTCTTGAAATTTTGCACACACTAGGCCCTTGTTCTTCCAATGTTGCACATGCTAGGCCCTTGCTCTTGCAATTTTGCACACGCTAGGCCCTTGTTTTTCCAATTCTGCACTCGCTAGGCCCTTGTTCTTGCAATTTTGCACACGCTAGGCCCTTGTTCTTGCAATTTTGCGCACGCTAGGCCCTTGTTCTTCCAATTTTGCACATGCTAGGCCCTTGTTTCTGAAATTTTGCAAATGCTTGGCCCTTGTTCTTGAAGTTTTGCACGTGCTTGGCCCTTGTTCTTGCAATTCTGCACACGCTAGGCCCTTGTTCTTGCTATTTTGTACACACTAGGCCCTTGTTCTTGCTATTTTGAACACGCTAGGCCCTTGTTCTTGAAATTTTGCACACGCTAGGCCCTTGTTCTTGCTATTTTGCACATGCTAGGCCCTTGTTCTTCCAGTTTTGCACACGCTAGGCCCTTGTTCTTGAAATTTTGCACTCGCTAGATCCTTGTTCTTGAACTTTTGCACACGCTAGGCCCTTGTTCTTGCAGTTTTGCACACCCTAGGCACTTGTTCTTCCAATTTTGCACACACTAGGCCCTTGTTCTCGAAATTTTGCACACGCTAGGCCCTTGTTCTTGCAATTTTGCACACGCTAGGCCCTTGTTCTCGAAATTTTGCACTCGCTATTCCCTTGTTCTTGCAATTTTGCACTCGCTAGGCCCTTATTTTTGCAATTTTGCACACGCTAGGCCCTTGTTGTTGCAATTTTGCACACGCTAGGCCCTTGTTCTTGAAATTTTTCACTCGCTTGGCCCTTGTTCTTTAAATTTTGCACATGCCAGGCCCTTGTTCTTGCTATTTTGCACACGCTAGGCCCTTGTTCTTCCAATTTCGCACTCGCTAGGCCCTTGTTGTTGAAATTGAGCACACGCTAGGCCCTTGTTCTTCCAATTTTGCACTCGCTAGGCCCTTGTTCTTGCAATTTTGCACATGCTAAACCCTTGTTTTTGGAATTTTGCACACGCTAGGCCCTTGTTCTTGAAATTTTGCACTCGCTAGGCCCTTGTTCTTGAAATTTTGCACACGCTAGGCCCTTGTTCTTGCTATTTTGCACACGCTAGGCCATTGTTCTTCCAATTTTGCACTCGCTAGGCCCTTGTTCTTGCAATTTTGCACATGCTAGGCCCTTGCTCTTCCAATTTTGCACATGCTAGGCCCTTGTTCTTGAAAGTTTGCACTCGCTAGGCCCTTGTTCTTGCAATTTTGCACATGCTAGCCCCTTGTTCTTGCTATTTTGCACACGCTAGCCCCTTGTTCTTGCAATTTTGCACATGCTAGGCACCTGTTCTTCCAATTTTGCACATGCTAGGCCCTTGTTCTTGAAATTTTGCACACGCTAGGCCCTTGTTCATGAAATTTTGCACACGCTAGGCCCTTGTTCTTGCTATATTGCACACGCTAGGCCCTTGTTCTTGAAATTTTGCACATGCTTGGCCCTTGTTCTTGAAATTATACACGTGCTTGGCCCTTGTTCTTGCAATTTTGCACGCGCTAGGCCCTTGTTCTTGCAATCTTGCACTTGCTAGGCCCTTGTTCTTGCAATTTTGCACACGCCAATCCATTGTTCTTCCTATTTTGCACTCACTAGGCCCTTGTTCTTGCAATTTTGTACACGATAGGCCCTTGTTCGTGCTATTTTGCACACACTTGCCCTTGTTCTTGCTATTTTGCACATGCTAGGCCCTTGTTCTTCCAGTTTTGCACACGCTAGGCCCTTGTTCTTGAAATTTTGCACTCGCTAGGTCCTTGTTCTTGAAATTTTGCACACGCTAGGCCCTTGTTCTTGCACTTTTGCACACGCTAGGCACTTGTTCGTCCAATTTTGCACTCGCCAGGCCCTTGTTCTTGAAATTTTGAACACACTAGGCCCTTGTTCTTCCAATTTTTCACATGCTAGGCCCTTGTTCTTGCTATTTTGCACACGCTAGGCCCTTGTTCCTCCAATTCTGCACTCGCTAGGCCCTTGTTCTTGAAATGTTGCACACGCTAGGCCCTTGTTCTTGCAATTTTGCGCACGCTAGGCCCTTGTTCTTCCAATTTTGAACATGCTAGGCCCTTGTTCCTGACATTTTGCACATGCTTGGCCCTTGTTCTGGAAATTTAGCACGTTCCTGGCCCTTTTTCTTGCAATTTTGCGCACGCTAGGCCCTTGTTTTTGCTATTTTGCACACACTAGGCCCTTGTTCTTCCTATTTTGCACCCGCTAGGCCCTTGTTCTTGAAATTTTGCACACGCTAGGCCCTTGTTCTTGCTATTTTGCACATGCTAGGCCCTTGTTCTTCCAGTTTTGCATACGCTAGGCCCTTGTTCTTGCAATTTTGCACTCGCTAGGTCCTTGTTCTTGAACTTTTGCACATGCTAGGCCCTTGTTCTTGCAGTTTTGCACACACTAGGCACTTGTTCTTCAATTTTGCACTCGCTAGGCCCTTGTTCTCAAAATTTTGCACACGCTAGGCCCTTGTTCTTGCAATTTTGCACATGCTAGGCCCTTGTTCTTCCAATTTTGCACTCGCTAGGCCCTTGTTCTTGCAATTCTGCACACGCTAGGCCCTTGTTCTTGCAATTTTGCACACGCTAGGCCCTTGTTCTTGCTATTTTGCACACGCTAGGCCCTTGTTCTTCCAATTTTGCACACGCTAGGCCCTTGTTCTTCCGATTTTGCACTCACTAGGCCCTTGTTCTTGCAATTTTGCACACGCTAAGCCCTTGTTCCTGCAATTTTGCACACGCTAGGCCCTTGTTCGAGGACTTTTGCACTCGCTAGGCCCTTGTTTTTGAAAGTTTGCACACGCTAGGCCCTTGTTCTTGCTATTTTGCACACGCTAGGCCCTTGTTCTTACAATTTTGCACTCGCTAGGCCCTTGTTCTTGCAAATGTGCACACGCTAGGCCCTTGTTCTTCCAATTTTGCACTCACTAGGCCCTTGTTCTTGCAATTTTGCACACGCTAGGCCCTTGTTCTCGAAATTTTGCACTCGCTATTCCCTTGTTCTTGCAATTTTGCACTCGCTAGGCCCTTATTTTTGCAATTTTGCACACGCTAGGCCCTTGTTGTTGCAATTTTGCACACGCTAGGCCCTTGTTCTTGAAATTTTTCACTCGCTTGGCCCTTGTTCTTTAAATTTTGCACATGCCAGGCCCTTGTTCTTGCTATTTTGCACACGCTAGGCCCTTGTTCTTCCAATTTCGCACTCGCTAGGCCCTTGTTGTTGAAATTGAGCACACGCTAGGCCCTTGTTCTTCCAATTTTGCACTCGCTAGGCCCTTGTTCTTGCAATTTTGCACATGCTAAACCCTTGTTTTTGGAATTTTGCACACGCTAGGCCCTTGTTCTTGAAATTTTGCACTCGCTAGGCCCTTGTTCTTGAAATTTTGCACACGCTAGGCCCTTGTTCTTGCTATTTTGCACACGCTAGGCCATTGTTCTTCCAATTTTGCACTCGCTAGGCCCTTGTTCTTGCAATTTTGCACATGCTAGGCCCTTGCTCTTCCAATTTTGCACATGCTAGGCCCTTGTTCTTGAAAGTTTGCACTCGCTAGGCCCTTGTTCTTGCAATTTTGCACATGCTAGCCCCTTGTTCTTGCTATTTTGCACACGCTAGCCCCTTGTTCTTGCAATTTTGCACATGCTAGGCACCTGTTCTTCCAATTTTGCACATGCTAGGCCCTTGTTCTTGAAATTTTGCACACGCTAGGCCCTTGTTCATGAAATTTTGCACACGCTAGGCCCTTGTTCTTGCTATATTGCACACGCTAGGCCCTTGTTCTTGAAATTTTGCACATGCTTGGCCCTTGTTCTTGAAATTATACACGTGCTTGGCCCTTGTTCTTGCAATTTTGCACGCGCTAGGCCCTTGTTCTTGCAATCTTGCACTTGCTAGGCCCTTGTTCTTGCAATTTTGCACACGCCAATCCATTGTTCTTCCTATTTTGCACTCACTAGGCCCTTGTTCTTGCAATTTTGTACACGATAGGCCCTTGTTCGTGCTATTTTGCACACACTTGCCCTTGTTCTTGCTATTTTGCACATGCTAGGCCCTTGTTCTTCCAGTTTTGCACACGCTAGGCCCTTGTTCTTGAAATTTTGCACTCGCTAGGTCCTTGTTCTTGAAATTTTGCACACGCTAGGCCCTTGTTCTTGCACTTTTGCACACGCTAGGCACTTGTTCGTCCAATTTTGCACTCGCCAGGCCCTTGTTCTTGAAATTTTGAACACACTAGGCCCTTGTTCTTCCAATTTTTCACATGCTAGGCCCTTGTTCTTGCTATTTTGCACACGCTAGGCCCTTGTTCCTCCAATTCTGCACTCGCTAGGCCCTTGTTCTTGAAATGTTGCACACGCTAGGCCCTTGTTCTTGCAATTTTGCGCACGCTAGGCCCTTGTTCTTCCAATTTTGAACATGCTAGGCCCTTGTTCCTGACATTTTGCACATGCTTGGCCCTTGTTCTGGAAATTTAGCACGTTCCTGGCCCTTTTTCTTGCAATTTTGCGCACGCTAGGCCCTTGTTTTTGCTATTTTGCACACACTAGGCCCTTGTTCTTCCTATTTTGCACCCGCTAGGCCCTTGTTCTTGAAATTTTGCACACGCTAGGCCCTTGTTCTTGCTATTTTGCACATGCTAGGCCCTTGTTCTTCCAGTTTTGCATACGCTAGGCCCTTGTTCTTGCAATTTTGCACTCGCTAGGTCCTTGTTCTTGAACTTTTGCACATGCTAGGCCCTTGTTCTTGCAGTTTTGCACACACTAGGCACTTGTTCTTCAATTTTGCACTCGCTAGGCCCTTGTTCTCAAAATTTTGCACACGCTAGGCCCTTGTTCTTGCAATTTTGCACATGCTAGGCCCTTGTTCTTCCAATTTTGCACTCGCTAGGCCCTTGTTCTTGCAATTCTGCACACGCTAGGCCCTTGTTCTTGCAATTTTGCACACGCTAGGCCCTTGTTCTTGCTATTTTGCACACGCTAGGCCCTTGTTCTTCCAATTTTGCACACGCTAGGCCCTTGTTCTTCCGATTTTGCACTCACTAGGCCCTTGTTCTTGCAATTTTGCACACGCTAAGCCCTTGTTCCTGCAATTTTGCACACGCTAGGCCCTTGTTCGAGGACTTTTGCACTCGCTAGGCCCTTGTTTTTGAAAGTTTGCACACGCTAGGCCCTTGTTCTTGCTATTTTGCACACGCTAGGCCCTTGTTCTTACAATTTTGCACTCGCTAGGCCCTTGTTCTTGCAAATGTGCACACGCTAGGCCCTTGTTCTTCCAATTTTGCACTCACTAGGCCCTTGTTCTTGCAATTTTGCACACGCTAGGCCCTTGTTCTTGCAATTTTGCACACGCTAGGCCCTTGTTCTTCCAATTTTGCACTCGCCAGGCCCTTGTTCTTGCAATTGTGCACACGCTAGGCCCTTGTTCTTCCAATTTTGCACTCACTAGGCCCTTATTCTTGCAATTTTGCACACGCTATGCCCTTGTTCTTGCAATTTTGCACACGCTAGGCCCTTGTTCTTGCAATTTTGCACTTGCTAGGCCCTTGTTCTTGAAATTCTGCACACGCTAGGCCCTTGTCCTTGCTATTTTGCACACGCTAGGCCTTTGTTCTTCCAATTTTGCACATGCTAGGCCCTTGTTCTTGAAATTTTGCACATGCTTGGCCCTTGTTCTTGAAATTTTGCACGTGCTTGGCCCTTGTTCTTGCAACTTTGCACACGCTAGGCCCTTGTTGTTGCAATTTTGCACTCGCTAGGCCCTTGTTCTTGCTATTTTGCTCTCACTAGGCCCTTGTTCTTGCAATTTTGAACACGCTAGGCCCTTGTTCTTCCAATTTTGCACACACTAGGCCCTTGTTGTTGCAATTTTGCACACGCTAGGCCCTTGTTCTTCCAATTTTGCACTCACTAGGCCCTTCTTCTTGCAATTTTGAACACGCTAGGCCCTTGTTCTTCCAATTTTGCACACACTAGGCCCTTGTTCTTGCTATTTTGCACACGCTAGGCCCTTGTTCTTGAAATTTTGCACACGCTAGGCCCTTGTTCTTGCTATTTTGCACATGCTAGGCCCTTGTTCTTCCAGTTTTGCACACGCTAGGCCCTTGTTCTTGCAATTTTGCACACGCTAGGCCCTTCTTCTTCCAATTTTGCACTCGCTAGGCCCTTGTTCTTGCATTTTTGCACACGCTAGGCCCTTGTTCTTGCTATTTTGCACACGCTAGGCCCTTGTTCTTGCTATTTTGCACACGCTAGGCCCTTATTCTTGAAATTTTGCACATGCTAGGCTTTTGTTCTTGTTATTTTGCACACGCTAGGCCCTTGTTCTTCCAATTTTGCACACGCTAGGCCCTTGTTCTTGAAATTTTGCACTCGCTAGGCCCTTGTTCTTGAAATTTTGCACACGCTAGGCCCTTGTTCTTGCTATTTTGCCCACGCTAGGCCCTTGTTTTTGCAATTTTGCACTCGCTAGGCCCTTGTTTTTGAAAGTTTGCACACGCTAGGCCCTTGTTCTTGCAAATTTGCACACGCTAGGCACCTGTTCTTCCAATTTTGCACTTGCTAGGCCCTTGTTCTTGAAATTTTGCACACGCTAGGCCCTTGTTCTTGAAATTTTGCAGACGCTAGGCCCTTGTTCTTGCTATATTGCACACGCTAGGCCCTTTTTCTTCCAATATTGCATATGCAAGGCCCTTGTTCTTGAAATTTTGCACATGCTTGCCCCTTGTTCTTGAACTTTTGCACGTGCTTGGCCCTTGTTCTTGCAATTTTGCACATGCTATGCCCTTGTTCTTCCAATTTTGCTCTTGCTAGGCTCTTGTTCTTGCAATTTTGCACACGCTAAGTCCTTGTTCTTCCAATTTTGCACTTGCTAGGCCCTTGTTCTTGCAATTTTGCACACAATAGGCCCTTTTTCTTGCTATTTTGCACACACTAGGCCCTTGTTCTTGCTATTTTGCACACGCTAGTCCCTTGTTCTTGAACGTTTGCACACGCTAGGCCCTTGTTCTTGCTATTTTGCACATGCTAGGCCCTTGTTCTTCCAGTTTTGCACACGCTAGGCCCTTGTTCTTGAAATTTTGCACTCGCTAGGCCCTTGTTCTTGCACTTTTGCACACGCTAGGCACTTGTTCTTCCAATTTTGCACTCGCCAGGCCCTTGTTCTTGAAATTTTGCACACACTAGGCCCTTGTTCTTCCAGTTTTGCACATGCTAGGCCCTTGCTCTTGCTATTCTGCACACGCTAGGCCCTTGTTCCTCCAATTCTGCACTCGCTAGGCCCTTGCTCTTGCAATTTTGCACACGCTAGGCCCTTGTTCTTGCAATTTTGCGCACGCTAGGCCCTTGTTCTTCCAATTTTGCACATGCTAGGCCCTTGTTCCTGAAATTTTGCAAATGCTTGGCCCTTGTTCTTGAAGTTTTGCACGTGCTTGGCCCTTGTTCTTGCAATTCTGCACACGCTAGGCCCTTGTTCTTGCTATTTTGCACACACTAGGCCCTTGTTCTTGCTATTTTGAACACGCTAGGCCCTTGTTCTTGAAAATTTGCACACGCTAGGCCCTTGTTCTTGCTATTTTGCACATGCTAGGCCCTTGTTCTTCAAGTTTTGCACACGCTAGGCCCTTGTTCATGAAATTTTGCACTCGCTAGGTCCTTGTTCTTGAACTTTTGCACACGCTAGGCCCTTGTTCTTGCAGTTTTGCACACACTAGGCACTTGTTCTTCCAATTTTCCACACACTAGGCCCTTGTTCTCGAAATTTTGCACACGCTAGGCCCTTCTTCTTGCAATTTTGCACACGCTAGGCCCTTGTTCTTCCAATTTTGCACTCGCTAGGCCCTTGTTCTTGCAATTTTGCACACGCTAAGCCCTTGTTCTTGGAATTTTGCACACGCTAGGCCCTTGTTCTTGAAATTTTGCACTCGCTAGGCCCTTGTTCTTGAAATTTTGCACACGCTAGGCCCTTGTTCTTGCTATTTTGCACACGCTATGCCATTGTTCTTCCAATTTTGCACTCGCTAGGCCCTTGTTCTTGCAATTTTGCACACGCTAGGCCCTTGCTCTTCCAGTTTTGCACACGCTAGGCCCTTGTTCTTGAAAGATTGCACTCGCTAGGCCCTTTTTCTTGAAATTTTGCACCCGCTAGGCCCTTGTTCTTGCAATTTTGCACACGCTAGGCCCTTGTTCTTGCTATTTTGCACACGCTAGCCCCTGTTCTTCCAATTTTGCACTTGCTAGGCCCTTGTTCTTGAAATTTTGCACACGCTAGGCCCTTGTTCATGAAATTTGGCACACGCTAGGCCCTTGTTCTTGCTATATTGCACACGCTAGGCCCTTTTTCTTCCAATTTTGCACAAGCTAGGCCCTTGTTCTTGCTATTTTGCACATGCTTGGCCCTTGGTCTTGAAATTATACACGTGCTTGGCCCTTGTTCTTGCAATTTTGCACACGCTAGGCCCTTGTTCTTGCAATCTTGCACTTGCTAGGCCCTTGTTCTTGCAATTTTGCACACGCCAATCCATTGTTCTTCCAATTTTGCACTCAGTAGGCCCTTGTTCTTGCAATTTTGCACACGATAGGCCCTTGTTCGTGCTATTTTGCACACACTTGCCCTTGTTCTTGCTATTTTGCACATGCTAGGCCCTTGTTCTTCCAGTTTTGCACACGCTAGGCCCTTGTTCTTGAAATTTTGCACTCGCTAGGTTCTTGTTCTTGAAATTTTGCACACGCTAGACCCTTGTTCTTGCACTTTTGCACACGCTAGGCACTTGTTCTTCCAATTTTGCACTCGCCAGGCCCTTGTTCTTGAAATTTTGAACACACTAGGCCCTTGTTCTTCACATTTTGCACATGCTAGGCCCTTGTTCTTGCTATTTTGCACACCCTAGGCCCTTGTTCCTCCAATTCTGCACTCGCTAGGCCCTTGTTCTTGAAATGTTGCACACGCTAGGCCCTTGTTCTTGCAATTTTGCGCACGCTAGGCCCTTGTTCTTCCAATTTTGAACATGCTAGGCCCTTGTTCCTGACATTTTGCACATGCTTGGCCCTTGTTCTTGAAATTTTGCACGTTCCTGGCCCTTGTTCTTGCAATTTTGCACACGCTAGGCCCTTGTTTTTGCTATTTTGCTTACACTAGGCACTTGTTCTTGCTATTTTGCACCCGCTAGGCCCTTGTTCTTGCTATTTTGCACATGCTAGGCCCTTGTTCTTCCAGTTTTACACACGCTAGGCCCTTGTTCTTCCAATTTTGCACTCGCTAGGTCCTTGTTCTTGAACTTTTGCACACGCTAGGCCCTTGTTCTTGCAGGTTTGCACACACTAGGCACTTGTTCTTCCAATTTTTCACTCGCTAGGCCCTTGTTCTGAAAATTTTGCACACGCTAGGCCCTTGTTCTTGCAATTTTGCACACGCTAGGCCCTTGTTCTTCCAATTTTGCACTCGCTAGGCCCTTGTTCTTGCAATTGTGCACACGCTAGGCCCTTGTTCTTGCAATTTTGCACACGCTAGGCCCTTGTTCTTGCTATTTTGCACACGCTAGGCCCTTGTTCTTCCAATTTTGCACACGCTAGGCCCTTGTTCTTCCAATTTTGCACTCGCTAGGCCCTTGTTCTTGCAATTTTGCACACGCTAAGCCCTTGTTCTTGCAATTTTGCACACGCTAGGCCCTTGTTCGAGAAATTTTGCACTCGCTAGGCCCTTGTTTTTTGAAAGTTTGCACACGCTAGGCCCTTGTTCTTGCAATTGCACACGCTAGGCCCTTGTTCTTGCAATCTTGCACTTGCTAGGCCCTTGTTCTTGCAATTTCGCACACGCCAATCCATTGTTCTTCCAATTTTGCACTCACTAGGCCCTTGTTCTTGCAATTTTGCACACGATAGGCCCTTGTTCGTGCTATTTTGCACACACTTGCCCTTGTTCTTGCTATTTTGCACATGCTATGCCCTTGTTCTTCCAGTTTTGCACACGCTAGGCCCTTGTTCTTGAAATTTTGCACTCGCAAGATCCTTGTTCATGAAATTTTGCACACACTAGGCCCTTGTTCTTGCACTTTTGCACACCCTAGGCACTTGTTCTTCCAATTTTGAACTCGCCAGGCCCTTGTTCTTGAAATTTTGAACAGACTAGGCCCTTGTTCTTCTAATTTTGCACATGCTAGGCCCTTGTTCTTGCTATTTTGCACACGCTAGGCCCTTGTTCCTCCAATTCTGCACTCGCTAGGCCCTTGTTCTTGAAATGTTGCACACGCTAGGCCCTTGTTCTTGCAATTTTGCGCACGCTAGGCCCTTGTTCTTCCAATTTTGAACATGCTAGGCCCTTGTTCCTGACATTTTGCACATGCTTGGCCCTTGTTCTTGAAATTTTGCACGTTCCTGGCCCTTGTTCTTGCAATGTTGCATACGCTAGGCCCTTGTTTTTGCTATTTTGCACACACTAGGCCCTTGTTCTTGCTATTTTGCACCCGCTAGGCCCTTGTTCTTGAAATTTTGCACACGCTAGGCCCTTGTTCTTGCTATTTTGCACATGCTATGCCCTTGTTCTTCCAGTTTTGCACACGCTAGGCCCTTGTTCTTGCAATTTTGCACTCGCTAGGTCCTTGTTCTTGAACTTTTGCACACGCTAGGCCCTTGTTCTTGCAGTTTTGCACACACTAGGCACTTGTTCCTCCAATTTTGCACTCGCTAGGCCCTTGTTCTCAAAATTTTGCACACGCTCGGCACTTGTTCTTGCAATTTTGCACACGCTAGGCCCTTGTTCTTCCAATTTTGCACTCGCTAGGCCCTTGTTCTTACAATTCTGCACACGCTAGGCCCTTGTTCTTGCAATTTTGCACATGCTAGGCCCTTGTTCTTGCTATTTTGCACACGCTAGGCCCTTGTTCTTCCAATTTTGCATTCGTTAGGCCCTTGTTCTTGCAATTGTGCACACGCTAGGCCCTTGTTCTTCCAATTTTGCACTCACTAGGCCCTTGTTCTTGCAATTTTGCACACGCTAGGCCCTTGTTCTTGCAATTTTGCACATGCTAGGCCCTTGCTCTTGAAATTTTGCACTCGCTAGGCCCTTGTTCTTGAAATTCTGCACACGCTAGGCCCTTGTCCTTGCTATTTTGCACACGCTAGGCCTTTGTTCTTCCAATTTTGCACATGCTTGGACCTTGTTCTTGAAATTTTTGCACGTGCTTGGCCCTTGTTCTTGCAACTTTGCACACGCTAGGCCCTTATTGTTGCAATTTTGCACTCGCTAGGCCCTTGTTCTTGCTATTTTGCACACGCTAGGCCCTTGTTCTTCCAATTTTGCACTCGCTAGGCCCTTGTTATTGCAATTTTGAACACGCTAGGCCCTTGTTCTCCCAATTTTGCACACACTAGGCCCTTGTTCTTGAAATTTTGCACACGCTAGGCCCTTGTTCTTGCTTTTTTGCACATGCTAGGCCCTTGTTCTTCCAGTTTTGCACACGCCAGGCCCTTGTTCTTGAAATTTTGCACACGCTAGGCCCTTGTTCTTGCAATTTTGCACACGCTAGGCCCTTGTTCTTCCAATTTTGCACTCGCTAGGCCCTTGTTCTTGCATTTTTGCACACGCTAGGCCCTTGTTCTTGCTATTTTGCACACGCTAGGCCCTTGTTCTTGCTATTTTGCACACGCTAGGCCCTTGTTCTTGAAATTTTGCACATGCTAGGCCCTTGTTCTTGCTATTTTGCACACGCTAGGCCCTTGTTCTTCCAATTTTGAACATGCTAGGCCCTTGTTCTTGAAAGTTTGCACTCGCTAGGCCCTTGTTCTTGAAATTTTGCACACGCTAGGCCTTTGTTCTTGCTATTTTGCACACGCCAGGCCCTTGTTCTTGCAATTTTGCACTCGCTAGGCCCTTGTTCTTGAAAGTTTGCACACGCTAGGCCCTTGTTCTTGCAAATTTGCACACGTTGGGCACCTGTTCTTCCAATTTTGCTCTTGCTAGGCCCTTGTTCTTGAAATTTTGCACACGCTAGGCCCTTGTTCTTGAAATTTTGCAGACGCTAGGCCCTTGTTCTTGCTATATTGCACACGCTAGGCCCTTTTTCTTCCAATTTTGCACATGCTAGGCCCTTGTTCTTAAAATTTTGCACATGCTAGGCCCTTGTTCTTTCAGTTTTGCACACGCTAGGCCCTTGTTCTTGAAATTTTGCACTCGCTAGGTCCTTGTTCTTGAACTTTTGCACACGCTAGGCCCTTGTTCTTGTAGTTTTGCACACACTAGGCACTTGTTCTTCCAATTTTGCACACACTAGGCCCTTGTTATCGAAATTTTGCACACGCTAGGCCCTTGTTCTTGCAATTTTGCACACGCTAGGCCCTTGTTCTTCCACTTTTGCACTCGCTAGGCCCTTGTTCTTGCAATTTTGCACACGCTAGGCCCTTGTTCTTGTAATTTTGCACACGCTAGGCCCTTGTTCTTGCTATTTTGCACACGCTAGGCCCTTGTTCTTGCAATTTTGCACTCGATAGGCTCTTGTTCTTGCAATTTTGCACACGATAGGCCCTTGTTCTTGCTATTTTGCACACACGAGGCCCTTGTTGCTATTTTGCACACGCTAGGCCCTTGTTCTTGAAATTTTGCACACGCCAGGCCCTTGTTCTTGCTATTTTGCACACGCTAGGCCCTTGTTCTTGCAATTTTGCACTCGATAGGCTCTTGTTCTTGCAATTTTGCACACGATAGGCCCTTGTTCTTGCTATTTTGCACACACGAGGCCCTTGTTGCTATTTTGCACACGCTAGGCCCTTGTTCTTGAAATTTTGCACACGCTAGGCCCTTGTTCTTGCTATTTGGCACATGCTAGGCCCTTGTTCTTCCAGTTTTGCACACGCTAGGCCCTTGTTCTTGAAATTTTGCACTCGCTAGGTCCTTGTTCTTGAAATTTTGCACACGCTAGGCCCTTGTTCTTGCACTTTTGCACACGCTAGGCACTTGTTCTTCCAATTTTGCACTCGCCAGGCCCTTGTTCTTGAAATTTTGCACACACTAGGCCCTTGTTCTTCCAGTTTTGCACATGCTAGCCCCTTGCTCTTGCTGTTTTGCACACGCTAGGCCCTTGTTCCTCCAATTCTGCACTCGCTAGGCCCTTGTTCTTGCAATTTTGCACACGCTAGGCCCTTGTTCTTGCAATTTTGCACACGCTAGGCCCTTGTTCTTGACATTTTGCACTCGCTTGGCCCTTGTTCTTGAAATTTTGCACATGCCAGGCCCTTGTTCTTGCTATTTTGCACACGCTAGGCCCTTGTTCTTCCAATTTTGCACTCGCTAGGCCCTTGTTCTTGCAATTTTGCACACAATAGGCCCTTTTTCTTGCTATTTTGCACACACTAGGCCCTTGTTCTTGCTATTTTGCACACGCTAGTCCCTTGTTCTTGAACGTTTGCACACGCTAGGCCCTTGTTCTTGCTAGTTTGCACATGCTAGGCCCTTGTTCTTCCAGTTTTGCACACGCTAGGCCCTTGTTCTTGAAATTTTGCACTCGCTAGGTCCTTATCCTTGAAATTTTGCACTCGCTAGGCCCTTGTTCTTGCACTTTTGCACACGCTAGGCACTTGTTCTTCCAATTTTGCACTCGCCAGGCCCTTGTTCTTGAAATTTTGCACACACTAGGCCCTTGCTCTTGCTGTTTTGCACACGCTAGGCCCTTGTTCCTCCAATTCTGCACTCGCTAGGCCCCTGTTCTTGCAATTTTGCACACGCTAGGCCCTTGTTCTTGCAATTTTGCGCACGCTAGGCCCTTGTTCTTCCAATTTTGCACATGCTAGGCCCTTGTTGCTGAAATTTTGCACATGCTTGGCCCTTGTTCTTGAAGTTTTGCACGTGCTTGGCCCTTGTTCTTGCAATTCTGCAGACGCTAGGCCCTTGTTCTTGCTATTTTGCACACACTGGGCCCTTGTTCTTGCTATTTTGAACACGCTATCCCCTTGTTCTTGAAATTTTGCACACGCTAGGCCCTTGTTCTTGCTATTTTGCACAAGCTAGGCCCTTGTTCTTCCAGTTTTGCACACGCTAGGCCCTTGTTCTTGAAATTTTGCACTCGCTAGGTCCTTGTTCTTGAACTTTTGCACACGCTAGGCCCTTGTTCTTGCAGTTTTGCACACACTAGGCACTTATTCTTCCAATTTTGAACTCGCTAGGCCCTTGTTCTCAAACTTTTGCACACGCTAGGCCCTTGTTGCAATTTTGCACACGATAGGCCCTTGTTCTTCCAATTTTGCACTCGCTAGGCCCTTGTTCTTGCAAATTTGCACACGCTAGGCCCTTGTTCTTGCAATTTTACACACGCTAGGCCCTTGTTCTTGAAATTTTGCACTCGCTAGGCCCTTGTTCTTGCACTTTTGCACACGCTAGGCACTTGTTCTTCCAATTTTGCACTCGCCAGGCCCTTGTTCTTGAAATTTTGCACACACTAGGCCCTTGTTCTTCCAGTTTTGCACATGCTAGGCCCTTGCTCTTGCTGTTTTGCACACGCTAGGCCCTTGTTCCTCCAATTCTGCACTCGCTAGGCCCTTGTTCTTGCAATTTTGCACACGCTAGGCCCTTGTTCTTGCAATTTTGCACACGCTAGGCCCTTGTTCTTGACATTTTGCACTCGCTTGGCCCTTGTTCTTGAAATTTTGCACATGCCAGGCCCTTGTTCTTGCTATTTTGCACACGCTAGGCCCTTGTTCTTCCAATTTTGCACTCGCTAGGCCCTTGTTCTTGCAATTTTGCACACAATAGGCCCTTTTTCTTGCTATTTTGCACACACTAGGACCTTGTTCTTGCTATTTTGCACACGCTAGTCCCTTGTTCTTGAACGTTTGCACACGCTAGGCCCTTGTTCTTGCTATTTTGCACATGCTAGGCCCTTGTTCTTCCAGTTTTGCACACGCTAGGCCCTTGTTCTTGAAATTTTGCACTCGCTAGGTCCTTGTTCTTGAAATTTTGCACTCGCTAGGCCCTTGTTCTTGCACTTTTGCACACGCTAGGCACTTGTTCTTCCAATTTTGCACTCGCCAGGCCCTTGTTCTTGAAATTTTGCACACACTAGGCCCTTGCTCTTGCTGTTTTGCACACGCTAGGCCCTTGTTCCTCCAATTCTGCACTCGCTAGGCCCTTGTTCTTGCAATTTTGCACACGCTAGGCCCTTGTTCTTGCAATTTTGCGCACGCTAGGCCCTTGTTCTTCCAATTTTGCACATGCTAGGCCCTTGTTCCTGAAATTTTGCACATGCTTGGCCCTTGTTCTTGAAGTTTTGCACGTGCTTGGCCCTTGTTCTTGCAATTCTGCAGACGCTAGGCCCTTGTTCTTGCTATTTTGCACACACTGGGCCCTTGTTCTTGCTATTTTGAACACGCTATCCCCTTGTTCCTGAAATTTTGCACACGCTAGGCCCTTGTTCTTGCTATTTTGCACAAGCTAGGCCCTTGTTCTTCCAGTTTTGCACACGCTAGGCCCTTGTTCTTGAAATTTTGCACTCGCTAGGTCCTTGTTCTTGAAATTTTGCACACGCTAGGCCCTTGTTCTTGCAGTTTTGCACACACTAGGCACTTGTTCTTCCAATTTTGCACTCGCTAGGCCCTTGTTCTCAAACTTTTGCACACGCTAGGCCCTTGTTGCAATTTTGCACACGATAGGCCCTTGTTCTTCCAATTTTGCACTCGCTAGGCCCTTGTTCTTGCAAATTTGCACATGCTAGGCCCTTGTTCTTGCAATTTTACACACGCTAGGCCCTTGTTCTTGAAATTTTGCACTCGCTAGGCCCTTTTTCTTGCACTTTTGCACACGCTAGGCACTTGTTCTTCCAATTTTGCACTCGCCAGGCCCTTGTTCTTGAAATTTTGCACACACTAGGCCCTTGCTCTTGCTGTTTTGCACACGCTAGGCCCTTGTTCCTCCAATTCTGCACTCGCTAGGCCCCTGTTCTTGCAATTTTGCACACGCTAGGCCCTTGTTCTTGCAATTTTGCACACGCTAGGCCCTTGTTCTTCCAATTTTGCACATGCTAGGCCCTTGTTGCTGAAATTTTGCACATGCTTGGCCCTTGTTCTTGAAGTTTTGCACGTGCTTGGCCCTTGTTCTTGCAATTCTGCAGACGCTAGGCCCTTGTTCTTGCTATTTTGCACACACTGGGCCCTTGTTCTTGCTATTTTGAACACGCTATCCCCTTGTTCTTGAAATTTTGCACACGCTAGGCCCTTGTTCTTGCTATTTTGCACAAGCTAGGCCCTTGTTCTTCCAGTTTTGCACACGCTAGGCCCTTGTTCTTGAAATTTTGCACTCGCTAGGTCCTTGTTCTTGAACTTTTGCACACGCTAGGCCCTTGTTCTTGCAGTTTTGCACACACTAGGCACTTATTCTTCCAATTTTGCACTCGCTAGGCCCTTGTTCTCAAACTTTTGCACACGCTAGGCCCTTGTTGCAATTTTGCACACGATAGGCCCTTGTTCTTCCAATTTTGCACTCGCTAGGCCCTTGTTCTTGCAAATTTGCACACGCTAGGCCCTTGTTCTTGCAATTTTACACACGCTAGGCCCTTGTTCTTGAAATGTTGCACTCGCTAGGCCCTTGTTCTTGCACTTTTGCACACGCTAGGCACTTGTTCTTCCAATTTTGCACTCGCCAGGCCCTTGTTCTTGAAATTTTGCACACACTAGGCCCTTGTTCTTCCAGTTTTGCACATGCTAGGCCCTTGCTCTTGCTGTTTTGCACACGCTAGGCCCTTGTTCCTCCAATTCTGCACTCGCTAGGCCCTTGTTCTTGCATTTTTGCACACGCTAGGCCCTTGTTCTTGCAATTTTGCACACGCTAGGCCCTTGTTCTTGACATTTTGCACTCGCTTGGCCCTTGTTCTTGAAATTTTGCACATGCCAGGCCCTTGTTCTTGCTATTTTGCACACGCTAGGCCCTTGTTCTTCCAATTTTGCACTCGCTAGGCCCTTGTTCTTGCAATTTTGCACACAATAGGCCCTTTTTCTTGCTATTTTGCACACACTAGGCCCTTGTTCTTGCTATTTTGCACACGCTAGTCCCTTGTTCTTGAACGTTTGCACACGCTAGGCCCTTGTTCTTGCTATTTTGCACATGCTAGGCCCTTGTTCTTCCAGGTTTGCACACGCTAGGCCCTTGTTCTTGAAATTTTGCACTCGCTAGGTCCTTGTTCTTGAAATTTTGCACTCGCTAGGCCCTTGTTCTTGCACTTTTGCACACGCTAGGCACTTGTTCTTCCAATTTTGCACTCCCCAGGCCCTTGTTCTTGAAATTTGCAAACACTAGGCCCTTGCTCTTGCTGTTTTGCACACGCTAGGCCCTTGTTCCTCCAATTCTGCACTCGCTAGGCCCTTGTTCTTGCAATTTTGCACACGCTAGGCCCTTGTTCTTGCAATTTTGCGCACGCTAGGCCCTTGTTCTTCCAATTTTGCACATGCTAGGCCCTTGTTCCTGAAATTTTGCACATGCTTGGCCCTTGTTCTTGAAGTTTTGCACGTGCTTGGCCCTTGTTCTTGCAATTCTGCAGACGCTAGGCCCTTGTTCTTGCTATTTTGCACACACTGGGCCCTTGTTCTTGCTATTTTGAACACGCTATCCCCTTGTTCCTGAAATTTTGCACACGCTAGGCCCTTGTTCTTGCTATTTTGCACAAGCTAGGCCCTTGTTCTTCCAGTTTTGCACACGCTAGGCCCTTGTTCTTGAAATTTTGCACTCGCTAGGTCCTTGTTCTTGAAATTTTGCACACGCTAGGCCCTTGTTCTTGCAGTTTTGCACACACTAGGCACTTGTTCTTCCAATTTTGCACTCGCTAGGCCCTTGTTCTCAAACTTTTGCACACGCTAGGCCCTTGTTGCAATTTTGCACACGATAGGCCCTTGTTCTTCCAATTTTGCACTCGCTAGGCCCTTGTTCTTGCAAATTTGCACATGCTAGGCCCTTGTTCTTGCAATTTTACACACGCTAGGCCCTTGTTCTTGAAATTTTGCACTCGCTAGGCCCTTTTTCTTGCACTTTTGCACACGCTAGGCACTTGTTCTTCCAATTTTGCACTCGCCAGGCCCTTGTTCTTGAAATTTTGCACACACTAGGCCCTTGCTCTTGCTGTTTTGCACACGCTAGGCCCTTGTTCCTCCAATTCTGCACTCGCTAGGCCCCTGTTCTTGCAATTTTGCACACGCTAGGCCCTTGTTCTTGCAATTTTGCACACGCTAGGCCCTTGTTCTTCCAATTTTGCACATGCTAGGCCCTTGTTGCTGAAATTTTGCACATGCTTGGCCCTTGTTCTTGAAGTTTTGCACGTGCTTGGCCCTTGTTCTTGCAATTCTGCAGACGCTAGGCCCTTGTTCTTGCTATTTTGCACACACTGGGCCCTTGTTCTTGCTATTTTGAACACGCTATCCCCTTGTTCTTGAAATTTTGCACACGCTAGGCCCTTGTTCTTGCTATTTTGCACAAGCTAGGCCCTTGTTCTTCCAGTTTTGCACACGCTAGGCCCTTGTTCTTGAAATTTTGCACTCGCTAGGTCCTTGTTCTTGAACTTTTGCACACGCTAGGCCCTTGTTCTTGCAGTTTTGCACACACTAGGCACTTATTCTTCCAATTTTGCACTCGCTAGGCCCTTGTTCTCAAACTTTTGCACACGCTAGGCCCTTGTTGCAATTTTGCACACGATAGGCCCTTGTTCTTCCAATTTTGCACTCGCTAGGCCCTTGTTCTTGCAAATTTGCACACGCTAGGCCCTTGTTCTTGCAATTTTACACACGCTAGGCCCTTGTTCTTGAAATGTTGCACTCGCTAGGCCCTTGTTCTTGCACTTTTGCACACGCTAGGCACTTGTTCTTCCAATTTTGCACTCGCCAGGCCCTTGTTCTTGAAATTTTGCACACACTAGGCCCTTGTTCTTCCAGTTTTGCACATGCTAGGCCCTTGCTCTTGCTGTTTTGCACACGCTAGGCCCTTGTTCCTCCAATTCTGCACTCGCTAGGCCCTTGTTCTTGCATTTTTGCACACGCTAGGCCCTTGTTCTTGCAATTTTGCACACGCTAGGCCCTTGTTCTTGACATTTTGCACTCGCTTGGCCCTTGTTCTTGAAATTTTGCACATGCCAGGCCCTTGTTCTTGCTATTTTGCACACGCTAGGCCCTTGTTCTTCCAATTTTGCACTCGTTAGGCCCTTGTTCTTGCAATTTTGCACACAATAGGCCCTTTTTCTTGCTATTTTGCACACACTAGGCCCTTGTTCTTGCTATTTTGCACACGCTAGTCCCTTGTTCTTGAACGTTTGCACACGCTAGGCCCTTGTTCTTGCTATTTTGCACATGCTAGGCCCTTGTTCTTCCAGGTTTGCACACGCTAGGCCCTTGTTCTTGAAATTTTGCACTCGCTAGGTCCTTGTTCTTGAAATTTTGCACTCGCTAGGCCCTTGTTCTTGCACTTTTGCACACGCTAGGCACTTGTTCTTCCAATTTTGCACTCCCCAGGCCCTTGTTCTTGAAATTTGCACACACTAGGCCCTTGCTCTTGCTGTTTTGCACACGCTAGGCCCTTGTTCCTCCAATTCTGCACTCGCTAGGCCCTTGTTCTTGCAATTTTGCACACGCTAGGCCCTTGTTCTTGCAATTTATTTGCACGCTAGGCCCTTGTTCTTCCAATTTTGCACATGCTAGGCCCTTGTTCCTGAAATTTTGCACATGCTTGGCCCTTGTTCTTGAAGTTTTGCACGTGCTTGGCCCTTGTTCTTGCAATTCTGCAGACGCTAGGCCCTTGTTCTTGCTATTTTGCACACACTGGGCCCTTGTTCTTGCTATTTTGAACACGCTATCCCCTTGTTCTTGAAATTTTGCACACGCTAGGCCCTTGTTCTTGCTATTTTGCACAAGCTAGGCCCTTGTTCTTCCAGTTTTGCACACGCTAGGCCCTTGTTCTTGAAATTTTGCACTCGCTAGGTCCTTGTTCTTGAACTTTTGCACACGCTAGGCCCTTGTTCTTGCAGTTTTGCACACACTAGGCACTTGTTCTTCCAATTTTGCACTCGCTAGGCCCTTGTTCTCAAACTTTTGCACACGCTAGGCCCTTGTTGCAATTTTGCACACGATAGGCCCTTGTTCTTCCAATTTTGCACTCGCTAGGCCCTTGTTCTTGCAATTCTGCAGACGCTAGGCCCTTGTTCTTGCTATTTTGCACACACTGGGCCCTTGTTCTTGCTATTTTGAACACGCTATCCCCTTGTTCTTGAAATTTTGCACACGCTAGGCCCTTGTTCTTGCTATTTTGCACAAGCTAGGCCCTTGTTCTTCCAGTTTTGCACACGCTAGGCCCTTGTTCTTGAAATTTTGCACTCGCTAGGTCCTTGTTCTTGAACTTTTGCACACGCTAGGCCCTTGTTCTTGCAGTTTTGCACACACTAGGCACTTGTTCTTCCAATTTTGCACTCGCTAGGCCCTTGTTCTCAAACTTTTGCACACGCTAGGCCCTTGTTGCAATTTTGCACACGATAGGCCCTTGTTCTTCCAATTTTGCACTCGCTAGGCCCTTGTTCTTGCAAATTTGCACATGCTAGGCCCTTGTTCTGACAATTTTACACACGCTAGGCCCTTGTTCTTGAAATTTTGCACTCGCTAGGCCCTTTTTCTTGCACTTTTGCACACGCTAGGCACTTGTTCTTCCAATTTTGCACTTGCCAGGCCCTTGTTCTTGAAATTTTGCACACACTAGGCCCTTGTTCTTCCAATTTTGCACATGCTAGGCCCTTGCTCTTGCTGTTTTGCACACGCTAGGCCCTTGTTCCTCCAATTCTGCACTCGCTAGGCCCTTGTTCTTGCAATTTTGCACACGCTAGGCCCTTGTTCTTGTAATTTTGCACACGCTAGGCCCTTGTTCTTGACATTTTGCATTCGCTTGGCCCTTGTTCTTGAAATTTTGCACACGCCAGGCCCTTGTTCTTGCTATTTTGCACACGCTAGGCCCTTGTTCTTCCAATTTTGCACTCGCTAGGCCCTTGTTCTTGCAATTTTGCACACGATAGGCCCTTGTTCTTGCTATTTTGCACACACGAGGCCCTTGTTCTTGCTATTTTGCACACGCTAGGCCCTTGTTCTTGAAATTTTGCACACGCTAGGCCCTTGTTCTTGCTATTTTGCACATGCTAGGCCCTTGTTCTTCCAGTTTTGCACACGCTAGGCCCTTGTTCTTGAAATTTTGCACTCGCTAGGTCCTTGTTCTTGAAATTTTGCACTCACTAGGCCCTTGTTCTTGCACTTTTGCACACGCTAGGCACTTGTTCTTCCAATTTTGCACTTGCCAGGCCCTTGTTCTTGAAATTTTGCACACACTAGGCCCTTGTTCTTCCAATTTTGCACATGCTAGGCCCTTGCTCTTGCTGTTTTGCACACGCTAGGCCCTTGTTCCTCCAATTCTGCACTCGCTAGGCCCTTGTTCTTGCAATTTTGCGCACGCTAGGCCCTTGTTCTTGCAATTTTGCGCACGCTAGGCCCTTGTTCTTGCAATTTTGCGCACGTTTTTCCCTTGTTCCTGAAATTTTGCACATGCTTGGCCCTTGTTCTTGAAGTTTTGCACGTGCTTGGCCCTTGTTCTTGCAATTCTGCACACGCTAGGCCCTTGTTCTTGCTATTTTGCACACACTGGGCCCTTGTTCTTGCTATTTTGAACACGCTATCCCCTTGTTCTTGAAATTTTGCACACGCTAGGCCCTTGTTCTTGCTATTTTGCACAAGCTAGGCCCTTGTTCTTCCAGTTTTGCACACGCTAGGCCCTTGTTCTTGAAATTTTGCACTTGCTAGGTCCTTGTTCTTGAACTTTTGCACACGCTAGGCCCTTGTTCTTGCAGTTTTGCACACACTAGGCACTTGTTCTTCCAATTTTGCACTCGCTAGGCCCTTGTTCTCAAAATTTTGCACACGCTAGGCCCTTGTTGCAATTTTGCACACGCTAGGCCCTTGTTCTTCCAATTTTGCACTCGCTAGGCCCTTGTTCTTGCAATTTTGCACACGCTAGGCCCTTGTTCTTGCAATTTTGCACACGCTAGGCCCTTGTTCTTGAAATTTTGCACTCGCTTGGCCCTTGTTCTTGAAACTTTGCACACGCCGGGCCCTTGTTCTTGCTATTTTGCACACGCTAGGCCCTTTTTCTTCCAGTTTTGCACTCGCTAGGCCCTTGTTCTTGAAATTGTGCACACGCTAGGCCCTTGTTCTTCCAATTTTGCACTCGCTAGGCCCTTGTTCTTGCAATTTTGCACACGCTAAGCCCTTGTTCTTGGAATTTTGCACACGCTAGGCCCTTGTTATTGAAATTTTGCACTCGCTAGGCCCTTGTTCTTGAAATTTTGCACACGCTAGGCCCTTGTTCTTGCTATTTTGCACACGCTAGGCCATTGTTCTTCCAATTTTGCACTCACTAGGCCCTTGTTCTTGCAATTTGGCACACGCTAGGCCCTTGTTCTTCCAATTTTGCACACGCTAGGCCCTTGTTCTTGAAAGTTTGCACTCCCTAGGCCCTTGTTCTTGAAATTTTGCACACGCTAGGCCCTTGTTCTTGCAATTTTGCACACGCTAGGCCCTTGTTCTTCCAATTTTGCACTCGCTAGGCCCTTGTTCTTGCAATTTTGCACACAATAGGCCCTTTTTCTTGCTATTTTGCACACACTAGGCCCTTGTTCTTGCTATTTTGCACACGCTAGTCCCTTGTTCTTGAACGTTTGCACACGCTAGGCCCTTGTTCTTGCTATTTTGCACATGCTAGGCACTTGTTCTTCCAGGTTTGCACACGCTAGGCCCTTGTTCTTGAAATTTTGCACTCGCTAGGTCCTTGTTCTTGAAATTTTGCACTCGCTAGGCCCTTGTTCTTGCACTTTTGCACACGCTAGGCACTTGTTCTTCCAATTTTGCACTCGCCAGGCCCTTGTTCTTGAAATTTTGCACACACTAGGCCCTTGCTCTTGCTGTTTTGCACACGCTAGGCCCTTGTTCCTCCAATTCTGCACTCGCTAGGCCCTTGTTCTTGCAATTTTGCACACGCTAGGCCCTTGTTCTTGCAATTTTGCGCACGCTAGGCCCTTGTTCTTCCAATTTTGCACATGCTAGGCCCTTGTTCCTGAAATTTTGCTCATGCTTGGCCCTTGTTCTTGAAGTTTTGCACGTGCTTGGCCCTTGTTCTTGCAATTCTGCAGACGCTAGGCCCTTGTTCTTGCTATTTTGCACACACTGGGCCCTTGTTCTTGCTATTTTGAACACGCTATCCCCTTGTTCTTGAAATTTTGCACACGCTAGGCCCTTGTTCTTGCTATTTTGCACAAGCTAGGCCCTTGTTCTTCTAGTTTTGCACACGCTAGGCCCTTGTTCTTGAAATTTTGCACTCGCTAGGTCCTTGTTCTTGAACTTTTGCACACGCTAGGCCCTTGTTCTTGCAGTTTTGCACACACTAGGCACTTGTTCTTCCAATTTTGCACTCGCTAGGCCCTTGTTCTCAAACTTTTGCACACGCTAGGCCCTTGTTGCAATTTTGCACACGATAGGCCCTTGTTCTTCCAATTTTGCACTCGCTAGGCCCTTGTTCTTGCAAATTTGCACATGCTAGGCCCTTGTTCTTGCAATTTTACACACGCTAGGCCCTTGTTCTTGAAATTTTGCACTCGCTAGGCCCTTTTTCTTGCACTTTTGCACACGCTAGGCACTTGTTCTTCCAATTTTGCACTTGCCAGGCCCTTGTTCTTGAAATTTTGCACACACTAGGCCCTTGTTCTTCCAATTTTGCACATGCTAGGCCCTTGCTCTTGCTGTTTTGCACACGCTAGGCCCTTGTTCCTCCAATTCTGCACTCGCTAGGCCCTTGTTCTTGCAATTTTGCACACGCTAGGCCCTTGTTCTTGTAATTTTGCACACGCTAGGCCCTTGTTCTTGACATTTTGCACTCGCTTGGCCCTTGTTCTTGAAATTTTGCACACGCCAGGCCCTTGTTCTTGCTATTTTGCACACGCTAGGCCCTTGTTCTTCCAATTTTGCACTCGCTAGGCCCTTGTTCTTGCAATTTTGCACACGATAGGCCCTTGTTCTTGCTATTTTGCACACACGAGGCCCTTGTTCTTGCTATTTTGCACACGCTAGGCCCTTGTTCTTGAAATTTTGCACACGCTAGGCCCTTGTTCTTGCTATTTTGCACATGCTAGGCCCTTGTTCTTCCAGTTTTGCACACGCTAGGCCCTTGTTCTTGAAATTTTGCACTCGCTAGGTACTTGTTCTTGAAATTTTGCACTCACTAGGCCCTTGTTCTTGCACTTTTGCACACGCTAGGCACTTGTTCTTCCAATTTTGCACTCGCCAGGCCCTTGTTCTTGAAATTTTGCACACACTAGGCCCTTGTTCTTCCAATTTTGCACATGCTAGGCCCTTGCTCTTGCTGTTTTGCACACGCTAGGCCCTTGTTCCTCCAATTCTGCACTCGCTAGGCCCTTGTTCTTGCAATTTTGCGCACGCTAGGCCCTTGTTCTTGCAATTTTGCGCACGCTAGGCCCTTGTTCTTGCAATTTTGCGCACGCTAGGCCCTTGTTCCTGAAATTTTGCACATGCTTGGCCCTTGTTCTTGAAGTTTTGCACGTGCTTGGCCCTTGTTCTTGCAATTCTGCACACGCTAGGCCCTTGTTCTTGCTATTTTGCACACACTGGGCCCTTGTTCTTGCTATTTTGAACACGCTATCCCCTTGTTCTTGAAATTTTGCACACGCTAGGCCCTTGATCTTGCTATTTTGCACAAGCTAGGCCCTTGTTCTTCCAGTTTTGCACACGCTAGGCCCTTGTTCTTGAAATTTTGCACTTGCTAGGTCCTTGTTCTTGAACTTTTGCACACGCTAGGCCCTTGTTCTTGCAGTTTTGCACACACTAGGCACTTGTTCTTCCAATTTTGCACTCGCTAGGCCCTTGTTCTCAAAATTTTGCACACGCTAGGCCCTTGTTGCAATTTTGCACACGCTAGGCCCTTGTTCTTCCAATTTTGCACTCGCTAGGCCCTTGTTCTTGCAATTTTGCACACGCTAGGCCCTTGTTCATGCAATTTTGCACACGCTAGGCCCTTGTTCTTGAAATTTTGCACTCGCTTGGCCCTTGTTCTTGAAACTTTGCACACGCCGGGCCCTTGTTCTTGCTATTTTGCACACGCTAGGCCCTTGTTCTTCCAGTTTTGCACTCGCTAGGCCCTTGTTCTTGAAATTGTGCACACGCTAGGCCCTTGTTCTTCCAATTTTGCACTCGCTAGGCCCTTGTTCTTGCAATTTTGCACACGCTAAGCCCTTGTTCTTGGAATTTTGCACACGCTAGGCCCTTGTTATTGAATATTTGCACTCGCTAGGCCCTTGTTCTTGAAATTTTGCACACGCTAGGCCCTTGTTCTTGCTATTTTGCACACGCTAGGCCATTGTTCTTCCAATTTTGCACTCACTAGGCCCTTGTTCTTGCAATTTGGCACACGCTAGGCCCTTGTTCTTCCAATTTTGCACACGCTAGGCCCTTGTTCTTGAAAGTTTGCACTCCCTAGGCCCTTGTTCTTGAAATTTTGCACACGCTAGGCCCTTGTTCTTGCAATTTTGCACTCGCTAGGTCCTTGTTCTTGAACTTTTGCACACGCTAGGCCCTTGTTCTTGCAGTTTTGCACACACTAGGCACTTGTTCTTCCAATTTTGCACTCGCTAGGCCCTTGTTCTCAAACTTTTGCACACGCTAGGCCCTTGTTGCAATTTTGCACACGATAGGCCCTTGTTCTTCCAATTTTGCACTCGCTAGGCCCTTGTTCTTGCAAATTTGCACATGCTAGGCCCTTGTTCTTGCAATTTTACACACGCTAGGCCCTTGTTCTTGAAATTTTGCACTCGCTAGGCCCTTTTTCTTGCACTTTTGCACACGCTAGGCACTTGTTCTTCCAATTTTGCACTTGCCAGGCCCTTGTTCTTGAAATTTTGCACACACTAGGCCCTTGTTCTTCCAATTTTGCACATGCTAGGCCCTTGCTCTTGCTGTTTTGCACACGCTAGGCCCTTGTTCCTCCAATTCTGCACTCGCTAGGCCCTTGTTCTTGCAATTTTGCACACGCTAGGCCCTTGTTCTTGTAATTTTGCACACGCTAGGCCCTTGTTCTTGACATTTTGCACTCGCTTGGCCCTTGTTCTTGAAATTTTGCACACGCCAGGCCCTTGTTCTTGCTATTTTGCACACGCTAGGCCCTTGTTCTTCCAATTTTGCACTCGCTAGGCCCTTGTTCTTGCAATTTTGCACACGATAGGCCCTTGTTCTTGCTATTTTGCACACACGAGGCCCTTGTTCTTGCTATTTTGCACACGCTAGGCCCTTGTTCTTGAAATTTTGCACACGCTAGGCCCTTGTTCTTGCTATTTTGCACATGCTAGGCCCTTGTTCTTCCAGTTTTGCACACGCTAGGCCCTTGTTCTTGAAATTTTGCACTCGCTAGGTACTTGTTCTTGAAATTTTGCACTCACTAGGCCCTTGTTCTTGCACTTTTGCACACGCTAGGCACTTGTTCTTCCAATTTTGCACTCGCCAGGCCCTTGTTCTTGAAATTTTGCACACACTAGGCCCTTGTTCTTCCAATTTTGCACATGCTAGGCCCTTGCTCTTGCTGTTTTGCACACGCTAGGCCCTTGTTCCTCCAATTCTGCACTCGCTAGGCCCTTGTTCTTGCAATTTTGCGCACGCTAGGCCCTTGTTCTTGCAATTTTGCGCACGCTAGGCCCTTGTTCTTGCAATTTTGCGCACGCTAGGCCCTTGTTCCTGAAATTTTGCACATGCTTGGCCCTTGTTCTTGAAGTTTTGCACGTGCTTGGCCCTTGTTCTTGCAATTCTGCACACGCTAGGCCCTTGTTCTTGCTATTTTGCACACACTGGGCCCTTGTTCTTGCTATTTTGAACACGCTATCCCCTTGTTCTTGAAATTTTGCACACGCTAGGCCCTTGTTCTTGCTATTTTGCACAAGCTAGGCCCTTGTTCTTCCAGTTTTGCACACGCTAGGCCCTTGTTCTTGAAATTTTGCACTTGCTAGGTCCTTGTTCTTGAACTTTTGCACACGCTAGGCCCTTGTTCTTGCAGTTTTGCACACACTAGGCACTTGTTCTTCCAATTTTGCACTCGCTAGGCCCTTGTTCTCAAAATTTTGCACACGCTAGGCCCTTGTTGCAATTTTGCACACGCTAGGCCCTTGTTCTTCCAATTTTGCACTCGCTAGGCCCTTGTTCTTGCAATTTTGCACACGCTAGGCCCTTGTTCTTGCAATTTTGCACACGCTAGGCCCTTGTTCTTGAAATTTTGCACTCGCTTGGCCCTTGTTCTTGAAACTTTGCACACGCCGGGCCCTTGTTCTTGCTATTTTGCACACGCTAGGCCCTTGTTCTTCCAGTTTTGCACTCGCTAGGCCCTTGTTCTTGAAATTGTGCACACGCTAGGCCCTTGTTCTTCCAATTTGCACTCGCTAGGCCCTTGTTCTTGCAATTTTGCACACGCTAAGCCCTTGTTCTTGGAATTTTGCACACGCTAGGCCCTTGTTATTGAATATTTGCACTCGCTAGGCCCTTGTTCTTGAAATTTTGCACACGCTAGGCCCTTGTTCTTGCTATTTTGCACACGCTAGGCCATTGTTCTTCCAATTTTGCACTCACTAGGCCCTTGTTCTTGCAATTTGGCACACGCTAGGCCCTTGTTCTTCCAATTTTGCACACGCTAGGCCCTTGTTCTTGAAAGTTTGCACTCCCTAGGCCCTTGTTCTTGAAATTTTGCACACGCTAGGCCCTTGTTCTTGCAATTTTGCACACGCTAGGCCCTTGTTCTTCCAATTTTGCACTCGCTAGGCCCTTGTTCTTGAAATGTTGCACACGCTAGGCCCTTGTTCTTGCAATTTTGCACACGCTAGGCACTTGTTCTTCCAATTTTGCACTCGCTAGGCCCTTGTTCTTCCAATTTTGCACTCGCTAGGCCCTTGTTCTTGAAATTTTGCACACGCTAGGCCCTTGTTCTCGCAATTTTACACACGCTAGGCCCTTGTTCTTGCAATTTTGCACACACTAGGCCCTTGTTCCTGCAATTTTGCACACGCTAGGCCCTTGTTATTCAGATTTTGCACTCGCTAGGCCCTTGTTCTCTAAAGTTTGCACACGCTAGGCCCTTGTTCTTGCTATTTTGCACACGCTAGGCCCTTGTTCTTCCAATTTTGCACTCTCTAGGCCCTTGTTCTTGAAATTGTGCACACGCTAGGCCCTTGTTCTTCCAATTTTGCACTCGCTAGGCCCTTGTTCTTGCAATTTTGCACACGCTAAGCCGTTGTTCTTGGAATTTTGCACACGCTAGGCCCTTGTTATTGAAATTTTGCACTCGCTAGGCCCTTGTTCTTGAAATTTTGCACACGCTATGCCCTTGTTCTTGCTATTTTGCACACGCTAGGCCATTGTTCTTCCAATTTTATACTCACTAGGCCCTTGTTCTTGCAATTTGGCACACGCTAGGCCCTTGTTCTTCCAATTTTGCACACGCTAGGCCCTTGTTCTTGAAAGTTTGCACTCCCTAGGCCCTTGTTCTTGAAATGTTGCACACGCTAGGCCCTTGTTCTTGCAATTTTGCACACGCTAGGCCCTTGTTCTTCCAATTTTGCACTCGCTAGGCCCTTGTTCTTGAAATGTTGCACACGCTAGGCCCTTGTTCTTGCAATTTTGCACACGCTAGGCACTTGTTCTTCCAATTTTGCACGCGCTAGGCCCTTGTTCTTCCAATTTTGCACTCGCTAGGCCCTTGTTCTTGAAATTTTGCACACGCTAGGCCCTTGTTCTTCCAATTTTGCACTCGCTAGGCCCTTGTTCTTGCAATTTTGCACACGCTAAGCCCTTGTTCTTGGAATTTTGCACACGCTAGGCCCTTGTTATTGAAATTTTGCACTCGCTAGGCCCTTGTTCTTGAAATTTTGCACACGCTAGGCCCTTGTTCTTGCTATTTTGCACACGCTAGGCCATTGTTCTTCCAATTTTGCACTCACTAGGCCCTTGTTCTTGCAATTTGGCACACGCTAGGCCCTTGTTCTTCCAATTTTGCACACGCTAGGCCCTTGTTCTTGAAAGTTTGCACTCCCTAGGCCCTTGTTCTTGAAATTTTGCACACGCTAGGCCCTTGTTCTTCCAATTTTGCACACGCTAGGCCCTTGTTCTTCCAATTTTGCACTCGCTAGGCCCTTGTTCATGAAATGTTGCACACGCTAGGCCCTTGTTCTTGCAATTTTGCACACGCTAGGCACTTGTTCTTCCAATTTTGCACTCGCTAGGCCCTTGTTCTTCCAATTTTGCACTCGCTAGGCCCTTGTTCTTGAAATTTTGCACACGCTAGGCCCTTGTTCTTGCAATTTTACACACGCTAGGCCCTTGTTCTTGCAATTTTGCACACACTAGGCCCTTGTTCCTGCAATTTTGCACACGCTAGGCCCTTGTTATTCAGATTTTGCACTCGCTAGGCCCTTGTTCTCTAAAGTTTGCACACGCTAGGCCCTTGTTCTTGCTATTTTGCACACGCTAGGCCCTTGTTCTTCCAATTTTGCACTCTCTAGGCCCTTGTTCTTGAAATTGTGCACACGCTAGGCCCTTGTTCTTCCAATTTTGCACTCGCTAGGCCCTTGTTCTTGCAATTTTGCACACGCTAAGCCCTTGTTCTTGGAATTTTGCACACGCTAGGCCCTTGTTATTGAAATTTTGCACTCGCTAGGCCCTTGTTCTTGAAATTTTGCACACGCTAGGCCCTTGTTCTTGCTATTTTGCACACGCTAGGCCATTGTTCTTCCAATTTTATACTCACTAGGCCCTTGTTCTTGCAATTTGGCACACGCTAGGCCCTTGTTCTTCCAATTTTCCACACGCTAGGCCCTTGTTCTTGAAAGTTTGCACTCCCTAGGCCCTTGTTCTTGAAATTTTGCACACGCTAGGCCCTTGTTCTTGCAATTTTGCACACGCTAGGCCCTTGTTCTTCCAATTTTGCACTCGCTAGGCCCTTGTTCTTGAAATGTTGCACACGCTAGGCCCTTGTTCTTGCAATTTTGCACACGCTAGGCACTTGTTCTTCCAATTTTGCACTCGCTAGGCCCTTGTTCTTCCAATTTTGCACTCGCTAGGCCCTTGTTCTTGAAATTTTGCACACGCTAGGCCCTTGTTCTTGCAATTTTACACACGCTAGGCCCTTGTTCTTGCAATTTTGCACACGCTAGGCCCTTGTTCTTCCAATTTTGCACTCGCTAGACCCTTGTTCTTGGAATGTTGCACACGCTAGGCCCTTGTTCTTGCAATTTTGGACACGCTAGGCACTTGTTCTTCCAATTTTGCACTCGCTAGGCCCTTGTTTTTCCAATTTTGCACTCGCTAGGCCCTTGTTCTTGAACTTTTGCACACGCTAGGCCCTTGTTCTTGCAATTTTACACACGCTAGGCCCTTGTTCTTGCAATTTCGCACACGCTAGGCCCTTGTTCTTCCAATTTTGCAATCGCTAGGCCCTTGTTCTCGAAATTTTGCACACGCTAGGCCCTTGTTCTAGCAATTTTGCACACGCTAGGCTCTTGTTCTTGCAATTTTGCACTCGCTAGGCCCTTGTTCTTGCAATTTTGCACTCGCTAGGCCCTTGCTCTTGAATGTTTGCACACGCTAGGCCCTTGTTCTTGAAATTTTGCACACGCTAGGCCCTTGTTCTTGCAATTTTGCACACGCTAGGCCCTTGTTCTTGAAAGTTTGCACTCGCTAGGCCCTTGTTCTTGAAATTTTGCACACGCTAGGCCCTTGTTCTTGCTATTTTGCACACGCTAGGCCCTTGTTCTTCCAATTCTGCACTCGCTAGGCCCTTGTTCTTGGAATGTTGCACACGCTAGGCCCTTGTTCTTGCAATTTTGAATATGCTAGGCACTTGTTCTTCCAATTTTGCACTCGCTAGGCCCTTGTTCTTGCAATTTTGCACTCGCTAGGCCCTTGTTCTTCAAATTTTGCACACGTTAGGCCCTTGTTCTTGCAATTTTGCACTCGCTAGGCCCTTGTTCTTGAAATGTTGCACTCGCTAGGCCTTTGTTCTTGAAATTTTGCACACGCTAGGCCCTTTTTCTTGCTGTTTTGCACACGCTAGGCCCTTGTTCTTGAAATGTTGCACACGCTAGGCCCTTGTTCTTGCAATTTTGCACACGCTAGGCCCTTGTTCTTCCAATTTTGCACTTTTGCACTCGCTAGGCACTTATTCTTGCTATTTTGCACACGCTAGGCCCTTGTTCTTGAATGTTTACACGCGCTAGGCCCTTGTTCTTGCAATTTTGCACTCGCTAGGCCCTTGTTCTTGCAATTTTGCACACGCTAGGCCCTTGTTCTTGTAATTTTGCACTCGCTAGGCCCATGTTCTTGCTATTTTGCACACGCTAGGCCCTTGTTCTTGCTATTTTGCACTCGCTAGGCCCTTATTCTTGCTATTTTGCACACGCTAGGCCCTTGTTCTAGCAATTTTGCACACGCTAGGCTCTTATTCTTGCTGTTTTGCACACGCTAAGCCCTTTTTCTTGAACGTTTGCACACGCTAGGCCCTTGTTCTTGCAATTTTGCACTCGCTAGACCCTTGTTCTTGCAATTTCGCACACGCTAGGCCCTTGTTCTTGCAATTTTGCACACGCTAGGCACTTGTTCTTCCAATTTTGCACTCGCTAGGCCCTTGTTCTTGAAATTTTGCACACGCTAGGCCCTTGTTCTTGCAATTTTGCACACGCTAGGCCCTTGTTCTTCCAATTTTGCACTCGCTAGGCCCTTGTTCTTGAAATGTTGCACACGCTAGGCCCTTGTTCTTGCAATTTTGCACACGCTAGGCACTTGTTCTTCCAATTTTGCACTCGCTAGGCCCTTGTTCTTCCAATTTTGCACTCGCTAGGCCCTTGTTCTTGAAATTTTGCACACGCTAGGCCCTTGTTCTTGCAATTTTACACACGCTAGGCCCTTGTTCTTGCAATTTTGCACACACTAGGCCCTTGTTCCTGCAATTTTGCACACGCTAGGCCCTTGTTATTCAGATTTTGCACTCGCTAGGCCCTTGTTCTCTAAAGTTTGCACACGCTAGGCCCTTGTTCTTGCTATTTTGCACACGCTAGGCCCTTGTTCTTCCAATTTTGCACTCTCTAGGCCCTTGTTCTTGAAATTGTGCACACGCTAGGCCCTTGTTCTTCCAATTTTGCACTCGCTAGGCCCTTGTTCTTGCAATTTTGCACACGCTAAGCCCTTGTTCTTGGAATTTTGCACACGCTAGGCCCTTGTTATTGAAATTTTGCACTCGCTAGGCCCTTGTTCTTGAAATTTTGCACACGCTAGGCCCTTGTTCTTGCTATTTTGCACACGCTAGGCCATTGTTCTTCCAATTTTATACTCACTAGGCCCTTGTTCTTGCAATTTGGCACACGCTAGGCCCTTGTTCTTCCAATTTTGCACACGCTAGGCCCTTGTTCTTGAAAGTTTGCACTCCCTAGGCCCTTGTTCTTGAAATTTTGCACACGCTAGGCCCTTGTTCTTGCAATTTTGCACACGCTAGGCCCTTGTTCTTCCAATTTTGCACTCGCTAGGCCCCTTTTCTTGAAATGTTGCACACGCTAGGCCCTTGTTCTTGCAATTTTGCACACGCTAGGCACTTGTTCTTCCAATTTTGCACTCGCTAGGCCCTTGTTCTTCCAATTTTGCACTCGCTAGGCCCTTGTTCTTGAAATTTTGCACACGCTAGGCCCTTGTTCTTGCAATTTTACACACGCTAGGCCCTTGTTCTTGCAATTTTGCACACGCTAGGCCCTTGTTCTTCCAATTTTGCACTCGCTAGACCCTTGTTCTTGGAATGTTGCACACGCTAGGCCCTTGTTCTTGCAATTTTGGACACGCTAGGCACTTGTTCTTCCAATTTTGCACTCGCTAGGCCCTTGTTCTTCCAATTTTGCACTCGCTAGGCCCTTGTTCTTGAACTTTTGCACACGCTAGGCCCTTGTTCTTGCAATTTTACACACGCTAGGCCCTTGTTCTTGCAATTTCGCACACGCTAGGCCCTTGTTCTTCCAATTTTGCAATCGCTAGGCCCTTGTTCTCGAAATTTTGCACACGCTAGGCCCTTGTTCTAGCAATTTTGCACACGCTAGGCTCTTGTTCTTGCAATTTTGCACTCGCTAGGCCCTTGTTCTTGCAATTTTGCACTCGCTAGGCCCTTGTTCTTGAACGTTTGCACACGCTAGGCCCTTATTCTTGAAATTTTGCACACGCTAGGCCCTTGTTCTTGCAATTTTGCACACGCTAGGCCCTTGTTCTTGAAAGTTTGCACTCGCTAGGCCCTTGTTCTTGAAATTTTGCACACGCTAGGCCCTTGTTCTTGCTATTTTGCACACGCTAGGCCCTTGTTCTTCCAATTCTGCACTCGCTAGGCCCTTGTTCTTGGAATGTTGCACACGCTAGGCCCTTGTTCTTGCAATTTTGAATATGCTAGGCACTTGTTCTTCCAATTTTGCACTCGCTAGGCCCTTGTTCTTGCAATTTTGCACTCGCTAGGCCCTTGTTCTTCAAATTTTGCACACGTTAGGCCCTTGTTCTTGCAATTTTGCACTCGCTAGGCCCTTGTTCTTGAAATTTTGCACTCGCTAGGCCTTTGTTCTTGAAATTTTGCACACGCTAGGCCCTTGTTCTTGCAATTTTGAATATGCTAGGCACTTGTTCTTCCAATTTTGCACTCGCTAGGCCCTTTTTCTTGCTGTTTTGCACACGCTAGGCCCTTGTTCTTGAAATGTTGCACACGCTAGGCCCTTGTTCTTGCAATTTTGCACACGCTAGGCCCTTGTTCTTGCAATTTTGCACTTTTGCACTCGCTAGGCACTTATTCTTGCTATTTTGCACACGCTAGGCCCTTGTTCTTGAATGTTTACACGCGCTAGGCCCTTGTTCTTGCAATTTTGCACTCGCTAGGCCCTTGTTCTTGCAATTTTGCACACGCTAGGCCCTTGTTCTTGTAATTTTGCACTCGCTAGGCCCATGTTCTTGCTATTTTGCACACGCTAGGCCCTTGTTCTTGCTATTTTGCACTCGCTAGGCCCTTATTCTTGCTATTTTGCACACGCTAGGCCCTTGTTCTAGCAATTTTGCACACGCTAGGCTCTTATTCTTGCTGTTTTGCACACGCTAGGCCCTTTTTCTTGAACGTTTGCACACGCTAGGCCCTTGTTCTTGCAATTTTGCACTCGCTAGACCCTTGTTCTTGCAATTTCGCACACGCTAGGCCCTTGTTCTTGCAATTTTGCACACGCTAGGCACTTGTTCTTCCAATTTTGCACTCGCTAGGCCCTTGTTCTTGAAATTTTGCACACGCTAGGCCCTTGTTCTTGCAATTTTGCACACGCTAGGCCCTTGTTCTTCCAATTTTGCACTCGTTAGGCCCTTGTTCTTGCAATTTTGCACACGCTAGGCCCTTGTTCTTGCAATTTTGCACACGCTAGGCCATTGTTCTTGAGATTTTGCACTCGCTAGGCCCTTGTTCTTGAAATTTTTCACACGCTAGGCCCTTGTTCTTGCAATTTTGCACACGCTTAGCCCTTGTTCTTCCAATTTTGCACTCGCTAGGCCCTTGTTGTTGCAATTTTACACACGCTAGGCCCTTGTTCTTCCAATTTTGCACTCGCTAGGCCCTTGTTCTTGCAATTTTGCACACGCTAGACTCTTGTTCTTGCAATTTTGCACATGCTAGGCCCTTGTTCTTGCAATTTTGCACTCGCTAGGCTCTTGTTCTTGCAATTTTGCACTCGCTAGGTCCTTGTTCTTGCAATTTTGCACACGCTAGGCCCTTGTTATTGCTATTTTGCACACGCTAGGTCCTTGTTCTTGCTATTTTGCACACGCTATGCCCTTAATCTTGAAATTTTGCACTCGCTAGGCCCTTGTTCTTGCTATATTGCACATGCTAGGCCCTCGTTCTTCCAATTTTGCACTCGCTAGGCCCTTGTTCTTGCTATTTTGCACTCGCTAGGCCCTTGTTCTTGCTATTTTGCACACGTTATGCCCTTGTTCTTGAAATTTTGCACACGCTAGGCCCTTGTTCTTGCTATATTGCACACGCTAGGCCCTTGTTCTATAAATTTTGCACTCGCTAGGTCCTTGTTTTTGAAGTTTTGCACAAGCTATGCCCTCGTTCTTGCAATTTTGCACACGCTAGGCACTTGTTCTTCCAATTTTGCACTCGCTAGGCCCTTTTTCTTGCAATTTTGCATACGCTAGGCCCTTGTTATTCCAATTTTGCACTCGCTAGGCCCTTGTTATTCCAATTTTGCACTCGCTAGGCCCTTGTTCTTGAAATTTCGCAAATGCTAGGCCCCTGTTCTTGCAATTTTGCACATGCTAGGCCCTTGTTCTTGCAATTTTGCACTCGCTAGGCCCTTGTTCTTGAAATTTTGCACTCGCTATGTCAGAACATTATAGCTTACTTACTTGTGTAGGCTATAGTGGGGTATCCCATAGGGGGTACAACCCAATTAGGGTTTCCTATTTGTACTCACTTCGTTCATAGTTCATTCCATTCTCGTTCACTTATTCTCATGGTATCGAGCAGGTTCCCCTGTGGGAACTGTGCTTAGGGCCCACCACCACTACCTCGAACTTTTTTCTGCCCGGAGCGCGCTCCGGGCTCTCTCTTCCCTCTCTCGACCGGCCTTTCGCCGACAGCGCGCCGCCCTAGCCGCTAGCGCGCGCCCGCCCTATAGCCCGCGCGCCGCCCTTAGCAGCCCGCGAGCCGCCCTTAGCAGCCCGCGCGCAGCCCTTAGCAGCCCGCGCGCCGCCCTTAGCAGCCCGCGAGCCGCCCTTAGCAGCCTGCGCGCTGCCCTAGCGCACGCGCGCCGCCCTACGCAGCCCGCGCGCAGCTCGCCAGGCCCCAGGCTGCCCGCGCGCCATCCGCGCGCCGCCCTGAGCAGCCCGTGAGCCGCCCGTGAGCCGCCCGTGCGCCGCCCTCAGCCGCCCGTCAGCCGCCCTCAGCCGCCCGACGCGCCGCCCGTGCGCCGCCCTCAGCTGCCCGTGCGCCGCCCGTGAGCCGCCCGTCAGCCGCCCTCAGCCGCCCGACGCGCCGCCCGTGCGCCGCCCTCTGCCGCCCGTGAGCCGCCCGTGCGCCGCCCTCAGCCGCCCGACGCGCCGCCCGTGAGCCGCCCGTGCGCCGCCCTCAGCCGCCCGACGCGCCGCCCGTGAGCCGCCCGTGAGCCGCCCGTGCGCCGCCCGTGAGCCGCCCGTGCGCCGCCCTCAGCCGCCCGTGAGCCGCCAGTGCGCCGCCCGTCAGCCGCCCTCAGCCGCCCGACGCGCCGCCCGTGCGCCGCCCTCAGCCGCCCGTGAGCCGCCCGTGCGCCGCCCTCAGCCGCCCGACGTGCCGCCCGTCAGCCGCCCGCGAGCCGCCCGTGAGCCGCCCGTCACGACGCTCGCGCCGCCCGTGCCACCCGCGTCACCCGAGCCGCCCGAGCCGCCCGAGCAGCAGAGCCGCCCGAGTCGCCTGTGCCGCTGAGCGCCCGGGCCGCCCGAGCCGCCCGAGCCGCCCGAGCCGCCCGAGCCGCCTGAGGTGCCGAGCTCCTGGTCCTGTGGGGCTGCTGTTGCTCCTGGGCCGGCGGAGTTGCTGTGTTGCCGTGTTGCTGTGCTGCTGAGCTGCCCGACCCTTCCTGTCTGGTGAGACTGTCGACTGCTATCATGGCCACCCCTAGTGTCCTGGCTTTTGACGCTGAGGGTCGCGCCATTGAATTTGCGGTCTGGGTCGACGACCTGCAGCTGTACTTGCAGTGCGATTCGGTAGATGACATTTCTCTCTTTGACTTTGCCTCTGGCGCTGTCCCTGCCCCTCCTGCTGATGCTGACCCCACTGTTCGCTCCAAGTGGGCCACACGCGATGCTGCTGCACGTCTTGCTGTGCGTCGCCACCTCCCTTCCTCAGAGCGTGCATACTTTAGTCAGTGCAAGACTGCTCAGGCCTTGTACGACGCTGTAGTTGCGCGCTACTCCTCCCCTTCCTCTGCCACACTGAGCCGCCTCATGTTACCGTACCTCTTCCCTGACCTTGCTGCCTTTCCCACAGTCGCTGACCTCTTTACCCACCTCCGCGCTAGTGACACTCGCTACCGAGCTGCGCTTCCTGCTGACTTCTGCGCCACAAACCCGCCTCCCATGTACATCACCCTCTACTTTCTAGTCACCAATCTCCCTGAGTCCCTTCGTGTAGTTAGGGACCAGTTTCTCTCTGTCTGTCCCACCACCCTCACTGTCGACCTCCTTGAGAAGTCCCTGCTAGCGGCCGAGAAGAGCATAGTCGCTGTAGGGGCCTCTCGTGGTGACCCTCGCACCCCCATCTTTGAGGGGTGTTCTCCTTCCCCCCTGTTACCCTCTGTAGCCTCTGCTGCTGCGGCCGACCTCGTTCGTCTAGAGTCGGTCGGTGCGGCGTCTGCCCCCAGCGGTAGGCGCCGCTCTGGCAAGGGCAAGGGGGGCAAGGGACTGGGTGGAGCTAGCGGGGGCGGTGGCGGAGGAGGTGGGGGCGGCGGGGGGAGTGGGGGTGGCGGTGGAGGTGGTGGCGGGGGTGGAGGTACTAGTGGCGGCAGTGGAGGCGGAGGTGGCGGCGGAGGTGGCGGCGGAGGTGGCGGTGGGAGCGGCGGAGGCGAGGGTGGCGGTGGCGGCGGTGGAGGCGGAGGCGGGGGTGGCGGTGGTGGAGGTGGTCAGAGTGGCTCGTCCCAGCGGAGCAGCACTGGGGGTGGTCAGCGCAAGCAGCAGCAGCAGCAGCAGCGCTCTCGCAACATCCCCGCCCCTCAGCAGCTCCGTGAGTGGTACTCGCAGCGTCAGCGTGGTGGGGCGTTTGGTCCCTGCACCTACGTCCTTCGCACCGGCGACCGCGCGGGTGAGCATTGTGGGGGCACCCACACCGACCGGCGCTGCTTTGGCCGCGTGACAGACGCTTGGCGCCAGCAGTTTCCCGAGGCCTCTGAGATCCCCCGCTGGGGAGAGCTGTCTAGGGCTGGTGTAGCTATCTTTGATCTTGACTTTGATGCTATCCTTGCTGCCATGTATGCTGTGACTGTTAGTGATGAGGGTGACTGTTACCGGTGTTTCCCGCCCGACCCGGGCATTGGTACTGCTGCTCTAGGTGCCAGAGAGGCTGCTGCTCTAGGTGCCAGTGCGTCTTTGCTCTCAGGTACTGGTGAGTCTCCACTCTCAGGTACTAGTGAGTCTGCACTCTCAGGTACTGTGTCGGCTTCGGCCTCCCACACCTTCACCCTTGACTCTGGGGCATCTCGCTCCTTCTTTCGGGACCGCACCACTCTCACGCCGCTTAATCGGCCGGTTGCGGTGTCCCTGGCTGACCCCTCTGGGGGTCCTGTCCTGTCTCGTTTCTCCACAGTCCTCCCGTGTCCAGCGGCTCCCTCTGGCACCCTGTCTGGTCTCTACCTCCCCTCGTTCTCTACGAACCTGGTGAGTGGTGCTGACCTACAGGATGCGGGTGTCCACCAGTTCACTCCTGCTCGTCAGCGGGTGACACACTGCACAGAGGCTAGCACAGGTCGCCACCTGGCTACGTTTACACGTCAGCCAGGGTCGAGCCTGTACACACTGACCACTGCTTCTCCTCCAGGTGCTGAGTCTGGTAGGGTCCCTTCGTCTGGTCAGGTGTTTGCTGCAGCGTCCAGGTCTGGTCCTGAGTCTGCCCCCTGTTCGTGTCGCCGTCTGTCTCACGAGACCCTCCTCTGGCACCACCGCCTTGGCCACCCCTCTCTGCTTCGGCTCAGAGGCATGGCCTCCCGTCTTCTTGTGTCTGGTCTCCCCCGGTCCCTCCCTCCCCTTCCTCAGGGCCCTGGCCCTGCCTGTGTCCCCTGTGTTGAGGGGCGCCAGCGTGCTGCCCCTCACTCCTCCCAGTTTCCCCCGACAGAGGCCCCGTTGCAGACGCTTCACATGGACGTGTGGGGCCCAGCCCGCGTCCGTGGACAGGGTCAGGAGCGCTACTTCCTACTCGTTGTTGACGACTACTCGCATTACACCACAGTCTTCCCCTTGCGCAGCAAGGGTGATGTCACTGCGGTGCTGGTCGACTAAATCCGCGCAGCTCGTCTCCAGCTCAGGCAGAGCTTTGGCTCAGACCTTCCTGTTTTGCGTCTGCACTCGGACAGAGGTGGAGAGTTCTCCTCTGGCCTTCTGCGTGCCTACTGTCGTGCGCGAGGCATCCGTCAGACCTTCACGCTTCCGGACTCACCGCAGCAAAATGGGATTGCAGAGCGCCGCATTGGCATGGTCATGGACGTCGCTCGTACATCTATGATGCATGCGGCAGCTCCCCATTTTCTGTGGCCGTTTGCGGTCAGGTACGCGGCGCATCAGATCAACCTCCACCCCAGGGTCTCCAGGCCGGAGACCTCCTCAGCCCTGCTGTGGACCGGGAAGGTTGGCGATGCGTCGGCGTTCCGGGTCTGGGGATCTCGGGCGTTTGTTCGCGACTTGTCTGCGGACAAGCTGTCCCCTCGCGCTGCTCCCTACGTCATCCTGGGGTTCCCCCCCGACGCCCCTGGGTGGCAGTTCTACCATCCCACCTCTCGCCGTGTTCTGTCCTCCCAAGACGTCACGTTCGACGAGTCGGTGCCCTACTACCGCCTCTTCCCCTACCGCACTCCGTCCCTCCCCCCGCCCCCGCTCTTTCTTGTCCCAGGTCCCCCCCCGGTAGACCCCCTCCCCCCTCAGGGTCCTGCCCCGTCAGGTGTGTCCCAGGTAGATGCAGTCGAGCCTGTTGAGGTCACTGGTGACTCTGGTGCTGCTGGTGGTGCTGAGCCTGGGGGTGCTGAGCCTGGGGGTGCTGAGCCTGGGGGTGCTGAGCCTGGGGGTGCTGAGCCTGGGGGTGCTGAGCCTGGGGGTGCTGAGCCTGGGGGTGCGGAGCCTGGGGGTGCTGAGCCTGGGGGTGCTGAGCCTGGGGGCTCTCTCGGTACTTCGTCTCGCCGGGAGCCACTCTCTCCACAGGAGCTGCGCGAGTGGTTTGCCCGGCGCTGGAGCCGTACTGTTGGTGCTGGAGGTTCGTCGGCTACTGAGGGTGCTGCTGTTGCGGGTCCCGGAGGTGCTCGTCCTGGGAGTCCTGGAGCTGCTGGACCTGCGGTTTCGACTAGAGCTGGTGTTCCTGAGGTTGTTGGCGCGGAGACTACCACTGACGGTCCGGCTGGAGGTGCTTCTGGTGCTGTTGGAGGTTCTGGGGCTGCTGGAGGTGCTGCTGGGGGTTCTGGAGCTACTGGAGGTGCTGCTGGCGCGGGTACTCCTGCTGGTGGTACTGGTACTGTCCCTGCTGTTTCTGGCGTCGCCACGCGGCCCCGACCGTACTTCGTTCCGCTCCTACAGCAGGTTCTTGGTCTTACACCTTCTCCTGGTCCTCCTCCTCCTCCTCCCTTAGAGGGTCCACAGCCTGTCCTGTCACAGTCACAGCTACAGCCTGCCTCCCCTTTGCCTGCTCCTTCTCCCTACGCTGGTCCTACCGGAGGTCTTACTGAGGGTCGTGAGCCTGCGTCTAATCCTGCGTCGCCTGTTCGTGCTGCGCGCGCTAGTGGTCGCGGTTCGCGTCAGCGTCCTCCTCCTGTCCCTGGCACGCACCGGATGTCCCTGCGTCCAACCACTGCTCCTCTGCGTGCCCCTTTGCCTTCTCCTCCTGCGTCCTCTCTTCCTGCTCTCGCCGACCCTGCGTCGGACTCTCTTCGTGCTGCCAGTCCTACTGTCACGCGTCTCCTTGCTACTGCTGTCACTGACCCTTCTTTCGAGTCCACTGCTGCGTCTGCCCTTGTTACTGAGCTCGTCGACTTTGCTGCTCGCTGTCGTCTAGACTACACTGCTAGTCTTGTCGCTGAGTCTGAGTCTACCTGTCCTCCGTCCGTCGGGGGTGCGTGTGCCCTTGGCACGGACGTCCTTGAGGACAGGCAGGAGGAGTTCCAGTGCCTGGCAGCCGCTTCACCTCATCTCGTGTCCGTACTGCTCACCCCTGAGGGAGACCCGGATGCACTTGACATCCCGACTCCGCGCTCTTACGCGGAGGCGATAGAGGGTCCCTACTCCTCTCGGTGGCAGGCAGCTATGGATGTTGAGATGGCTTCCTGGAAGTCCACAGGCAACTACGTTGACGCTGTTCCCCCTCCTGGGGCGAACATCGTCAGTGGCATGTGGATCTTCAGGGTGAAGCGGCCGCCGGGTTCTCCGCCTGTCTTCAAGGCGCGTTACGTGGCTCGTGGTTTCAGTCAGCGGCAGGGAGTTGACTTCTTTCAGACCTTCTCCCCGACCCCGAAGATGACCACTCTTCGGGTACTACTACACGTCGCTGCTCACCGTGACTACGAGCTGCACTCTCTCGACTTCAGCACTGCTTTCTTGCAAGGCAGCCTGCACGAGGAGATCTGGCTACGCCGCCCTCCTGGCTTCACTGGCTCTTTCCCTCCTGGTACCCAGTGGAGTCTCCGGCGTCCAGTCTACGGTCTCCGCCAGGCGCCACGTGAGTGGCACGACACACTGAGGACTACGCTGGCGGCACTTGGGTTTGCTCCTTCTACTGCCGACCCGTCGCTGTTTCTGCGCACCGACACTTCTCTGCCGCCGTTCTACATCCTCGTGTACGTCGACGACCTGGTCTTTGCCACTGCTGACACTGCTGGACTCGCCTACGTGAAGTCCGAGCTGCAGAAGAGACACACGTGCACTGACCTGGGTGAGCTGCGCAGCTACCTTGGCTTGCAGATCACCCGGGACAGAGCACGCCACACCATCACCCTGACTCAGTCACACATGGTGCAGCAGGTCCTTCAGCGCTTCGGCTTCACGTACTCCTCGCCTCAGGCCACTCCTCTGCCTACTCGCCACTCGCTCTCAGCTCTGCCTTCGGATGAGTCCGTAGAGTCGAGTGGCCCGTATCCAGAGCTTGTCGGCTGCCTCATGTACCTGATGACCTGCACACGACCTGACCTTGCATACCCTCTTAGCATTCTTGCACGCTATGTTGCTCCTGGGAGACACCGACCAGAGCACATGGCTGCAGCGAAGAGGGTGTTGCGCTACTTGTGCAGTACGTCGGGCATGGGGCTAGTGCTTGGAGGGCGCAGTCCAGTGGTCCTCACTGGGCACGCGGACGCTTCTTGGGCTGACGACCAGGCTACGCAGCGGTCGTCGCAGGGTTACACTTTCAGTCTTGGTCCCGGCTCTGTTTCGTGGCGGGCTACCCGCTCGTCTTCTTTTCTTGGCTCCAGTTGTGAGGCTGAGATCTACGCCGGGGCTATGGCTGCACAGGAGCTTCGGTGGCTCACCTACCTGCTGACCGACCTTGGAGAGCCGCCTCGTTCTCCTCCAGTCCTGTACGTAGACAACAAGGCCATGCTGGCCTTGTGTCGAAAGCAGCGACTGGAGCACAGGACAAAGCACATTGCTCTCCGCTACTTTCTTGCGCGTGAGCTGCAGCAGCGTGGACAGTTGCGGCTTGCGTACGTGGCCTCTGAGGCCAACACTGCTGATGTCTTCACCAAGGCACTTGCGCCTTGTGATCATCAGCGCTTCTGCACTCTGTTGGGGCTTGTGCCTGTCTTGCCTCACTTGCTTACTCCTTGACCTTGCTTGTACTGTCATATATATATACTCTTGCTCTTGCTTGTTTAGCCTTTTGTATACCTATATGTGATCTTGCATGTGAACTGGCCTTTTGGCCTTTGAACTTGTGCTCGGAATGTGTGGTGACTTTGTGATCCACCCTGAGCTTTGCCTTGCTTTGCTTGACTGGTCTTGTGACCCCTTGTTCTCCCCCACTTTGCCTATGGGGGTGTGTCAGAACATTATAGCTTACTTTCTTGTGTAGGCTATAGTGGGGTATCCCATAGGGGGTACAACCCAATTAGGGTTTCCTATTTGTACTCACTTCGTTCATAGTTCATTCCATTCTCGTTCACTTCTTCTCAATGTCGTCCACTTGGTCAGCCAAATTGCAAAATGTCGCCGTGTAATCTTGGACCGACGCCACCTGCTTCCAGGTACGCAGCTTCATGCGAGCAGAATCCGAGGCGGATACATGCTCGAATCTGCTTCGCAGCGCGGCGCCCCACTCCGTCCATGTGCTTATCGTGGCCACTCCGACGATTGAAGTTGCCTGTTGCGTGACAGCTGCCCAGGTCCCGTCGTTCGCACGTGATATCCCTGCCGGAGCCCCCTCTGGCTGAAGAGTCGGCTTCCACCATTCCAACGCCGGTCCTCGCAATAGTGACACTGCAAAATTAATGCGGGTAGCATCGTCAGCAATTTGCGCAGCATTGAAAAACACCTCTACACCAAACAACCAAGCTGACACAGTGACGGCTTTGTCGCTGGGGTTGAACGGGGGCGTGTTCGCCGGTTTTATTTTAACAGTTGTTGAGACTGTTGCTGCTGCATGCGTCGGGGGCGCCATTGAAGCCATCACCGGGGTTGTCGGTGTTGCCCGTCGTGGCGTCGTCTGCGACTGTTGCCACGGCTGTGACTGTTGTTCCTGCGTCCCTTGTGCTCGTTGCGTTCGCGCTGTCCGCTCGTCTTCAGCATCTAGCGAGTTCTGTAGCTCGCTGAGGACCTCGTCGTTAGGCACGAAACTGCTTCCTGCTTCATCCACGGCGGGCGACTCCTGACGCGCTTCACCTCGCGTCTGGCGTAGCTCGGCGTTTTCCTCCCTCAGGTGCTCCAACTCGCCAGACATAGTCTGCATGTTGGCCTGCAGCGCCCGAAACTGTTGCATGAGCTCGTTTAACTCCGCCTGGTCCATGTGTCGCAGGCTTCGTCTCACGGGCAGGGGGTTAACAGCGATTTTTCTGGTTTTGATGAAGGCGCAAACGCTATTAGTCGGAGCGAGATAATCGTATCTATCTCTCAGCCGACCGCTTTGCAGCCCACCAAACCTATCGCACCCCTGTACTAAACTACCCCGGAAAGTGGAGGGTAACCTAGGAAAGTAGCTCTGATACCAGGTGTTATGAGTTGTATGAAAGAAAAGTGCGCAGAATGCAATATCGCGGAAGTGATTACAACTACTGAGCAAACAGCGGGGCCTAGGCATAATATAGCAAAGCTAGCTCAAGCCGAGGTCGCCGAGTCGTGCGAGGGTTGGGTGTAGGTTTGGGTTTGGAAAACCCGAAGGCGACGCGGAGGACGTTCGGGAGGCGAGGTCGTCGGACCGAGCCTGAACTCCGAAAGTTGGAAATGTACGCGTAAGCGGTGCCTCAGTAAGGAATTAGCAAAATTCCTTACAGGAGGAACCTAAAATCACAGTTCCTGAAACCACAAAGTCAAGATTCAGTACACGCCTGTTCCAGCATCATATTTCGCATAGCTTGATTAGGATTATATTCTTCTGCTCATGCTCGGACTCCGCTGCTTTCCGTTTCCCCATGCATTAGTGCGCCTGTGAGTCTTCCCAACAGCGGATGGCCCACTCCTTTGGCTGCGGCAACCACGCCAAGGCTACTCCCATGCAGCCACGGCGTTGGGGGGAGTTGGCGTAGGCGTCTACCACAGCGCGCGTAGAGTCTCGCTCTGCTCGCTGCTTCATCTCCCTCCATTTCTCTCCACCCGCAGGCACCGATGCCGTCCCCTGTTCGTTTGCGGGACACCGCGATTGAGTAGTGCGGGAGGCCACGAGCCGACGAGCGGGTTCCCGATGAGCCATCTGGCTGCAGCAACAGCAACCAGCCGTGGGCTGCAACGCAACGCCTAGAGGGGGAGGAGGGGGGGAATTGCTCAGGGTATGGAATTTGTCTATTGCACACCCCAGCCCGTCCTTCCCCTCCCTCTCCCACCAACCCCCAGCGCCATTTTCTTTGTGGGTAGGTTTGTGAGGCGCGATCGTTGAGGCGCCCCACAAGCCACAAACCACGCCTGCACTCCCCCTCCCTCTCCCTCTCCCCCAGTGACATCCACTTTGTGGAGGCTTTGGCGTGGTGGCGTGGATTGGCGTGGCTGAGTATTTGAGACCATTCTTCAACCCGCCCTGTCCTTCCCAGTAACATGGGCGGGTTTGGCACGGTGGCGTGGCGTGCATAGGTGTGGTTTGAGTATTTGGCTGCCACACCTGATACCATCGCCACCAACCACGTCGAGCAAACGCTGCAGGTGAGAGTGAGGGCACGTATATGCAAGCCTTCTTCAAGTTGTAGAGTGGTGTAGGACACATCTCATATGTTCTGCGTTGTGGGTCCCTCCCTAGAGAGTCCACTAAATTGGTACATGGCAGGACACCCCATGAAACCCCATACCATGCGGCCATCTGCAGTCAAGAGTCAGAATCGGTGTGATGTTTGTGCAGTCAGATGCACTCACACACGGCACAATTTTTTTGTTGTGTAAACTTGTCATATTTTCATATGGTAGTGACTTTGCATTCCAACTCTCTTTTTCAGGCAATTGCAAAACAGATCTGAGGTAATGCTGTAAACACCTCATACCACATTTTCTTATAACTATATACATCGCATTGTAGCAAGCCCAATGAAGACTGTACAAACCGCATCCAAGACTTGCATGACTGAAAATAAGATGCAAAATCACATTACACCGATCGAAGGCCTCAGTACTGGATGAGTTGTTTCAGAGCCTCCACGATCTGAGGTTGGTAGGAGGGGTGGGGTGGAGGATAGCACCGTTGTGGAAGTGGTGCAACAATACTGTAACATTGCCACCACATAAGACTGAGCGGAGAGGCCAGAGGTGGTGTTTTGTGTGTGCAAGTGACCAAGCGGGCTGGCAGATACGGAGGCACACGGAATAAAGTTGAACAGGAATCATGAGAGGTGCATGGGAGATCACCTTGTCCTGCGTTGGGAGGTAGAAGGGTTCAAACACAAGCGGGAAGGGTGTGTCCAGCCCGCACACACGTGCCACGGGGGCTTGCAGCTGCAGTCCACGACAGGGAGAACAGGGACAATGGACCGTGTGAGGAGGATGGAATGAGGAGTCATGGGGCATGATCCCAGATGCATACGATAACTACTCCCTCTCCACCTCCTTTTGCTCCCAAAGTTCAATTCCCCTCTCTTTCCCAGCTCCCCCGTGTGGCATGGCATGTGTGGGTCAGGGCGAGTGGTCTGACCCGGAGGAAGCAGCGGTGGGTGATGGTGGCCGCTATCTCCGCACCGAATCCACCCGTCACAGGCGCCTCGTGGCTCACCTGCCTCCCCTCGCATGCACCGACATGCACACGTGCACACATGCACCAACATGCACATGCGCACGCACATGCCCACATGCCCATGCACACACACATACAAGCGCAAACATACCCATAATTGAGCACACATGCATGAGCGCGTGCAGAGATGCATGCAAGGCAGTGCACAAGGTCCATGGGGCTGCATCTCCGCCTGCGCACACGCGTGCGTGTGTGCTGGGTGCTGGTTACTTGAAATGCAACCCCATGGAGATGCAAGGGGTTAGCAGCAAGTGCATGAGGCTCAGGACTAAGAGTGCAGCGCAGTGAAGTGAGTGAATGTGGCCCAATGAAGTGGCGTCCGCAAGTACTTGCCCATGAACATTACTGCCATGCACGCCTCGTTTGCCACAAACCAGGAATTGGGCAAATACTTTTCACGTGTGACGGAAAGGGGACATGGAGGAAAGCAACGGCGTGAGAGGAGGCGATGAGAGGGGATGCGCAGGGGAGGCAGTGGGAGGAGAGGGCGTACCAGGAGGCGGCCGGTTTTGCTGACGGAGGCTTCAACGGTGGCAGCATCCCAGGGCAGCAGCGTCTGCAGGTCGATGACCTCACACGATATGCCCACCTGCCCCGCGCGCACCCGCGCATGTACAATGCACGGCACCACAGGGGGTGGAAGGGGGGAAATGGGGAAATGGGGTAATTAGAGGAATGCGTTGGAACTGAACAGCAGGGTCGAGGGGGGGGGCTGGCGGCGAGGGCAAGAGGATGAGACAGGAGCGTAGAGAGTCGGGGAGGTGGAAGGAGCAGTAGGAAGGCATGGGCATGGCAAGCAGGCGTACCTGGGCAGCCTCCTCTGCTGCTCGCAGCAACACCGCCAGCTGCGCCCCCCATCCCACCACTGTCACGTCCGTGCCCTCCCGCACTACCTGCCACACATGCACACGCACACAGGGGCATGCAGCATCAGGAAAAAGGGCTGGACCTAGCCCTTAAAGGCTCAAGGGTGCTGCATCATTGAAGGGCGAACACGAAGTGGAGGGGTAGAGCGGATGGGTAAGGGAAAGGGCTGCATTAATCTTCTTTTAAGACAACAACCACCTCCCACATTTCTCCATGCGGAATCACATTCTTCAGATACGGTACATTCCTGACCCGATCTTCTCCCCCACAACCCCGCCTCCCCTCTAGTCTCAGCGGGGTGCGGTGTGGCATGCACACCTGAGCGGAGGAGAGCGGTAGCATGTAGTCGTGCAGGGGTACGGGCTCCACTGCCAGGCGGTACAGCCACTGCCATGCGGGCACGGCAGGGGGTGTGATGGTGACGGGCAGCACACGGGATGTGGACACGGGGGATATATAAATGGGGAAATGAACGTTGGAAGGGAAGCGCATACCACCTGAGTCACAGTACTTTGCATGGGGCATGGAGCACGCGGCATAATGGCGCACAGGTCACGGCACACAGAGCGGTGCAGTGTGCAGTGTGCGGTGTGCGTGCATGGCAGGTGGGTGGGAGCGGCATGCCTTGGGTTCGAGGAAGATGCAGGGGTTGGCATCGCGGATGGCAGACAGCAGCAACCCCTTGGCCTGCACGGGCCCTCGCGGCACCACCACCTGCCACACGGACCCACACGCAGAGCAGCACCAGCACAGCGCAGGGCGAGATGGTGGGGGGGGTGAGAAGGTGCGGCGTGGCGGTTGGGCCGGGATCCCAGGGACGTGCGGAAAGGGGAGGGGAAGAGGCAGGCGGAGCGGAGGGGTAGAGAAGAGCACAAGCGGGTAGCTTGGGTGGGCCCATATGGGCTTGACTTGGCCTTCACCATGCGGCAACCTGTAGACGGACCCGGCACAGATGGTAACCTTGACTCCCCTCTCTGTCCACCCTGGCATGAGGTCACAAGCACACATTTAAGGGTTGATTCACTGAAACCTTCGCATCCTGCCACACCCCCCGCCGCCGCCGCCACCGCCGCTGCAGCAGCAGCAGCAGCAGCAGCAGGCGCGGCACATTGGATGGAGCAAGGCAGGGGCGTGGAGAGCGCACCTTGAGGCCTGGCACGTGGCAGAAGAAGGCCTCTGGCGACTGCGAGTGGTAGTGCCCCCCATGCCCCACCGCCCCGTACGGCGCTCGGATCGTCAGCCCTGCGCGCATGCACGCATGAAAAAAGGGGCGGACATTTGGGCGCTTTGGTGATTGAGTGAGCTGAGCAAGTGTGTGGATTGGGGAGCAGGGGAGAAGAGGGGACAGGGGGTAGGTTTGCGATGGGAGCAGTGAGCAAGCACTGGTGTGTGCGTGATGCAGGTGAGGGCAGTCTGACTGACTGTGAGAAGCGGGACAGATAGAACAAGGGCGGTGGAGGCGGCGAGGCGCGAGGGGTGAGAGCGTGGAGAGATGGGGAGCATGGGCGGAAGAAAGGCGCAGGATGCGCACAGAAATGCCATGGACTTGCAAGAACCACCCGTGTGACCATCAACGACAACAGTAACATGGCAGCTCAACTCCTACCCCACCTCCATGCGCGTCTCCCCCCCACGCGTCCCCTCTTCCCCGTACCTCCGCAGTTGAACTGGTTGCCACTGCGGTAGCGGTACTTGGCCGCCTCGTTCACAATCTGCCCGCGCACAGGCCGCACACAGAGGAGGAGGGCGGGGGAAGGGGAGAGAGAGGGGCACGGATATGGCGGCTAGGTGGCGACGAGCAGAGCACGGCTGGAACGCCATGTACTAGCGTAAAGTGGGGCGCGGAGCACAAGCAAGCTTGCAGCAGGTGGGGGTTGGGGAGGGTGGGCGGAAACAGGGAACGGCAGAAGAGCGGGATGAGAGGGGGAGAGGGAGAGAGAGAGACGAACCTGGTCGAATGCAGGAAAGATGTAGTCCGCGAACTGGATCTCCGCTATCGCCGTGTTGCCCTGCACGCACGGCCAGCGAGTCGCACAGATAACGAGTCGCACAGATAACGAGTCGCAGGAAAGCTAATGGCGCAACATGATGTGGATGAGACGAGTGCGGGTACGAGAGCGGGCGAGGATGGATGCGAAGGACGTGGAGGGCGGGGATGAATGGACGCATGATACAAGACGCGCGCGGAGGAAGGGAGAGAGGGGGTCCGCGGACAATAGGAGAGAGGGCAGCGCATCGTACCATGGCAGCAAGACCCACGGCGAAGCCCGCTATGCCCTGCCACGGGGAAAGAAATGGGAGGGACGCATGGCGAAGGAAATGACTTCACGGGATTGTGATTGGGGACAGCGACGAGGCAGCAGCGAGGGCATGTGGCACAGATACGCTACACCGCTGCACCGCAGGTCGCTGCGTGGAATTGGCGCTTCGCGGCGCGTCGCGGCGCGACGCGGCGTGGCGTGGTGTCACCTGTTCGCAGAGCGGCGTGTTGAATACTCGGTGGCGGCCGAACCGCTCTGAGAGTCCCGAGGTGCAGCGGAAGACGCCACCGAAGCCCACGTCCTCGCCGAACACGAACGACCTGCGCAACGCCGCGTACGACACGCGCGGAGTCAGAGCGGAATCAGGGCACCATGGGGCGCACGACGCGGCAAGATAGAGTGGCGAAACGCGGTAGTCGTGCGCGACGGCAACAGCGGGTCGGCCAACAGCCCGCTCTTCCCCACCGCCCGTCATGTGCCTCGCGGACCCTTGCCGCTTTCGTTTCCCCAACATCCCGCCCGTGTGCGGGACGGAATGGGTCCGTTGCGCTGACCTGGGGTCGGAGTCGAGTGCGATGAAGAGCGCATCGTTCACCGCCGTGAACACATTCATGCGCCGACTCGGCAAATCTGCCCCCGGGGCGTCACCGCTCTCTCCATCCGCCCCCGTGAGGCGGTCGCCTTCAAAGACAGCGCGCTCGGGCAGCGAGGCGGGCGACGAGGAGTGTGCACGCGACGGCGATAAGACGCGTGCGGCGACAGTCAGGAGGGCGGCGGGCGAAGTGGCGCCATGAGGGGCGGAGAGGGAGGAGGCGATACGGGCTGTGGACTGCTTGAGCTGAGGGGAGGATGGAGAGGGATGGGAGGTGAGGGAGCGGAACGCGGCTCGCGGCCACATGGGGCTGAAAGAGCGAGGTTGCGAGTCCCTTGCACTCACTCTGCCAAGAGCCACTGACCCTCCTAGCTTCAAATCCCGTTGGGCGAACAGAGGGTCGCCGCTGTCAGGCGGAATATGACGATATCTCAACTGGGATATGCGCTACCGCCTGCGCGCTGTGTTTGCTAATATGTGCTATGTGCTGTGCCACTTCAGCTGGCTTCATTCAATTTAGGCTGAAACGAGGCTCGACAAAAGACTGCGCTGCTGAATGTAGCGAAGTGGGAGTGACAATTGGCGCGCAGGGACTAAATAATAGAGGCTCGGAATTGGAACTTACGTCCGTGGCCGAGGAAGGAGGGGACGTGGCACGCGTCAGCATAAGGCACAACCACGCCAATGTCAAGTCAACTCAGAACGAAAACAGCAACGGATCCACGTCGATATGATGCAACAGAAATTCAGCAGCAAAAGGTATTGAAAATGAAAGTCACTTAGTGTATCTGAGACACCTTACTTAGATTTTCTTTAATAAGCTTACACATTGTCTTTGGTGATATATCCTACCAAGGCTGAAAATTAAAATATAAAACTGCTTTGGAGAGAAATGATGAAGCCAATTTTTAGGTTTGGACGTAAGGAGCCTACTATACATTGATGCCACTGAGTTTGCCGTTAAAATGTTCAATCATAACTACAAAATGCATTGGAATACGGTGGGAAAAAATGCATTAAACATGCTGGTGGAATACATGCAAGGCATCCTAATTCTGAAAATGTTGTAGTCAAACAGCATATGCTGTTATCTAACGAAATGCTTGTGTGATGGTTGGAACATTCTCGCCACTGACAGCTCAAAACGTGGTGGATTGTTACTTGGTAGACGAGTCATGTCAGTGAGCGCGGTATGCGCAGCGCAAGAAGCTTGGAATTGCACGATTGCCCAAGTGCGGAAATGAGATACTTCCCTCGCAATTTTGGACGGAGGCCGTCGGAGGGCACGGATAAACTGGTGGCTGTGAATGCGGATCACGGACGTCTGTCACGTCACATCACCGAAGCCGACGGCGTCGCTCTAACGGCCTGGTTGTCTTTGGGCTTGGGTGGACGGTGATGCACGGCCAAGCGATGCGGCTCAGCCATTGGCGGAAACTGAGCAAAGGGGGATGAGACTTGGCGCCAAGAAGCACGCAAATCTACGCCATTTGAGATTCACGAGTTTCAAGGAGGACATTTTTTGTTTGCCTGTAAAATTCAATAAATTCTGTATCGGCACCAGGTAGCGATTTGAAAAGTGCTAAGCAGCATGAGCGCGCAATGTAAAACTACCTCTCACTCTGGTTTTCCTCGCATGGTTCATTGCTCGTTCTTAGGTCAGCGCTCAGAACTCCTATGATCAGTTTTGGAAGGCTTGGCACCAGGGCTGTCGATTCAAGGGCATTTGCCCTTAATGCCCTGAACATTCCGGGTGAACTCCAGGCCAGCTTCGGCATTTCAAAGGGCTGGTTTCGAGGGGAGCCCGTTTTTCTTACGGGCTGATTTCGAGAAATTGGGGTATCAACCCGGATCCGTTTAGGGCTGGTTTGGGGCCCTTCCCTGAGATCCCGGATTTAGTGTACAAGTAACCCTGCGAGTTTCCTAAGTTGACACTCTTCTCCTTCCGTACCCTTATCCCTGTCGCTCCCACATTCTATCTTCTTGGTATGAAAGGAGGTTCTAGGGTTGATGTTTATGTCTGTGGTTGCAAAATATTTCTAAGACATTGTTCACTCCTCACAATTCTAAGTACTCACGCTGGAATCAAGACACTGACACCCTTACATGGCGAGGTGGGATTCAGCCCCATCGGTTCACACTAGGAATACTACATGAGAACGAACTTCCTTGGAAGTGCTTTGCGATTGTACACAAGAGTTCAAACGACTTCTTTGCTGACGATATTAGCCCTACGAGCCCCCCCCCCCTCCCCCACCCCTCTTCCCCCCCTGCTGTAGGTTCACAGATAACTCGTTAGCAAGCTCCTTCCCGCTGACATCCCCCTTTGTGAAATTAGGGCACACGTACGTTTTTTAAAGAAGCCCGGATTTCAAGTTTTGGTTTGGACCTGCACCCATGATCGTTAAGGGCTAAAAAACGGTCACCTTCGCGAAAATCAGGGCCAAACTTCGAGCAGCTCAGGACTCAAAGTGTTGCCCCCAGGAACTTCGACAGGCCTGCTTGGCACACAGCAAAACAAACTCTCTTTTGGGACAACGTACCTGCTCTGCTCCTGTGCTGTCCTGTCAAGGCACACCCTTCTTGGCGCCATCGATTTCCTACATATGGGACCATTAGTTTCTATCACTCAGCAAGTGGTATATCTACATACGGCGTCGATTTTACCAACGTTTTAGGGGTAGGTCAACTTCTGTCTGCTTGGTGTAACGTCCTATTGTTAGTCATTCGTACCTCACGGCTAGTCGTTCGTACCTCACAGCGCGAGCAGACCAGGATCATGGTTGATGCTAGGGCGTTAGCAACTGCAGCCGTAGAACCGCTGCTCTCCCCACTTACTGTCCATTCCGCTCCTGCTCCACGCGTATCTCGCTCACGCGACAGCCGCCAATGGCTATGGAAAGGTATCGGCGGGTTTGCTGTGCTGCTGCTGTTCTACACGCCTTTGCTCGAGTTGAGTCGGCGCCTTACCTTCACCACGCGGATAGCCCCCAAGCCCGCTGCCACCACCCCGCTCGACCAGTTTTCCGAAGAACGAGCCATGGCGCACGTGGTGCGACTCGCGACTGACATCGGCATTCGGCAGGTGCGCGCTGCAACGCACGCCCGCTAATGTCACCTGTGCGGCCGCTATCCGCTGCCTTCTTCCCTCCGCCTGCCTCTTACCCGTCCCGATCCACATCGTGTCTTGTCTTGCCGCTGTCGCACCGTCGATTTGGGATCGTTGGTTTCCATCGGACGCCGCGCTAAGTGGTCGGGCGTGCAAACTTACCGATGTGGTATTGGCAGGAAGGCAGCGAGGGCTTGGATCTGGGCAGAGCGTACATTCTCGACGAGGTCCGGCGACTCAAGGCCAAGGCGTCGCCGCGACTTAGGTCACTATTCCTCGCCCTCGCTATCCTCGTAGCTATTCGTCCTTGCTCTCCCCAGTCTCCTCGTCCGCCATCCTCTGCCCTCCCTTTCCCCTCCCCTCGCCCCGGTGTCGCGTATGCTCATTCAGATCCGACGCAACAACTCGACTCCCTCGTGCCCTCCAATAGCCCTCTCTGTCCCTCTTGTCTTTCGCGTCCGTTCCCTTCCCCCTCTCCCTGCTTCTGCTCCCTCCGCCTCATCGCTCCATCCGCACGTTCCGAATCCTCGCTCGTGTCGTCAACTTCCCGTATCGCGGTACCCTCACTCACGCCTCTCGCCACTGTTCGCCATTCTCGTCTCGTCTCGTGGCGGCGCAGGTTCGAGATCGACGACAGTCGCGTGAGCGGGTCGTTCCACATGAACTTCCTCTTCCGCAGCCTCACCCTCGCCTACCAGAACCTCTCCAACGTCGTCGTCAGGTACGGTACTCCCGCTCGCGTCGCACCCCCCGCTCCCACGTGCCCGTGCCAGCACACTTGGATCTGCCCCACGTCCTCGCTCAGTGCCCATCGCTCCTGGTCCCTCGCTCGTATCTGCGCCTTGTCTCGCCCATCCTGCTGTGGTTCCGCTTTCTCCCGTCTTATTATCCTCCCTGCACCTATCGATTACTGGCCCCACATCTCATGCTGTCTCTCTGATTTCCCAACCCCACCTCAGAGTATCGGACGCATCGCTGCCCGTGGACGCGTCGCCCTCGATTCTCCTCAACGCGCACTACGACTCGCCGCTAGGCTCGCCCGGCGCCGCAGACTGCGCCTCGTGTGTCGGTACGCCGTGCCCCGTGGTCCCTCTGGCCCAACGCAAGAACCGTTACTTGTGACGGCTTTTCACGTATCATCCCTTTCTGCACCGCACTGCACACCTGCCACATTGTAACCGCTACTCTCCTGTGTCCATACGGTCTGCTCCCCTTCCACTCGCTCCTCCTCACCCTGCCCTGCATTCCCTCCCGACTCCCTATTGCTATCGCCTCCGTCCCGCCGTCCCGCCTATCCCCCCCCCTGCTCCGCCTATCCCGCCTATCCCGCAGCGACTTTGCTGGAGGCGTTGCGCGCGATGGCGGAGGGCGGCAAGGTGCCGCGCGCGCCCGTGATCTTCCTCTTCAACGGCGCGGAGGAGGTCTTCCTCAAGGTCAGCCCCGCGCGCCCCTGCCGCGCACCCGCGCGTGCCTCGCGCGCCCCTCCCTGCTTCCCTCTGCATCCAGCGCTCCCAGCCTCCCGCGCGCCTTGCCGACGTGCCGCTCTCTCGTAGACTCGTATAGCCACGTGACTTGCCGACCTCATTCTTGTCTTCCCTTTCCCCCCCCTGGGTCGCGGTGGTGGCAGGGCGTGCACGGGTTCGTGACGAAGCACCCGTGGAGCGAGACCGTAGGCGCCTTCATGAACTTCGAGTCCTCCGGCTCCTCCCTGCCAGGTCAGCCTCGCTCGCTCGCTGCCAGGTGCCACATGGCCGCTTGATGGGTGGCTAGTTTCTGTTACCTCCTCTTGACCTTCCATACCCACACTCGTTGACCACCACGAGCACCGCTCCCAGCCCTTCACTCACCGTCCCTCCTCTTCCTCCTCTTCCCCCTCCCCGCCGCCTCCAAATTCCCTTCCCCCATCTCCCCGGGTAACCCGTGGGCAGACCTGGTGATTCAGAGCGGGCCCGTGATGTGGCCCAACCGCGTGTACGCCGAGTCCGCCGTGCACCCCTCCGCCACCGTCATCACGCAGGTCAGCCTCCCCGCGCATCGGCGCAAGAGGGGAAAGGGCGGAGGTTGAGGGGCAGAAGGGTGGAGGCGCAGAGGAGGCAGGAGGGTGCGAGGTAGGAGGGTGAGAGGTAGGGTGAGGGAGGTGAAGGAAACACGGAGAAGTGTGAGGAATGGACTGAAAACGGTGAACATCTCCTCAACCTGGCTCCTTTCCGTGCATGCATGCATGTGTGCGTGTGTGTGTGTGTGTGTGTGTGTGCGTGTGTGTGTGCGTGTGTGTGCGTGTGTGTGTGCGTGTGTGTGTGCGTGTGTGTGTGCGTGTGTGTGTGCGTGTGTGTGTGCGTGTGTGTGTGCGTGTGTGTGTGCGTGCGTATTCGCATGTGCATGGGCATGGCTGTGCGTGCAGGACTTCTTCCCGCACGTGCCGGGCGACACGGACTTCCGCATAGTGTCAAAGGACTTTGACGACGTGCCGGGCATGGACTTCATGATCATGCTGCGCGGCTACTTCTACCACACGCCCTATGACGTCGCTGACAAGATCATGTGAGCAAGCCACCGCACTGCCGCACTTGCACCGCACCGCTCCGCGCTGAACCATCTTCATGTTGCGTGCCCTTCCATCTCTCTGCTTTCCTGCTCCCTCCTGCTCTCTCTTGCGCTTCTCCCTCGCCCCACCGCTCTCCCTTCTCACCTTGCCCCTGTTCTACGTGCCACATGGCCTCACCTCTCACTCCTTCCCCATTCCCCCTTCAGCATCCCCATCCGTATCCCCATCACCTCATCTCCCTTTCTTCTCATCCTTCCTCCCTCCCCCTTTCCCTCTCCCTCTCTTCCTCTCCTCCAGGCCGGGCGTGTTGCAGATGCGGGGGGAGAACCTGTTGCCGCTGCTGGAGGGGCTGGCAGCGGCGCCGGAGCTCAAGACGCGGCAGGGCAGGCGCGAGGCGGCGGCCAAGGGCGAGTCCAACGCGGACCAGGTCCCCGTGTTCTTCGACCTCTTCAATCACGTCAGCGTGAGTGCTGTTGCGCATGGGATCGGGTGGCGCAGCAGGAGCAGTGGTATGGGTGGCATGGGTGAATGTGCGTGGTGTGAGGGGGTGTGGAGGGGTGAGCTTGTGAGGGGAGCAGTTGTTGTGCTGCGTCTTGATGCTGGCTCCCTCATGCTTCTCCTGGCACACATGTCGCTACTCAGCAACCCCACAGTGCCCCACACCCTGCCCATCTTGTAGTCCTCAACACACCGTCCTTCCCTTCCCCCTCTCTGCGTCCTCGCCTGCACCATGCCCCATGCGCCATGCGGTCCATGCGAGCAGGTGTTCTACCCGCGCCACGTGGCCATGGCGGGCAACGCGGCGCTGCTGGGCGCGCTCTACCTGGTGCCGTGGCTCACCTCGCCTGCTGCCTCAGGCTACGCCACCGTGGCACAGCGATGCACAGCACTCGCCTCAGGTGCGTGCGCCTCACCCCGCCTGTGCTGTCCTCAATCGCCCCTCATCAATGCAGCCCCTTCCTTGGCCTCGTGAAAGGCGATGCTGCTCGTGTTCCCCTGCACCTCACCCACCCCGTCCCTTCCTTGTGCCCTCCTCACCCACTTGCACTGGTCCCTCACTCCCACCATGTGCCTGCACTTGAAGCCGCCGGGTTGGCACTGCGTGGCCTGCCAGCATCCATTCTGCACGTGCACTCCAAACCCCATCAACCCCAACCAATCATCGTGCCCTTCCCCTTCCCGCTCCCACGCCCTTTCTCCACCCCTTCCTGTTGCTCCCCTGCCTGCAGCCGCCTTCGCGCAGGCGCTGACGTGGCTGATGGCGTTTGTGGTGCCGGTGCTCGTGGCGGTGGGCAGGATCGTGCTGTCGGGGAAACCCCTCGCATGGTGAGACCACGGCATGTGGATGGGGGCAGATGGATGGGGGCAGGTGGGTTGAGGGCATGTGGGGTGTTGGCATGTACGTTGTGAGTAGTTGAAAGTGCTTCTTCCCCTCCATCCTATCCGCCTTCCCTCTCGCTCCTCCCTCGCCCCAACACACCCTCCTTTCTCCCCACCACGCGCCCCTTCCTCGTCGCGAGCAGGTACTCGAGTCCCAACACGGCCTTCGTCATGTTTGTGCCAGCAGCCATCATCGGCACACTGCTGCCACACGTGTCCAGGGCAGGCGGCTCCTGGTCCAAGCCCGCTCTGCTCTCGCCACAACAGGAGGTACCGCACCGCACTGCACCGCTCTCACCACCGCTGTCCTTCTGCTCCCTCTTGCTGTCCTTCTGCTCCCTCTCGCTGTCCTTCTGCTCCCTCTTGCTGTCCTTCTGCTCCCTCTCGCTGCCCTTCTGCTCCCTCTTGCTGTCCGCCTGCCTCTGCTACTTCCTTGCGCATGGGCAGGCGTGCATGCGTCAGGGAACTCAATTCGTTTGGCTTTCTGCTGCCCTGTCTCGCATGGCTGGCAGGTGGCCTTCTGCTGGTCGGCGCACTGGGGGGGGCTCATGTACTTCGTCTCACTCGCCATGGTGAGCCGCTACCTGCTGCCACTGCCACTGCCATGCCATGCCATGCCATGCATGCATTCCCCTGCCGCCACTCTCACTCGAGTCTATCGCTTTCGCTACTCCTGCAACCCCCCACTGACCTTGTGAAAGTGTGTTTCGCGTGTGCAAGATTGTGACCCTGTGTGGAGGAGGCGGGGGCTACATAGGAGTGTGGTGGTCGCTGTCACTGCTGCCATCGCTCTTCATATACAACAAGCTGCAGAAGATGTTTGGTCACTCCAACCCCATGTCCGTACTCTCACCCACACCCCTCCATCCACAGATAGTCGACTTCGGTTCCTTATGTTGTCTCTAGCTCTCTTACGCAGTCTCTCAACTACTCATCATTTTTTGTTCTCCCCATCCTCACTGCTGCCTAGCCGTCTTTTCCCACTCACTCGTCTCAATGCCTTCCTGCACCTCTACCTTCCCCTCCCTCCAACCATTGCTCTCCCCCCACCTTCCCCCCTTCCTCTACCGTCAGTGCGCTGCTGGGCTACTTGCTACCAGCAGCGGTGCCGTGTGCGTACTGCATCAACTTCTCTGCCTTCTACACATTCTTCATGGCTGAGAAGATGGGCGCCAGTGGCGCCGCGCCCTTGCCCTGGGGTTAGTCGCGCACTCCCTCACTAGCTTGCTCGCTCGTTCCTCGCCATGCTCTCTGCTGCTCGCTCCACTCGTTTCCCGTTGTTGCATGCAATCATGGGCCGTTGCCCTTGCGCCTGAACCAACCACCAGTTCTCCCCAATCCTCACCAACTCTCCTCTCTCCCCGCCGCCCTCATGTTCGTGCCTCCCCCAGGTCTGTTCGTGCCGGACATAGTGCTGGCGTGCTTCATCGGCATTGCCGTGTGCATCATAGTGGCGCCCTTCGCGCCCATCCTGTCGCGCTGGATCGCGCGCCCCGCCTTCCTGCGCGCGCTGCTGCTCATCAGCGTGGTGGCAGCGGCGCACATCTGCACGCTCTTCCCCTACTCCACACACGCGCCCAAGCGCGTCGTCATGCAGCGCGTCTACACCACGCATGGCGGCTCTGTTGATGGTACTGCCTGCGCTGCTGCTCCTGCTCAATGCCTGCCACTACCTAACTCTCTGTCATGCTGTTTGAAGCTCCTTTAATGGATCTGTTCCGCATTGTGTTGTCAATGTGGCTGCACTGTTGGGCTATAGTGTCTGGCTGTATTGACAGTAGCCATTGCCCATTCGCATCTTCCCATCCCCCTCACTCGCCCCATCTCTCCCTGCCCTACCTGTGTGTGTGTGTCCCATGCGCCACCCCGCCAGGCGAGCACCCACCTGTGACGAGAGCGGAGACGACGATAGCGACGGCGGACTGCAACGACGCGGCGTTCCTGCTGGCCACCATCCCCGGGCTGCAAGCAGCGCTGGCGCAGCCAGGCAACCACTCCGCCATGACCCTCGCCAACAAGGCCAACCTGCGCGTGAGTCACCGCACGCTGCTCTCGCCCCAACCACCCGGCCACCACGTCACTTGCTCTGGACCCCTTGCTCCATGATCCTTGTTCCAGCCCCTTTGTTCCACCAGAGAGTGGTTCTCACCTGATCCTTCTGTGTTCCACCTCTCCCCCTCCCTCCCTTCCCCGTGCTGTGATCCCCACAGGCGCTCTACCCCATCTCGGACCTCATAGATCGCTCATTCACCTTCCCCGCGCCCCCCTCGCCGCGCCTGTCGAGCCCAGGGTTCCGCTTCCCCTCGATCCAAGTGATCAACGACACCACCATGCTGCCGCCCGCCCCCCACCACTCGTCCTCGCTGCCCCTCGCCCCCAACGGCACCACCCTGCCTCAGGCGCGCCGTCGCCTGCACCTGGAGGTGCACGCAGGGTGAGTCGCTGCTACCTGCCATGGCGCTGCTCCTTACCCAGGCTGAGGCACCCATCCACCCATGCACACATGCACACATGCACACATGCACACATGCACACATGCACACATGCACACATGCACACATGCACACATGCACACATGCATGCTCTGCCATCTGTGCCCGGCTGTTCGGCCACCATTCCCCTCCGTGGTCTTGTTGACATCCTTCATCTCGTACTGCTTCTCCCAGTGCAGTCAACCTCCACTCACTCCTCTCCTTGTGCTTCTCCCTCTGCGTTGGCCCGTTGCTGACCACGGAGGGCAGGTCGTTGGACCAGGTGTGGGCGTCAGTGCTCAACATCACGGGTCCTGTCACCGCCTGGTCCCTCACCCCCACTCTGCCTCGTAAGCCGCCCTACCCCCCTCCTTGCTTGCAAAGACTGATTCTGCTCCTTTCATCCCAACCACTCCTCACGGCCCTCCTGTGCCTTACTCACCATGGATTCCTGTGCACCCCCACCCACCCCATCAGCCCGAGAGGTGTCGAGAGGAGGACCGCCGTCCCTGATGGTGCACTACAATGGTGGTGGGCCGGGCTTCAAATGGCAATTCTGGGTCGAGGTCAGTACTCGCGTGGCACCTCGTGCCTCCTCCCTGCTTCCCTTGTATGTCTCCCACCAATTGCCATTGCGTTTGACATGATATGACTCACCAGGTTTCACATTTTTGCTGACACCTGCTCGTTTCGCATGGCTACAATAATCCTGTGTGCAGCTGGCGGCAGGGCAGCAGTTGAATGTGGAGCTGGCAGTGCTGGACCAAGTAATGGACGACGATGTCTCCCACATCGCCTCTGTCTTCCCGCCATGGGTCGCTCTAACAGCCTCCTCCTCCTACATCTCTTACCACTCCTTGTAGGACACACACATGCTCGCAATTTTGACACACTTCCACATAACCAAGCAGCAATCTGCAAGCATAGGTTAGTTAATTAGTGTCACATAGAGCCATTAGCATGCTCTGCTCAATCTGTACAAGCTAGAATCAGCAGCTGATTTAGGAGTCAGCGATAGCTGGTGCATCATCTAGGGATGCATGAGAATTGATGAGGTGTGTGTGTTCCTGGGAAGGAAAAGGGGGGTACACTAGCTGTTTACCGTAGTACCTGTACATTAGTGCTGGTTGGAATTTGGCATAGGTTGCATGGACAAGGATGTGCTGAATGGTACATGTTGTACCGTTTCTGCTTGTGTCAAATAATGGTGAATAAACATTACTTTCAGAAATTTCACATTTACATCAGTAGGGAGGGGAAGGCGGTTTAGGCAACATAAGTACACCAAAATGTATGAACAAAACACTCCGTGTCGTACGTACCTGCTAGCACCACGAAAATGCGATTCTGAGACCAACGACCTCACCACATTTCACGCCCAATGTTTCGCTCACGCCTCTTCGGTATGATCGGCGCGCGGCTGGATGACCTTGCAGCAACAAAAGGTATCTTGCAGAGGAACCGTCGATCCTGGCCGTTATGAAAGAATCTGGCAGATCTGAGCTCAATTCAGGCGAACCCGAATTCTCGACAACGGAGGTTTGAGAAAGGTACAGATCGTTTTCGGACATTCCGGAACGTTCTTGTACGTTCAGATGCGGTGGGACAACCTGATGGTGCTGCATCCTGCTTGCTACTCTCTCAGGGTCAAACCACATCAGGGTCAATGAGATTTCCGGGCAGCCTTGAGAATCGTTGGCAACCCACGTGTCCTGGAGTTGGACATGCTGTCGCTCTGATCCAGTTATCGATTCCTCCTTTCCCACCGAACCGAGCCCAATCATCACGGCGTCAGTCACTCCGCGTCACACCCCGTTCCGGCCCGCCTACATCACCTGCACACGCCTCCGCTTCTTCTCCTGCGCCGCTGCGGTTTGGAAACCCCGCAGCGCAAACATCTGAAGCCCTCCTCGCGCGTGACAGAACTCGTCTGCGAAAAATTTGACGAATGAAAGCCCAGCCATATGTCGCTAGGCCGACGAATGCCTGACAGGTTCGCTGGTTTGCGACGGTCAGCGAAAGGAAGCGTAGCCTCCAGCAGCACACATCAAACCAAACCAACAGCGGCAGGCAGCCATGGTTGCTTGCTCTCAAGCCCTCCACTTTTGGTGTTTGGTGGTGTTGCACAAGGCCTCCCCGATCAGCCTGTGGTCGCCAGTAGTTAGGGATGGCGTGCAGCAGCTGTCTCTTAGCAGTATTTTCCTCCTAGTACAGTTTGCCTCGTCCTCGCCACCTCGTTCGCTTGTCCGTGTTTGTTTATCTCGAGCGCTTAGTTGTCTTGGTCGTCCGTTACTTTCAATTAGCTTCCGCTTATCATCACTCCAGACTAAGGACTCCTGGAAACGCTGAGCATATCGCCTCTTCCACTATAATTGAGCATTTGATCGACTACCTGTTTTCCGCGCCGCATCAGTTTCTAACAACAGTATTGGCTTCGTATAGCGATCCCCTATCTTCCCACATGGCGTCATCGTGGCCGTCCGTTCCACCCACCCCGCCCACCAGTCGCCTGACCTGCATGTCGGGCTCGTTGCCGCAGTGCCTGCGGGACCGCAGTGCGGGAGGATTCGACGGTAAGGGATGAACCGCTTTGCGCGGTGCTCGAGCTTGCTGTAGGCGATCAAACACGCACGTGTTGGTGTTTTTGCTGCACTGGGGATGTGTTCTGCTTTCGTGTTTCTTCTCCATATCCCGTATTTCCCTTGTTTCCCTGCTTGTTGCCGGTCGGATCGCCATGATGCCGTGCCCCGTCGCCGTGCGCCGTGCTCTCCCCGTCACGCGTCGCCGATCCGTCGTGCTATGCGGCGTGCGTGCGTCGTGGTGCTCTCCCTTCTCGTCCGCAGAGCTACGCGCCCTGAACATCCGGAACAATCCCCCGAGGTGCGTCGCTCACGACCGTGTCCGCCTCCATCAGCTCAGCCCAATTGCGCTCCGCCAGGCTGTGTTCTTACTAGCACCAGAATCAGCATGCGCGCTCCCACGCATCGCCATCGTTTGGACCGTCTTCTACTTTCTTTTATCACCCCGCTCGCCTCTTATCCCTTTATCCCTTTCTACTTTCCCCTTTATCCCACAACCTTCTCCAACGTCCCCCCCCCCTTTTCTGGTTTCATTCTCTCCGTGCCGTCGCGCGTCGCTCTCAGCATCGTGTTCGACAACGTGTCGGACGAGCGGTCGACGCTGGTGAAGGTGGGGAGCGCGAGCCGGCACGGGTGTCTGCTGGAGGTGGTGCAGCTGCTCTCCGACCTCAACCTCGTCATTCCCAAGGCCTTCATCTCCTCCGACGCCGCCTGGTTCGTCGACGGTAAGTCGCCCACGACTCCTTCCCCTTTATTGTTTGTTCAAACGCCTCGCTTCTGCGTAATCCTTCCTTATGCGCGCTCTCCGGGCGGCGTGATCGTTGAGTCGTCTCAAAATCTCCTCGTTCCGCGATTTGAAGCTGTTCTGGCAAAGATTCAGCACGTTGGGAGTTCGAAGATTGATCAAATCTTAACGGGAGTCTGTTTCTTTTCCCCCGCGCATGCCTGACCTTGCCTGAACTTGCGTGGTCTGCTTGCCCCGCGCGTTTTCCCCGTGTGCCCTTAAGCCAGTGTTCCACGTGCGCGACTCAGCGGGGGAGAAGCTGCGCGACAGGCGCCTGATGGCGTACATACAGCAGGTGACTAGGACCTCAACATGAGCACTCAACCTGTCCAGTGCATCATGACTCATGCGCTGGCTTCACCGCACGGCATCAGCGTCGCACCGTTTTGGCACATACCTTGTTCCATGCCCGCGTTCCTCCTCGTTCACGCTACTCTCGTCTTTCCGCACCCTCGCACCGTTTTTAATGGGCTGGGTACAATCACCTGCGCGCATCTCGTCTGTCCTCGCCTGTCCAACTCTCTTGTGCATCCTTCCCCCCATGTCGCCTATTTTTTTTCTCCCGTAGGCGTTGGGGGCGCCGTCGTTTGAAGAGGTCGCGCCGCCCCTGTCGTCCTCCTCGTCTTCCCGCGCCGCTCACCCTCCCGCCGCGCACTTGCCCGCACCTCCCCACCACGCTCACTCGGCGTATGCTGCCCCCACGCGCTCTATTTCCGCCAACCAAACCTTAAGCACCGCCGCTTTCCTCGAATCCGGGAACCTGTCGTCCTCCGCCGTTTCTGCTGCCTCCGCTTCCGCCGCCGCTGCCGCAGCCGCAGCAGGCGCTGCGAACCCGGCTGCGCCCGGAGGAGCGGCGCCGCCCGCTTCTTGCTGCCTGGCGCCGGCGGCGCACACGACGATTGAGATCACAGGCGGGGACAGGCCGGGCATACTAGCAAACGTGGCGGCGGTGCTGGCGGCGGCGCAGTGCAACGTGGTGGGCGCGGAGGTGTGGACGCACAACGGTCGAGTGGCGTGCGTGGTGTGCGTCACGGATAACACTGCAGGGGGGGGCAGGATTAAAGACCCGCTCCGCTTGAAGCGGATCAGGGCAGAGCTCGCTGCGATCGTGAGGCCTGTTGCAGCCGCCGCTGCTTCGCCATCCGCTGCGTGGCATGCGCCGGGTATTGCTTCGGGCGACCCTGCAGTACCTACGGCGTGTCTCCTTCCGCCAGATGCTCCCGCCTTGTATCCCCCTGTCCCCGCCTCTGCCTCGCCCACCTCGTCGCTGAGCCCAGGCCTCTCGCCCCCGCCGCGTCCCCCTCGTGCACCCACTTCCTTCCCGCCACACGCGCACGCACACGCACAGGCTCACGCACAGACCATTCCCGCCGTCCCTCCCAATCTTATTGCGCCTGCCGCCGCCGACGCTTCGGTCGCAGGAGCGGGGGTTGCCGCGCAGGGCAGCAATGGCGCCGCTAGCGAGGAGATAGGGCGGGGCATGGGGGAGGGGGCAGTGGCGGCAGAGGCGCAGGCGGTGCAGCGGGCAGCGGAAAAGCAGCACGCTCTCCAGGCAGCCATGCTACGAGGGCAGGCCGGGGCGCAGGCGGCGCCGTCGGCGGCGGCGGCAGCGGGAGGAGGGGTTTGGACGGACGTGGAGTGGGATTCGGTGGCGTGGCGCGGCGGCATGCGCGAGCGGGGGAGGGGGGACCGCGGAACGGGGGGCGTGGAGAGCACGTCGCTGCCAGTGACGATGGCGCACGCGGAGCGGCGGCTGCACCAGCTGCTGTTCGCGGACAGGGACTACGAGGACAACGCCGCCCCCGCGCCCATGCCCGCCTCCGCCGCCGCTTCCGCTGAGGCTGCCGCCGCCCCCACCACATCTGCGGCGCTCGCGCGTGTAGCTGGCGTGGCGTCTGATGGGGGGCCGAGCGGTGGTTCGCGTGGCAATAGCGAGGCGGGCAGGCAGGGTGGCGTGGAGTGTGCACCAGGGATGCAGCGGGTGCAGCTGACTCGACCGGCCCTGATGCCCTTGCATACTCCCCGCCCCTCGCCTCACCCCTTCGCCCAACCTGCCCTCTCCTCCCCACCGCTTTACCCTCCAGCAGCAGCCGCCGCCGCTGCCGCCGCTGCTGCAGCAGCTGCTGTGGCGAGCGGACCGTACTCTCTCTCTCCCACTGGCGCCGCTGCTGCAGCCGTCCGGTCCCTGCCTCCTCACCCTAGCAGGCCTGCCGGCACGCCCGGACTCACAATCACTGCGCCCATGGGCTGGGCTGCCTCAGGGCTTTTCTCTCAGGTGGTTTCAACAGAGCCAGGTGGTGAGGAACGTGCAAGTGGCATGGGGCGGCCGGGGTGTGTGGGAGCAACGGGTGTGGGCAGTGGTGGTGGCGCGTGGGTGGGCGGGCGACTGATGGGGTCTCGGGCCCCTGCAACAGGAGGAGTGGTGGGCAGGAGGGCGAGGAGAGGCGCGCCGAGTGTCAGCACCGGTTCCCCCGCGCCTGGTCTCTGCAGCAATGGAGGCAGCAGCAGTGGCGGCAGTGGGAGTGGGAGTGGTGGTGGGAGCGGTGTGAGGGTGAGTGTGCGCAACAGTGTGGAGCGGCAGTACTCGGTGGTGCGGGTGCGGTGTCGGGACCGGCCGAAGCTGTTGTTTGACACGGTGTGCACGCTCACGGACATGGGCTACATGGTGCACCACGGCGCCATCTCCTCGCACCATGGCTGGGGCCTGCAGGTACGCACACCACGGGAAATGGTGGTGCGGGCGAGTGGGTGGGACGTGGCGTGGGGTGGTGTTTGGTGGCTGGGTTATCAGAGTTGTTAATTGCTTTTCATTGGTAGTGTTGGGTGACATTTCGCCTGTGTTGTGTTGTGTGTGTGTGCATGTGAGCAGGAGTACTACATACGGCAGATGGACGGCGGCACTCTGGAGTCAGAGGCGGAGAGGCAGCGAGTCATCAAGTGTGTCGAGGCAGCCATTGAGCGCCGCACACCCAAGGTAAGCTCAGCCCGTCTCTACCTCCACCTCTCAGCTGTGCATGGCTGCACAGTCCGCCACCAATGCCTCTTCGCCATCCTTCCAGGGATGTTCTTGTCACCACGACGGCCTCTGCTCCTTCATATGTCCTCTCCCGCTCTCCCTTTATGATTTCCTGCCTCTGCCCCTTCTCCCTTGTTTCCTCTCCCCTTCCCCAACATCTCGTCCCCATGCCGGTGTCAGGGAGTGCATCTGGAGTTGTGTGTGAGCGACCGAGCGGGTCTGCTATGCGACGTGACACGCCTCCTGCTCAGCCACAACCTGTCCGTGGCAGCAGCCAACGTGAGCACACGTGGCAGCACGGCAGTGGACGAGTTCATCGTCACTGACTCGTCCGGCCGCCCTGTGGACGTGCCACAGGTGCTGGCAGCGGTGCGGCAGCACATGGGTCCGCAGGCGCAAGTCACAGTCAAGGGCGTCACAGAGGGCGACGAGGGAGAGGATGCTGGGGGGGGAGCGGTGGGGAGCGGAAAGGGCGCGCATGCGGTGGCTGGTGTTGCAGGCGGTGTGGCAGGGCGGCATCATGTGCAGGGGATGCATCGCAGCCACAGCTGTGGGTGGCAGTGGGGGAGTGGGGGGGCAGGGAGTGGCACAGGGTCTGGCAGCAGCAGCGGGCTGAGCTCGAGGGACAGGCAGTTGGGAGGAGGGGGCGAGGGAGAGGAGTTTGGGGAGGATGAGTTTGGGCTGGGGGACGAGGATGAGGATGTCGGGTGGGGCGAGGGCGGGGAGATGTTTGGTGGTGGGCTGGAGAGTGAAGGGGGAGAAGGGGAGGAGCAGGGGGGCGAGTCGTCGTCCATCTTGGGTGCTGTGTGGAGGCAGTCGGAGTGGCTGCTATCGTCACTTGGTTTTGGAACCAAGTCACAGCAGAGCTGAGTATCACATGGTGGGTGGCTTGTACCCGTGTCTCTCGGCGCTGCAACTGCCAGCCTCATTCTCTTTGTGCTGTAATTTAACTCGGCCTAGGCAAATGGGGGTGGTATGGTGATCTGGTTGACCTTGTAGGAGGTGGGTGTGGGTTTGGTGGGTTGATGCTGGCCGTGCCAGCACATGGCTCAGGGCTGTTGCGGTTGTCTGTGCTTCCTTTGTACATTTTGTACATAGCCATAGTGTGCCTTCCATACCGGCAACAGCATAATGTTGCACGAACTACCATATGGTAGATTCTTACTTACACTCCTTATTCAGCTCTCAATAGGAAGGTAGGATTTTGTGTCTAGGACAGTTCATGGTAGGAACTAGAGGAGTTTGCAAGTAGACAGTAATTCATTGAAAGCTTCATGTGCTGACTACTGCTGTATTATTGACTAGTGACAGTCGGGGCTGGATATTGTATAGTGCTCATTCCTACAGTATGATGTTTCATTCAAGGAAACACCCTGAAAGCAAGAAATATCAGGACGTTTCCTTTCAGCTAGAGAAACGTCCGAGTGCAAGCAGTCCAGTCCACAAGCCGCGCCCAAGCGTGCGCGAGAGTTGAAACCGACGGAGTCACGCACTCAGCACACGCAACAAGATAACTGTAAGGAAATGAAATGAAACGGACGTCTGGCACGTCACGGCATTGCTGAGGCTGTATATTGGCCGTCCACACGGCGAGCAGTGAATGGTCAATCAGAAATGGCTAGGCAGTCAGCTAGCCAGCCAGCCAGCCTGGCGCCGGGGTCGCGCGGTGCCTGGGTGGCGGAGACCGACATGCAAAACGCAGAAGGTGCAGCCCGCCCAGTTTCAAGGCGAGGGGCGACGAAGGTGAGGAATCCAGGCGACTCGCGAAGCTAGGCGAAGGTGAGGCAGAGCGAGTCGGTTTTTTTCGCTGCACTGCGTGCTTGCAATTCCGCTCGTCCCGTCACTATGCACAAGAATTGCCTTTTCCTCTTTGCGCGTCCCAATTACACTAACACCGACCAGCACTCATCGTCCCAACCCAACCCAAACCAACCCAACTCGCGTAGCTCAAACATACTCCTCGTACCGCATGAGACTTGAAAACGCTTCTGCCGATCCGGTTTAACCGTCTTAGGGGACCTCCTCGCCACCGCCACGCATTAATCATGCTCGAGTCACACCCAGAACCATTCCATGCCCATTCAGATCGCCTCGTGCACGGCTCCACCTCCTCCCGCAGCAGCGACGATGCCGCCGCGCCGCCGTTCTCGGCGCGCGACTTCCGCAGCGGCAGTGAGGGAAGCACAAACTGTGCGATTAGCGCCGGTTTTCACCTTCGCAACTGCAGCAGCGGCGGCCAAAGCAGCCACTTGGCAGAGCTAGCAGAGGTGTTCGAGCTCATGGATCGCGACGGCGATGGGCGAATCTCGTGCGACGAGCTCGCGGCGCTCCTGCGAACAACCGGCGAGGCAAGCGGGGAGGAAGACACAGAGGCGGCGGTCCGCGCAATGATGGCGCAGGCTGACGCGGACGGCGACGGGACCATCGATTTCGACGAGTTCGTAAGAGTCAACGCGGCCGCCGCCGCCGACGCCGCTGCGGCCGCCTTGGATCCGGAAAGCGCGGAAGCAGCGGCTGCGGTGCAGCAGGAGGAACTGCAATCCGTGTTTGCGTTCTTCGACCGCGACGGTGACGGCGTGATTACGGCGGAGGAGCTGTGTCGCGTGCTATGCGCGCTGTGGGGCCCGGGCGAGGACGTGACGATGGAGGAGTGCGAGCGCATCGTGCGCGCGGCGGACGGCAACGGCGACGGCGTGGTGGACCTGGAGGAGTTCGCGCGCGTCATGGCGGGCTCCGCGCTCATCCCCGCGCCCCTGGCGTGGCCCGCGTAGCACGCGCCGGTGCCGCCTGCTGGGCTCCAGTTTGCCTTTCTGAGTCGCAGCGGTTTCCTTTAAAACCCAGGGTCCACAGGTTTCGAAGGTAGGAAGGTTGGTTGGACTTGGTGACCCAACCAAAGGTAGGAAGGGAGACAACTTCGGGAAACTTGAGACTCCGGTTCAGAAACTTGGTGACTGAAAACGATGTTCTACGTTCACCTCTGCGAAGGTGTTTGACACAAGCAAGTTGTCCGTTTCAGAACTAGGAAATGCTGAAATGTATATTTCAAATGTATATTTTGGAGGCAATCCCAGCAGCATCATATAGAATCTCAGAGGCAGAGCATTAGTACAGCTCCACAGGTGCACTGAAGGAGCAACGGCTGACTACAAGCTAGAAGCAAACTACCACCTTACCAGCAAAGAACCCAAACCAAAGGCACAAAGACCACTTGTCAAAACCAGGGTCAATCCACACTTGCACTTCGTGGGATACACCACCACCCAAGACGACATTGGAGAAGCATCACACATACATCTCCGTCAGTGCATTGACCGAGCCAGTGAGTTGACCAAACAGCAAGCAGAGAAAATGGGCGGAGGCACAGCGGCAGAGGAGAATGCAGGCAAAGAGTCATGGAGCGTGTATGAGTCGCAGTTCCTCTCGCAGCTACACGCCATTTGCAGCACTGCTTGCTGAAGAAACAGCGGCGGCGGCAGCAGCAGCGCCAGCAGCACCGGAGTCCCCTGCAGCTGCCACGTCATCGTACTTCTGCAGCACCACGAGCGTCTTCACCACGTCGCTCATGAGCGGGCGCGCCTTGGGATCCCGGTGCAGGCAGTTCTGCGCGAGAATGGCCGCCTTCTGCGCGCCGCGGATGGAGTAGGCGCCTTCGAGGCGCGGGTCGACGAGCTTATAGAGATGGCGGCGGTCGGTATAGAACTTCTTGGCCCAGTCCACCAGACTCTGCTCCTCGGGCGGCAGTGACTTGTTCATGGACCGCCTCCCTGTTATCATCTCCAGCAGCACCACGCCGAAGCTGTACACGTCACTCTTTGCTGTTAGGTGGCCTGCGGGGGGCGGGGACGAAAAGGGGAAAGGTGGGGAGGGCAGAGAGAAGTGGGAGAGGGGAGGTGAGGGTGTGTGTTGAACGAGTGGGGACCAGGTGGAGGTGGGATGAATTGGGCGTTGCAAGGATTTCAGAAGCAGAAAGCAGGAAATTGCGTGAAGCATGGCCCATGGAAATGGTCCCCACGCACTCCAATGTAAAGCCCCCCAGTGCAGATGCGCTACCAGCTCGTGACATGCAGCTTGCATTGCACTTCCCCGAAGTATACGAGGCACAGGGACCCACCTGTCATGACATATTCAGGGGCGGCGTAGCCATAGGTGCCCATGACGCGTGTGGACACGTGTGACTTGTCACCCTCGGGACCATCCTTGGCCAGCCCAAAATCCGACAGCTTTGCATTGAAGTCCTGGGATTGCAGGGCCCGGAGGGAGGGGGTGGAGGAGGGGAAGAGGAGGACAGGGTACAAAAAACGAGATAAGGAAAATTCGCATCGACAGGACGGGGTCAGAGAGGGAGTCATCTCCGTCCCTCCCACCCTCCCCCTTTCCCTCCCCATTCACATTGATCATGCATGAGAGCGCGGAGGCGAGCAAGGCGGGGCGTCAAGCAGAGAGTGGTGGCGAGCAGAGCGGGACGGAGGGGCACCTGGTCGAGGAGGATGTTGGAGGTCTTGAAGTCGCGGTAGATGACCTGCCACTCCGCCTCCTCGTGCAGGTACGCCAGGCCCCGCGCTGCATCCAACGCCACACGCATGCGCACTGCCCATGGCATTGGCTGGATCTTCCCTGCAACAGCAGCACGCATGGGGAGAAGAAAGGAGGAGGACGGGATGGGAGAAAGGGTTGTGGTGGATGAGTAATGATGGGTGGGTGTTGCATTGCAGTCCCGATCCCATGGCGAGAGGAGGGGAGGAGCACCTGGGAAACTCGACTTGTGGCCAACAAACGTGTGGGTAGCCATAAGATGCAGCCCCACACCACCCCATTCTCGTCAACTCGCCCAAACCACACATTCCCCTTCCCCCTCTTCCCTCCTCCCACACCGTAAAAAACCCTTTCCTTGTCGTCCCCATGACCCCCATTGGCGTACGGCGGAAGAGGTAGGTGTCGAGGCTGCCGCGGCACATGAACTCGTAGACGAGCAGGCGCTGCTCCGCCTCCGCACAGAACCCCACCAGCTTCACCAGCTGCGGATGGTGCAGCTCCCCCAGAAACCGCACCTCCGCCTGGAAGGAGAAAGGGGGAGGAGGAGGGAGGATGGAAGGAGGGAGGGAGGGACTTCGATTAGAGCATTCCATTCGTGGTAAGTAAGCAGCCAATGGCGAGGAAAGAGGACGGGGATACAGTGCTGGAGAAATCGTCTCACACACTCACAGTGGTGGCACACACATACCATCATGCATCAATACCACACACTAACAAACAAAGAAAGAAAGAACCAAACAAACAAGCAAGCAAGCACACAAGGCACACATGCGTACCAGCCATTCCTGGTGGCCCTGCAGGCCCTCTTGGTTGAGTGTCTTCACAGCCACGTCTATGGGCTCACACCCCGGCCTCGGCCTCACCCTCCCGCGGTACACTGCACCAAACCCGCCCTCCCCCAGGCGCGCGTCCGCGCGGAACTTCCCCGTGGCCGCGCGCAGCTCCTCATACGTGAACACTGTCAGGCTCGTGTCGCTCCCCACGCCCGCCAGATCCGTGGGGGACGGGGCCACGCCCCCCCCTGTGCCCGCGCCTGCGCCTGCCAGCGCGGCTGCGTCTGCGCCAGTGCCTCTCCCCACGCCCGCAGCCGCCCCTCCGTCTGCGCCCTCTCCCCTTGAAGCGGGTTGAGGCGACACGGGTTGCTGCGGCGGCAGCTCGTTGGGCGGGAGCGCGAGGGGGTGCGCGGGGATCTTGGGCGGCTCCACGCCCTTGTCCCGCTCCCTGCGCGCTGCTGACGTGGCGTGGGACGATTCATTGTCAACTGTCAGTTGCAGATAGGGCAGTGAAGGGGAAGCAAGCGAGGGAGTGCATGACGCGATGAGGTAAACAGAAGCAAGCCACGTGGGATCAATGGGCCAATGATTGGGAGGCGCTGCCGCGTTGAACTCCCATCCCCCCTGTCCCCGCACATGTGCACCTACCTATAGAATCCGTACCTCTGGCGGCAGCGGAGCTACTCTGCGCGCGCGCGGACGTGACTCTGCTGCCCGCGTCCGTGGCTGGGGAGGGGGCTGACACTGACGCCGCCGCCCCCAGGCTGTCCACCGCTGCCGCCTGCCCCTCCCCCGCCCTCTCGATTTGGCGGACCGCGGCGGGCGCTGCCGACGAGGCGCTGCCTGCAGCGGTGGTGGATGGGCGGGGATGGAGATGGGGGAGAGGGGGAGGGAGGACGGAAAATAAGGGGAATGAGTGCGGGAGAGAGGGCGGGAGAGAGAGGGAGCCGGAGCGAGGAGAAGGGAAAAGGAAGTTACGGGCGTGGGAGGGCATCGGGGAGGAACATGGAAAACAACGGGAAGCACGTGGGTTAAGGATCGGCATGAGACAGCAAGAGAAGAGGACGCGAGACGCGCAGCGACGAGCAGCTGCTGCGAAAAAAGGCAAGCACGTGTTGGTCAGCCCCGGAATCACATGCGACGCGTGCTCTCGCATGCCACGGTAAACGACACAGCCATTGCAGCACCTTTTTTCGAGGCGGAGGAGCGCAGCCGCGAGAACCGCGAGCCTGAGAAGACCCCCCTTCCGCTTTCCTGCTTGCCCGACTCTGCCGCCACTGCGGCCGCTGCCGCTGCTGTCACCGTCGCGCCGCCGCCGCTGCGCCTACCCACGTCCCCGCTGCCGCTGCCGCTGCGCCTCCCCACGTCCCCGCTGCCGTTAGTCACCTTGCGCCCGCTACCGCTCGTAGGACTCAACGGGATCTCCTCTACAGTCACGCAGTTACCCATGGTGGCACGGCCTCTTCTGGACAGGTTGTACGAGACTCGAAACACTCTCACGCACTCCACCGCACGGACGCTTCTCCCTGCTGCTTCTACCAGCTATGCTCTGAACGCCTGCTTCTTGCTGCTTCTGTCGATGCGCGGCTCGGTATTCTCGTGCAGGTATCTGTTGGGAAGGAACCCTTTTTAGTGAGCTAGTGAGTGTTGTTGCAGATCAAAGTCACGGAAACGGTGGCTCGACGAAGCGACGGCTCGAACGGCGTCATGTGAGCGGTTTGATCGTCACAGGCGATCGGAGAAACAAATCGTTACCCTAACGGATGTCGTGCGCATGGAACGGCATCGTGAGCAGAATAACCTAGATATCGAGAGGGGGAGAGCGTGTAATAACGACCCCATTGCGTGGTAAGAATACGGCGTGAGAGGAACACCGCATGGGACTACATGCGGTCGGGTGGCATTGTTTGAGGAAAGCAAGATCAAGGAGAACCGTTGTTATACTACTGTGTTCTATGTACTACGTAACATGTGCGGAGGACGCGTAGCAATGATTTGTTGTTATTAGCAATCTAGGTCAGCAGGAAGGGTGGAGGTTGAGATGAGATAGTGCCGGTCCTAACAATGGAACAGCGAGTATGAACGGGTTGGTGCGAGGTGGGTTCGTGTGGGGTAGGGTTGGTTTGCAACTATGGGCGAGTTCAGCCCAAAAATCGTGGCTGGCACCTGCTTGGCTCCATCAGCCATTCGCGTCTGCCTAAATTGTCTCCCATCTATACGATACACTCCTATCCAAAGGGCTGTAAAGTGCTAACGAAGACAATAACACAAACACCATTCTTGGTATGTAACTTATGCAGAGGTGTTTCTGGGCTTGGTTTGTGTAAGGATTTACAGAATCCTTACTGGGGCACTCGTTAGCGAGGACATCCCGAGGGTCACGCGACGAACCTGTCCTTCCTATTTCGTCGCACCGAACCACTCCCGAGTCGCCTCCGCACCAATCGCAACCATCACCGAGCCATCCTCGCCCAACCTCTCCGCCTAGCTAGGACTTCCCCTATTTAGTCGTGCCTTTCTCATTGTATCGTCATTCAGTAATTCAGTACTCAATCATTCTCGATATTCGTTTTACTGCGCACTCTGCAAGTTCATTCATAACAGTTGGGGAATTGAAGGTGGTTTTTATTTCAGGCGCTACTATGTAGCCCCCTTATCTATCCTAAACCGTGGCAATAGATAGCACATAAATCAATATTGAGGTTGCTCAACAAGTTCATAATACGTGAAATCATACTACACCACTATTCACCAATACCGTAATACCCCGAATATACCCCCATAGGGGGCACTAATAAAACGTGTTTTTTTTAGGGGGTGGGCTTATAATATAGTAATTTTATAAGCGCCGGGGCTTATACAATGACATATATGAAATCTAGTTGTTTTCACTTCAAAATGTTCATCTTGTCATTGCGATTTCAATCAAGTCAAGATCATAGTGGGTGTGAAGAAGAATCTCGCGTAAGTTTGCAAACTGCCAACACACACAGTCAGAATGAGTCATTTCGCCCCATGACAGCTCATTCTGACTGGACGCGCAGTCAGTTGAGTCGCGCGAGGGTGGGGCAGTGAGTCGCGCGAGGGTGAAGGGTCGACATTTTATCAAGTGAGGATGCAAATAGTGTGTTTCGCTACAGATATTCCAGTAACTTTATGAAAACTAATACAAATGGTGGCTCTTATAATACGTAAGCCTTCAGGGGGTGCGCTTATAATCGAGCACCGGATATAAGCGCCACACGCCAATTAAAAGCGCCAGGCGCTTATCCGCGGGTGGCGCTTATATCCGGGGTATGACGGTATGTTAATGTCAGAATGAACAAGAGTGATTGCACTAGGAAAGAGTTGGGTACAAGTAGGAAACCCTAAACTTACTGTACCCCATAGTAACTGCCCCACTACAGCCTAAACAAACTGTAGCAGACAGAACATTTGACACACCCCCATAGGCAAAGTGGGGGAGAGCAAGGGGTCAAAAGACCAGTCAAGAAAGGCAAAGCAAGCTCAGGGTGGATCACAACGTCACCACACACTCTGAGCACAAGCAAAGGGCCACAAGGCCAGTTCACATGCAGAGGCATATATGCAACACAAACAGCACAGTGATCTCTACCTAGCAAAGCAAGCATGCAGGTATATATATAGATCACAGTACAAGCAAAGCCTACAGCAAGTGAGGAAAAGTGGGCACAAGCCCTAGCATAGTGGAGAAACGCTGATGATCACCAGACTGAAGTGCCTTGGTGAATATATCAGCAGTGTTGGCCCGACTGGCCACGTAACGCAGACGAAGCTGACCACGCTGCTGCAACTCTCGAGCCAGGAAGTAACACAGAGCGATGTGCTTCGTTCTGTGCTCCAGTCTGTGCTCCTCACACAAGGCAATGGTAGCCTCGTTGTCGACGTACAGCACTGGAGGAGAACGAGGCCCCTCTCCCAAGTCGGTCAGCAGGTAGGTGAGCCAACGTAACTCCAGTGCAGCCATGGCTGGGGCATAGATCTCAGCCTCACAACTGGAGCTGAGAACTGAAGACGAACGTGTAGAACGCCAAGAAACTGAACCACAGCCAAGGCTGAAGGTGTAACCCTGTGACGACCGCTGAGTAGCCTGGTCGTCAACCCAAGAAGCATCTGAGTGCCCAGTGAGAACAACTGAGCTCCTCCCTCCAAGCACGAGCCACATGCCTGATGTACTGCACAAGTAGCGCAGCACCCTCTTAGCAGCATCCATGTGCAACTTTCGGTGCCGACCAGGAGCCACGTAGCGAGCCAGAAGGCCAAGAGGGTACGCGAGGTCAGGACGAGTGCAAGTCATCAGATACATGAGGTAGCCAACTAGCTCTAGGTAAGGACCACTCGGCTCTACGGACTCGTCCGAAGGTGGAGCTGAGAGCGAGTGGCCTGTAGCCAGAGGAGTGTGCTGTGGCGAGGACCAGGTGAAGCCGAAGCGCTGAAGGACTTGTTGCACCATGTGTGACTGAGTCAGTGTGATGGTGCGGCGTGCTCTGTCCCGGGTGATCTGCAAGCCAAGGTAGCTGCGCAGCTCACCTAGGTCTGTGCACGTGTGTCTCTTCTGCAGCTCCTACTTCACTAGGGCGAGAGCCTTAGTGTCAGCAGTGGCAAAGACCAAGTTGTCGACGTACACAAGGATGTAGAACGGCGGCAGCGAAGTGTCTGTGCGCAGAAACAGCGACGGGTCAGCAGTAGAAGGCGCGAACCCAAGAGCCGCAAGTGTCGTCCTTACTGTGTCGTCCCACTCACATGGCGCCTGGCAGAGACCGTAGACCGGCCACCGGAGGCTCCACTGGGTACCAGGAGGGAACGACCCAGTGAATCCAGGAGGGCGGCGCAGCCAGATCTCCTCGTGCAGGCTGCCCTGCAAGAAAGCTGTGCTGAAGTCAAGAGAGTGAAGCTCGTAGTCACGCTGAGCGGCAACGTGCAGTAGCACCCGAAGAGTGGTCATCTTTGGGGTGGGGGAGAAGGTCTGGAAGAAGTCAACTCCCTCTCGCTGACTGAAGCCTCGAGCAACTTAACGAGCCTTGAAGACAGGCGGAGAACCTGGCGGCCGCTTCACCCTGAAAATCCACATGCCACTGACGATGTTCGCCCCAGGAGGGGGAACCTCGTCGACGTAAGTGCCAGTGGACTTCCAGGATGCCATCTCTGCGTCCATGGCTGACTGCCACTGAGAGGAGTACTCACCCGCGATCGCCTCAGCGTAAGAGCGCGGGGTCGGAATGTCTGGTGCATCCGGGTCTCCCTCGGGTGCAATCAGCATGGACACGAGATGAGGTACAGCGGCGGCAAAGCACTCAAACTCCTCCCGCCTGTCCTCAAGGACGTCCGTGCCAAGAGCACACTCACCCCCGACGGACGGAGGACAGACAGACTCAGGCCAAGACTCAGCAACAAGACTCGCAGCGTAGTCTAGACGACAGTGAGCAGCAAAGTCGACAAGCTCAGCAACCAAGGCAGACGCAGCACCTGACTCAAAGGAAGGGTCACTGACAGCAGTGGCCAGGAGACGCGTGACAGTAGAACTAGCAGCACGAGGAGAGTCAGACTCCGGGTCGGCAAGGGCACGAAGAGAGGACGCAGGAGGAGAAGGCAGCGGGACACGCTGTGGAGCAGTAGAAGGACGAAGCGCCATTTGGTGATTGCCTGGGACTGCAGGAGGACGCTGGCGCGGGACACGACGACAAGTGCGAGCAGCACGAACGGGTGACGCAGACCGAGACTCAGACGACACAGGACGAGACTCAGGCTCCCGACGCTCCGTAAGACCACCTGTCGGACCAGTGTAGGGAGAAGGACCAGGGAGTGGCGAGGCAGGCGGTAGCTGTGACAGCGACTGGACAGGCGGAGGACACTCTAAGGAGGGAGTAGGACAAGGAGGAGGCGACTGACCAAGAACCTGCTGAAGGAGGGGAACGAAGTACGGCTGTGGCCGTGAAGTGCCCCCAGAACCAGCAGAGAACGCACCAGAACCTCCAGCAGCAGCTCCAACTCCCTTAGCACCACTAGCAGCTCCAGTACCTCCAGCAGCACCAGTACCTCCAGCAGCACCAGCCCCAGTACCAGTAGCACCACCGGCAGCTCCAGCAGCTCCAGTACCTCTAGCAGCACCAGCAGCACCTCCAGCAGGACCAGCTCCAGCAGCTCCAGTAGCACCCCCAGTCCCACCAGCTCCAGTACCGCCAGTACGAGCACCTCCAGGACCAGTGGCTCCAGCACCTCCAGTGCCAACCCCAGGGTCAGCAGCAACACCAACTCTAGTAGGCTCAGCGCCCTCAGCTCCAGCTCCAGTAGCACCTCCAGCTCCCACAGCACCACGGCGGCGGCGACAGTACCGAGAGTACCACTCACGCAGCTGCTGGGAAGAGAGAACGCCCCCAGGCGCAGCACCCCCAGGCTCAGGACCTCCTTTCTCAGCAACCCCAGTGACAGCACCCCCAGTCTCAACACCCCCACGCTCAGCACCCGCAGTCTCCGCACCCCCAGGCTCAGCACCCCCAGTCTCCGCACCCCCAGGCTCAGCACCCCCAATCGCAGTACCCCCAGACCCAGCACCACCAGGCTCAGCACGCTCAGGCTCAGCACGCTCAGTACCTCGCGCAGGACCAGAGTCGACAGCTACCTCGACAGGATCGACCGGGTCTATCTGGGAAACACCTAAGGGAGCAGGACCCTGGGGAGGCAGGGGGTCTACCAAAGCAGCATCTGGCGTGAGGAAGAGCGGCGGAGGGGGGAGCGGGGCAGTGCGGTAGGGGAAGAGACGGTAAAAGGGGACCGACTCGTCAAACGTGACATCCTGAGAGGGGAAGACACGGCGCGAGGTGGGGTGGTAAAACTGCCAGCCATGCGCGTCAGGGACAAAGCCCAGGATCACACAAGGAACGGCACGGGAGGAGAGTTTGTCCGCGGACGTATCGCGGACAAAGGCACGAGATCCCCAGACACAGAACACAGACGCATCGCCAACCGCTCCCGTCCAACGCAGTGTCGGCGAGGTCTCCGGAACGGAGACACGGGGCCAGAGGTTGAGTTGATGCGCGGCGTACTGGACCGCAAACGACAACAGCAAATGGGGGGCAGCCGCATGGATCAAGGAGGTACGAGCGACCTCCATGACCAAGCCAATGCGGCGCTCAGCAACCCCATTCTGCTAAGGAGAGGCCGGAAGCGTGAACGTCTGCTCAATGCCCTCCCCCTGACAGAAGGCCTCCAAGAGGCCGGAGGAAAACTCACCACCTCTGTCAGAGTGCAGTCGCAGGACGGGAAGGTCCGTGCAAAAGCGCCTCTCCTGTTGGAGACGAGTAGCGCGGATCCAACGGATCAAGACAGCAGGGACCTCTCCCTTGGTGCGCAAGGGGAAGACCGTGGTGTAACGCGTGTAGTCGTCAACTACCAGCAGGAAGTAGCGCTCTCCGCCCTGTCCATGGACGCGGGCTGGGCCCCACACGTCCATGTGAAGGGTCTGCAGAGGAGCCTCCGTCGGGGGGAACTTAGAGGAGTGAGGAATGGCACGCTGCCGCCCCTCGACACAGGGAAGGCAAGGAGGGGCAGGGGACGGTGGCAGGGGAGGCAGTGACCTGGGGAGACCAGAGACAAGGAAACGAGAGTGCATGCCACGAAGGCGCTGCATCGAAGGGTGCCCAAGGCGGTGGTGCCAGAGGACCGTCCGGTGCGACAGGGTGCGACACGAGCAGGGGGCAGACAACTGACCTGACGCAGACGCAGACGCCGCTACCTGAGGGGACTCAGTGGTCAGTGTGTACAAGTCCGACCCTGGCTGCCGAGTGAAGGTAGCCAGGTGACGACCCGTCTGGGCACACGTGCAGTGTGTCACATGCTCGTAGGCAGGGGTGTGTCAAAATATGTTTACATGTTTTCTATAATCGTTTGCAGTTGTAGTGTAGATATTGCATCATGTTTGGTGGTGCACCTCCTTGTGTTGCTGTTTACTATTTGTACTTGCTATTCTCATTAGTGAAGCCCTCTTCTGGCTTGCCAAACTCTCTCGACTCTCCACCTCCTAGCTGCCATGGTTCTAAACTTAACTACCTATTTTGATATGTTATCAGAGTGTGGTCTTTTCTAGGACCTATTCTACATGGGCCCACTAACTCCGCCTTCTGCCATGGCGGCCCACTATGCTGCTTGCGCGAAATCTGCTGCTGTTTCCGGAGCTTATGCTAAACGCGTCGCGCTGCCCCCCGTCGCCTTCAATTCGCCTACCTCTTCGCGGCGCTCAGGGCGACGGTCGCGGCGGACATCATGGCGAGCGCCAGCGACCCGCCAGCGCGTTCGCGAATGCGCCAGCGACAGTCACCAGCGGGAGCGCCAGCGCCAGCGCCAGCACCCAGCGCCAGCGCCCAGCGCCACCGACCAGCGCCGACGCCGACGCCAGCGCCAGCGCCAGAGCCGACGACAGCGCCAGCGCCGACGGCGTACGTCAGCGCCAGCGCCAACGGCGGAGGCCAGTGCCAGCGCCGACGCCAGCGCCCAGTCCCAACGGCGGTCGCGAGCGCCAGCGCGGACACCAGCGCCCGACGCCAGCGACCGACGCCAGCGCGGACGCCAACGCCCAGCGCTAGCGCGGACGCCAGCGCCATCGACAGCCCACGCCCCCCCTCCCTTCCGTGGATTCCCCCGTGGGGGGGGGGGAGGGTGAGGGGAAACGGGGGGAGTGTGTGAGGATGGCGAGAGAGATTCTGCAGAGCCAGCAGCTGCCCCTCCTCTCTCTCTCACTGCCGCTCGTGCTGCTGTGGGGGGGAGGGTAAGAGAGGGTGGCGGGAAAACAGACAAGCATCTGCAGCTGCCACCCGCTGCTACCGTGGCACCTCCTGCTGCCGCCCCTGCCTCACCTGTCCTTGTTTCTCCTGTCTGCTGTTGGGGCCTGCAGGTGCTGCCGTCGAGCCGCTGCTGTCCTGCTGCACGTTGCAGCCACAGAGCCTGCTCCTCAGGCGACTTGCCGCCCCTACATCTGCTATTGCTTCTGCCTTGGCTGAGGGCGTGCTACTGCTGTATTTGCCACTCCTGCACCGGCTACTACTGCTCTTGCTTGCTTCTGCTTCTTCCGCTGCACTCCTGGTGCACCCCGTCAGGGGGCGTTTTACACTTACTCCTGCAATCAATTATGGGGGCGTGTCAAAATATGTTTACATGTTTTCTATAATCGTTTGCAGTTGTAGTGTAGATATTGCATCATGTTTGGTGGTGCATCTCCTTGTGTTGCTGTTTACTATTTGTACTTGCTATTCTCATTAGTGAAGCCCTCTTCTGGCTTGCCAAACTCTCTCGACTCTCCACCTCCTAGCTGCCATGGTTCTAAACTTAACTACCTATTTTGATAGGGTGAACTGGTGAACACCCGCGTACTGGAGCGCGGAACCCGCCACCAAGTTCGTAGAAAACGAGGGGAGGTAAAGGCCCGACAGTGTGCCGGACGAGATAGCAGGACAAGGGAGGGCAGTGGTGGAGGTCGCAAGGACCGGACCCCCGGAGGGGTCAGCCAGGGAGACAGCAACCGGCCTAGGGAGCTGCTCGAGGGCAGTGCGGTCGCGAAAGAAACAGCGGGAAGCACCTGAAGCCGCAGACTCACAGGCACCTGAAGCCGCAGACACACCTGCACCTAAGGCAGCAGCCTCACCAGGACCAGGGGCAGCAGACGCACTAGCACCTAGAGCGGCAGCCTCACCGGCACCTGGAGCAGCAGACTGGATACCGGGGTCAGGCGGCACACACAGGTGACAAGCTCCCTCGGCACTAGTAGACAATGCATACATTGCAGTGAGAATAGCCTCATAGTCAAGAGCAAAGATATCTACCCTCTGCCTAAGCAGCTCCACCCAGTCAGGGAGCTCAGCGGCGTCGCCAAACTCTTTACGTCAAGCGTCGCTCAGACGGGCGAAGCAGCGGGACTCTGTGTGACCACGCGACCCACAAGGCTGACCAGTCCGGACACCCGTGCTAATAACGTACGGGCAGCGAGCAGAACTCAGCGACCCTGTACTCTGAGCGTACCACTCACGAAGCTGCTGGGGCGAAAGAGTCTCGCGCGGACGATGTTGCTGCTACACAGGGCCACTACAAGAAGCTCCCGAACTACCCACTCCAGGACGACGCCCACTACTGCCACCCCGACAACCCCAACTACCGTACCACTCACGAAGCTGCTGGGGCGTGAGGGACACACGCGGACGGCCCTGGAGCTGCATCTGGCCACGCCAGGAGCAGTAGTAGAAGCAAGAGCAGCAGGAGCAGCAGTAGCAGTAGCACCAGCAGTAACACCAATAGTAGCACGGGCAGGGCAGTGCTCACCAGTGGTGGGAAGGGTAGGCGCACGACGGAGGCGACTGCGGGGCCGCTACAGCGGCAGGGCGGGGCCGCGACCGCGGTAGGAAGCTCCGTGGCAGTTGCTGCAGGGCGGGACAGGGCCGCAACGGCGGCTGGTGCAGGGCAGGGACAGGGCCGCGATGGTCGCTGCTGTAGGGGCGGCTGCTCCAGGGGCGGCTGCTCCAGGGGCCAGGGGCGGCTCCTGCAGTGGCGACTGCTCCAATGGCCAGGGGCGGCTGCTGCAGGGGCGGCCGCTCCAGGGGTCAGGGGCGGCTGCTACAGTGGCGGCCGCTCGAGGGGCCAGGGGCGGCTGCTGCAGGGGCGGTTGCTCCAGGGGCGGCTGCTCCAGGGGCCCGGCGCGGGGTAGGGCAAGGCGATGCGGCGGGCAGGGGCGACGCCGCGGGCAGGGCGATGCGGCGGGCAGGGGCGACGCCGCGGGCAGGGGCGACGCGGTGGGCAGGGCGACGCGGCGGGGAGTGGCGACGCCGCGGGCAGGGGCGACGCGGCGGGCAGGGCGACGCGGCGGGCAGGGGCGACGCCGCGTCTGTAGGAGGACGCGGCCGCGTCAGCTGCAGGGCTGGCGGGGCCGCGTCACGACAGGGCGGGGCCGCGTCCGCGTCGACGGCAAGGCGGGGCCGCGAGTGCGGCCTGACGGGGCCGCGACTGCGGCCTGACGGGGCCGCGACTGCGACCTCACGGGGTCGCGCGCTGGCCTGACGGGCCTGCAAAGGCTGCGTGCGGGCGGCGCGGGCCTGCAGGGGCGGCGCGCGGTCGGCCAGAAGCTGCGCGCGGGCGGCGTGGTCCTGCAGGGGCAGCGCGCCGACCTGACGGGCCTGCAGGGGCGGCTCTCGGGCCTGACAGGCCTGCAGAGGCGGCTCGGGGACCTGACGGGCCTGCAGAGGCGGCTTGGGGGCCTGACAGACCTGCAGGGGCGGCTCAAGGGCCGTACTAGCTTGCAGGGGCGGCGCACTGGCCTAGGGCAGCATGAGGTAGCGCGAGGGCTGCAGGACGGCGTGTAGGCAGAACGAAGAACGGGGCGCGCGAGGGCGCACTAGCAGAATAAGGGCGCACGAGGGCGCACGAGCAGAGACAGGCGCACGAGGGCGCACGAGGGCGCTCCTAGCGGAATAGTGGGCCCGTAGTAGTAAGCGGTCCTAGGTGGCAACCTAGGCTCGTGATACCATGTCATAATCAACAAGAGTGATTGCACTAGGAAAGAGTTGGGTACAAGTAGGAAACCCTAAACTTAGTGTGCCCCATAGTAACTACCCCACTACAGCCTAAACAAACTGTAGCAGACAGAACATTTGAGAGTCAAGGAGGAAATTACTGTTCCCTCTGAACAGCACTTTCCAACTCACCCTTATCCTTATCTTCCTTGATTTCCTTGTGCCACGTGGCACTCTACTTTTCTTGCTTCTACTTTCTAGTCCCACGAAGTACTTTCCATCATTCGATCTTGCATGCTGTACCAACCGTGCTTGTATTCCCTTATATCAACTAATTCTCATTCAACTCTTCTTCAATTACTCAGTAACTTCTTCGCCTATTTCGCTAATAGTTCTTTCGCCAAAGTCTTCCGCCGCGTTTCATCCTCGACTTAGGGTACATTCCGTTGTGGACACTGTCCCAATCGATGTGTCCCAATCGAGTGTACCGCTCCGAACCGAACTAAACCAGAGACGCAAAAATTTCGAAACTGAGGTGCAATTTGGTGTAATACGATGCAGTGCGGTAGAAACGATTGAGACACTTTTTATTGGGACATGTCCAGCGCGGAATGTACCCTTAGTCGACCCCGCTAATTCTTTTGCGGACTTAGGCCGTTGGGCCTAACACTTGGTAACAGGAGCCTTCGTGGGGAGCGACTTCCAACGAGCGACCGTCGACGACGAGACTACGACGTCATCGTCCCGCGGTGCCGACTTGCAGACTTGGAGTCGTCGAGCCAACATGGACGAGACCATGAACGCTCTCCCCAACGACATGGGCAACACGCTTGCTCAACTCATGCGCCAACTCGAACAGTTGTCGTTGGAAAATCGTCAGGTACGGGCTGAAATGCAACAGCTTCATGAATTCGCGTCAATTTCTCATGGTCATGCCACACCATCTCCTGCACCCAACACGTCGACTGGCGCGGAAGCGCTGCCGGAACGTCGAAGCGCACTCAAGCCGCAAAAACCCGAGTCGTTCGACCCAAGTCAACGCGACGCGAACATGCGGACGTGGCTCTTCATGCTGAACAACTACTTCGCCGCGAGCGGGGTGCAAGAGGCAAACACGCAGCAGCGGATCGAGTACTCCGTTACGCTGGTGAGGGGCCCGGCCTTGGAGTGGTGGCGCCAACTCCCGCAAACTATTGTAAGAAGGGCTCAAACAGACGCGCATCAACAGGGCGTGGGGCATGCAGCTGCAACTTCGAGCTTAGGGAGTTTAGCTTTAGGTGTTACTGTCAGAATGTGATGTTTATCTAGCCTGCAGTGGGGTACTCTATAGCGAGTACAACCCAATCGGGGTTTCCTATATGTATCTCAACTGCTGCTAGTAAAAAAACTCTTTTTCATGTTCCTGATTCTTGCCTAGCCTTTCGACATGCTATCAGAGCAGGTCGACCCTCCTGGGTCGATCCTGTGGGTGGGCCCCACCCGATGCTTCCGCTGCTCTACTGCCTGTAGCCCGCCCCGGGCGCGTGCTGTTTCCTGCCTGCCGCGCGCTCCGGGCGCGCAGCGATTTTTCTTCCCGCCGCGCACCCCGAGCGCGCGGTGGTTTTCTGCCCCGTCGAACCGCGCGTCGCCCCCTGTCGACCGTCGCGTCGCCCCCCGTCACCCGACGCGGCCCGCACGACCTGCGCCAGGCCCGCTCGCGGCCCGTACGGGCTGCGCCAGGCCCGCGCGCGACCTGTATGGGCTGCGCCATGCCCGCGCGCGGCCCGTACGGGCTGCGCCAAGCTTGCGCGCGGCCCGTACAGCCCGCGCGAAGCCCGTACGGGCTGCGCCAGGCCCGCGCGTGGCCCGGGCAGCCCGCGTGCGGTTCGTCCCGAGCTTCTGACTGCGCCCCACCCCCGCTGCTGCCCGCGCTCCTGTGTTAGGGTTTAAGGGTGGAGAGTATGGGGGTACCGGGTGTGTGAGCCGTCCCCTGCTCCTCCTCCTCCTTCGTCTCCCACTGCTGCAGCTGCCGCTGAGGGGGGTGGATGTGTTGGAGCCATCGGAGTGGTACGAGGGTGTCAGAACTTATAGCTTACTTGTTTCTGTAGGCTATAGTGGGGTATCCCATAGGGGGTACAACCCAATTAGGGTTTCCTATTTGTACTCACTTCGTTCATAGTCATTTCACTTCTCGTTCGTACTTTCTCATGGAATCAGAGCAGGTCCCTTCCTAGGGCCTGTTCCTAGGGCCCACCGAAGCGCGCCCCGAGGCGCGCATTTTTTTTTAGCGACCCTCCGAGTCGCCCCTCCCGTCGTGCTCCCGCTTAGGCCCCTCGTCGGCCCCCGCTTAGGCCCCTCGTCGGCCCCGCTTAGGCCCCTCGTCGGCCCCGCTTAGGCCCCTCGTCGGCCCCGCTTAGGCCCCTCGTCGGCCCCTGCTTAGGCCCCTCGTCGGCCCCGCGTACCCCTCGTCGGCCCCGCGTAGGCCCCACGTACCCCTCGTCGGCCCCGCGTACCCCTCATCGGCCCCGCGTACCCCTCGTCGGCCCCGCGTAGGCCCCGCGTACCCCTCGTCGGCCCCACGTAGGCCCCGCGTAGGCCCCGCGTACCCCTCGTCGGCCCCGCGTAGGCCCCGCGTACCCCTCGTCGACCCCGCGTACCCCTCGTCGGCCCCGCGTAGGCCCCGCCCAGGCCCCGTCTCGGCCCCGTGTCGGCCCAGCGTAGGCTCCGTCGGCCCCGCTTAGGCCCCTCTTCGGCCCCGCGCCGGTCCCACCTACGCCCTGTCGGCCCCGCGCTGGCCCCGCTTAGGCCCGCCACCGGCCCCTGCTACAGCCCGCCGCGTCGGCCCCGCCTACAGCCCGCCGGCCCGCCTAGGCCCCACTTCGGCCCCTCGTCGGCCCCACTACAGCCCGCACCGGCCCCTGCTACAGCCCGCCACCGGCCCTGCTACAGCCGCCACCGGCCCCTACTACAGCCCGCCGCCGGCCCTGCTACAGCCCGCCACCGGCCCTGCTACAGCCGCCACCGGCCCCTGCTACAGCCCGCCACCGGCCCTGCTACAGCCCACCACCGGCCCTGCTACAGCCGCCACCGGCCCCTGCTACAGCCCGCCGCCGGCCCTGCTACAGCCCGCCACCGGCCCTGCTACAGCCCACCACCGGCCCTGCTGCAGCCCGCCGTGCTGCACGTGAGCAGCCCCAGCAGCCCGCGCCGCCCGTGAGCCCCTACGCCACCCGAGCCGCGCGAGACGCCCAAGCCGCCCGAGCCGCCCGAGCCGCCCGAGCCGCCCGAGCCGCCTGAGCCACGCGAGCCACCTGAGGAGCCGTGCTGCTGTCCCTGAGCTGTGTTCCTCTGCTGCTGACCTACCCGACTCTTCCAGCCCGGTGAGACTTTCAGCTGCTGCCATGGCCACCCCCAATGTTCTTACTTTTGACGCTGAGGGGAGGGCCATTGACTTTGCCGTCTGGATTGAAGACCTGCAGCTGTACTTACTGTGTGATGCGATAGATGAGGTCTCTCTCTTTGACTTTGTCTCTGGAGCTGTCCCTGCCCCGCTTGCTGATGCTGACTCTGCCGTTCGCTCCAAGTGGGCGACCCGCGATGCTGCTGCACGTCTTGCTGTGCGTCGCCACCTCCCTTCCTCTGAGCGTGCCCACTTTAGTCAGTGCAAGACCGCTCAGGCCTTGTACGACGCTGTAGTTGCACGCTACTCCTCCCCTTCCTCCGCTACCCTTAGCCGCCTCATGCTACCGTTTCTCTTCCCTGACCTCGCTTCCTTTCCCACTGTCGCTGACCTCGTTACCCACCTCCGCGCTAGTGACGCTCGCTACCGCGCTGCCCTTCCTGCTGAGTTCCGTGCCGCAAACCCTCCTCCCATGTATATCACTCTCTACTTTCTCGTCACTCGTCTTCCTGAGTCCCTTCGGGTCGTTAGGGACCAGTTTCTCTCTGTCTGTCCCACCACCCTCACTGTCGACCTCCTTGAGGAGTCCCTGCTAGCGGCTGAGAAGAGTATAGTCGCTGTTGGGGCCTCTAGGGGTGACCCTCGCACCCCCATCTTTGAGGGGTGTTCTCCTTCCCCCCTGCTGCCCTCTGTCGCCTCTGCTGCTACGGCCGACCTCGCTGGTTTTGAGTCGGTCGGTGCGGCGTCTGCCCCCAGCGGCAGACGCCGCTCTGGCAAGGGCAAGGGGGGCAAGGGAGCGGGTGGATCTAGAGGAGGCAGTGGCGGAGGAGGTGGGGGTGGCGGGGGGAGTGGGGGTGGCGGTGGAGGTGGTGGCGGGAGTGGAGGTACTAGTGGCGGCGGTGGAGGCGGAGGTGGCGGCGGAGGTGGTAGCGGAGGAGGCGGTGGGAGCGGTGGGAGCGACGGTCCTGGTGGGGGAGGTGGCGGTGGAGACGGGGGTGGCGGTGGAGGCGGGGGTGGTGGTGGAGGCGGGGTTCGGAGTGGCTCGTCCCAGCAGAGCAGCTCTGGGGGTGGTCAGCGCCAGCAGCAGCAGCAGCAGCAGCAGCAGCAGCAGCCGCAGCAGCAGCAGCGCTCTCGCACCGTCCCCGGCCCTCAGCAGCTCCGTGAGTGGTACTTGCAGCGTCAGCGCGGTGGTGCTCTTGGTCCCTGCCCCTACGTTCTTCGCACCGGTGACCGTGCGGGGGAGAGGTGTGGAGGCGCCCACACAGCCCGTCGCTGCTTTGGCCGCCTGACCGACGCCTGGCGTCAGCAGTTTCCGGAGGCCGCTGAGATCCCCCGCTGGGGAGAGCTGTCTAGGGCTGGAGTAGCTATTTATGATCTTGACTTTGATGCTATTCTCTCTGCTATGTATGCTGTGACTGGTAGTGATGAGGATGACTGTTACCGGTGTTTCCCGCCCGACCCGGGCATTGGTACTGCCGCGTCAGGTACTAGTGAGGCTGCTGCTCTAGGTGCCAGTGCGTCTGTGCTCTCAGGTGCTGGTGAGTCTGCCCTCTCAGGTACTGTGTCGGCTTCGGCCTCTCACACCTTCACCCTTGACTCTGGAGCGTCTCGCTCCTTCTTTAGGGACCGCACCACTCTCACGCCGCTGAGTCGGCCGGTTGCAGTGTCCCTGGCTGACCCCTCTGGGGGGCCGGTCCTGGCTCGCTTCTCCACTGTCCTCCCGTGTCCGGCGGCCCCCTCTGGCACCCTGACTGGTCTCTACCTCCCCTCGTTCTCGACGAACTTGGTGAGTGGTGCTGACCTCCAGGATGCGGGTGTCCACCAGTTCACCCCTGCTCGTCAGCGGGTGACCCACTGCACGGAGGAGGATACAGGTCGCCACCTGGCTACGTTTACACGTCGGCCAGGGTCGAGCCTGTACACACTCACCACTGCTTCTCCTCCAGGTGCTGCGTCTGGTAGGGTCCCTTCGTCTGGTCAGGTGTTTGCTGCAGCGTCCAGGTCTGGTCCTGAGTCTGCCCCCTGCTCGTGTCGTCGTCTGTCTCACGAGACCCTCCTCTGGCACCACCGCCTTGGCCACCCCTCTCTGCTTCGGCTCAGAGGCATGGCCTCGCGAGTCCTTGTGTCTGGTCTTCCCCGGTCTCTCCCTCCCCTTCCTCCGGGCCCTGGCCCCACCTGTGTCCCCTGTGTCGAGGGGCGCCAGCGTGCTGCCCCTCACTCCTCCCAGTTTCCTCCCACAGAGGCCCCGTTGCAGACGCTTCACATGGACGTGTGGGGCCCAGCCCGCGTCCGTGGACAGGGTCAGGAGCGCTACTTCCTGCTGGTGGTTGACGACTACTCGCGTTACACCACAGTCTTCCCCTTGCGCAGCAATGGTGAGGTCACTGAGGTGCTGATCGACTGGATCCGCGCAGCTCGTCTCCAGCTTCGGAGGAGCTTTGGCTCTGACTTCCCTGTTTTGCGTCTGCACTCGGACAGAGGTGGAGAGTTCTCCTCCGGCCTCCTGAGTGCCTACTATCGTGTGCGAGGCATCCGTCAGACCTTCACGCTTCCGGACTCACCGCAGCAAAATGGGATTGCTGAGCGCCGCATTGGCATGGTCATGGACGTCGCTCGTACGTCCATGATGCATGCGGCTGCTCCCCATTTTCTGTGGCCGTTTGCGGTCAGGTACGCTGCGCACCAGATCAACCTCCACCCCAGGGTCTCTCGACCGGAGACCTCCCCAGCCCTGCTGTGGACGGGGAAGGTTGGCGATGCGTCGGCGTTCCGGGTCTGGGGATCTCGGGCGTTTGTTCGCGACCTGTCTGCGGACAAGCTGTCCCCTCGTGCTTCTCCCTGCGTCTTCCTGGGGTTCCCCCCCGACGCCCCTGGGTGGCAGTTTTACCACCCCACCTCTCGACGTGTTCTGTCCTCCCAGGACGTCACGTTCGACGAGTCGGTGCCCTACTACCGCCTCTTCCCCTACCGCACTCCGTCCCTCCCCCCACCCCCGCTCTTCTTGGTACCAGGTCCCCCCCCGGTAGTCCCCCTCCCCCCTCAGGGTCCTGCCCCTTCAGGTGTGTCCCAGGTAGACGCGGTCGAGCCTGTCGAGGTCACTGGTGACTCTGGTGCTGCTGCGGGAGCTGAGCCTGGGGGTGCGGAGTCTGGGGGTGCTGAGCCTGGTGGTGCCGAGTCTGGGGGTGCTGAGCCTGAGGGTGCTGAGCCTGAGGGTGCTGTGCCTGGGGGTGCTGAGCCTGGAGGTGCCGAGTCTGGGGGTACTGTGCCTGGGGGTGCTGGGCCTGGGGGTGCTAAGCCTGGGGGTGCCGTGCCTGGAGGTGCTGTGTCTAGGGGTGCTGAGCCCGGGGGTGCTGTGCCTGGGGGTGCTTCGTCTCGCCGGGAGCCACTCTCCCCACAGGAGCTGCGTCAGTGGTTTGCCGGGCGCTGGAGGCGTGCTGCTGGTGCTGGTGGTTCTTCGGCTGCAGAGGGCACTGCTGCTGCGCGCCCCGCCGGTGCTCGTACTGTGGGTGCTGGAGCTGCTGAGTCTGAGAGTTCTCCTGGAGCTGGTCCTGCTGAGGGTGTTGGCGCTGAGCCTGCCGTTGGCGGCCCGACTGACAGTGCTCCTGGTGCTGCGGCTGGAGGTTCTGGAGCTTCTGGTGGTGCTGCTGGAGGTGCTGCTGGAGTGGGTGCTCCTGCCGGGGCTGCTGGTGCTGTTCCTGCTGTTTCTAGCGTCGCCGCGCGGCCCCGACCGTACTTTGTTCCGCTCCTGCAGCAGGTTCTTGGTCTTCCACCTCCTCCTCCTCTCTTAGAGGGTCCGCAGCCTGTCCGGTCACAGCCATAGCTACAGCCTGCCTCCCCTTTGCCTGCTCCTTCTCCCTACGCTGGTCCGACTGGAGGTCTTACTGAGCGTCGTGAGCCTGCGTCTCGTCCTGTGTCGCCTGTTCGTACTGAGCGCGCTAGTGGTCGCGGGTCGCGTCAGCGTCCTCCTCCTGTCCCTGGCACGCACCGGATGTCACTGCGTCCGTCCACTGCTCCTCTGCGTGCCCCTTTGCCTTCTCCTCCTGCTTCCTCTCTTCCTGCTCTTGCCGACCCGGAGTCGGACGCTCTTCGTGCTGCCAGTCCTACTGTCACGCGTCTCCTGGCTACTGCTGTCACTGACCCCTCCTTCGAGTCGTCTGCTGCGTCTGCCCTTGTCACTGAGCTTGTCGACTTTGCTGCGCGCTGTCGTCTAGACTACGCTGCTCGTCTTGTCACTGAGTCTGAGTCCGCCTGTCCTCCGTCCGTCGGGGGTGAGTGTGCCCTTGGCACGGACGTCCTTGAGGACAGGCAGGAGGAGTTCCAGTATCTGGCCGCCGCTTCACCTCGTCTCGCGTCTGTACTGCTAGCCCCTGAGGGAGACCCGGATGCACCAGACATCCCGACTCCGCGCTCTTACGCGGAGGCGATAGAGGGTCCCTACTCCTCTCAGTGGCAGGCAGCTATGGATGCAGAGATGGCTTCCTGGAAGTCCACAGGCACCTACGTTGACGCTGTTCCCCCTCCTGGGGCAAACATCGTCAGTGGCATGTGGATTTTCAGGGTGAAGCGGCCGCCGGGTTCTCCGCCTGTCTTCAAGGCACGTTACGTGGCTCGTGGCTTCAGTCAGCGGCAGGGGGTTGACTACTTTCAGACCTTCTCCCCCACCCCGAAGATGACCACTCTTCGGGTTCTGCTACACGTTGCTGCTCACCGTGACTACGAGCTGCACTCTCTCGACTTCAGCACAGCTTTCTTGCAGGGCAGCCTGCACGAGGAGATCTGGCTGCGTCGCCCACCTGGCTTCACTGGGTCTTTCCCTCCTGGTACCCAGTGGAGTCTCCGGCGTCCAGTCTACGGTCTCCGCCAGGCGCCACGTGAGTGGCACGACACACTGAGGACTACGCTCGCGGCACTTGGGTTTGCTCCTTCTACTGCCGACCCGTCGCTGTTTCTGCGCACCGACACCTCTCTGCCGCCGTTCTACATCCTCGTGTACGTCGACGACTTGGTCTTTGCCACAGCTGACACTGCTGGACTCGCCTACGTGAAGTCCGAGCTGCAGAAGAGACACACGTGCACTGACCTGGGTGAACTGCGCAGCTACCTTGGCTTGCAGATCACCCGGGACAGAGCACGCCGCACCATTACCCTGACTCAGTCACACATGGTGCAGCAGGTCCTTCAGCGCTTCGGCTTCACGTACTCCTCGCCTCAGGCCACTCCTCTGCCTACTCGCCACTCGCTCTCAGCTCTGCCTTCGGATGAGTCCGTAGAGTCGAGTGGCCCGTACCCAGAGCTTGTTGGCTGCCTCATGTACCTGATGACCTGCACACGACCTGACCTAGCATACCCTCTTAGCATTCTCGCACGCTTTGTTGCTCCTGGGAGACACCGACCAGAGCACATGGCTGCAGCGAAGAGGGTGTTGCGCTACTTGTGCAGTACGTCGGGCATGGGGCTAGTGCTTGGAGGGCGCAGTCCAGTGGTCCTCACTGGGCACGCAGACGCTTCTTGGGCTGACGACCAGGCTACGCAGCGGTCGTCACAGGGTTACACCTTCAGCCTTGGTTCCGGCTCTGTCTCGTGGCGGGCTACCCGCTCGTCTTCTGTTCTCGGCTCCAGTTGTGAGGCTGAGATCTACGCTGGGGCTATGGCTGCACAGGAGTTACGCTGGCTCACCTACCTGCTGACCGACCTTGGAGAGCAGCCTCGTTCTCCTCCAGTCCTGTACGTAGACAACAAGGCCATGCTGGCCTTGTGTCGAGAGCAGCGACTGGAGCACAGAACGAAGCACATTGCTCTTCGCTACTTTCTTGCTCGTGAGCTACAGCAGCGTGGACAGCTGCGACTTGCGTACGTGGCCTCTGAGGCCAACACTGCTGATGTCTTCACCAAGGCACTTGCGCCTTGTGATCATCAGCGTTGCTGCACGCAGTTGGGTCTTGTGCCTGTCTTGCCTCACTTGCTCTCCTCTTGACCTTGCTTGTACTTTCGCATATATATACTCTTGCTCTTGTATATCTCTATATATGATCTTGCATGTGAACTGGCCTTGTGGCCTTTGAACTTGTGCTCGGAATGCGTGGTGACTTTGTGATCCACCCTGAGCTTTGCTTTGCTTTGCTTGACCGGTCTTGTGACCCCTTGTTCTCCCCCACTTTGCCTATGGGGGTGTGTCAGAACTTATAGCTTACTTGTTTCTGTAGGCTATAGTGGGGTATCCCATAGGGGGTACAACCCAATTAAGGTTTCCTATTTGTACTCACTTCGTTCATAGTCATTTCACTTCTCGTTCGTACTTTCTCAGAGGGGGGTGGCATGTGAGCAGTGCTAGAGGCGCAGCAGGGAGTGTGTGAAAAGGGTGTGGGACAGCTGGGGGAAGTTGTGTGGAGGCATTCATCTTGTCGTCCGCAGCGCCTGAAGTCCAGAGAGCCACGACCCCCTGTGGCCGTGTAGTCCGGGGCTCTGCGCCCGGTAGCTACAGTGTGAGCACTCCTAGTATCCAGAGAGCCACGACCCCCTGTGGCCGTGTAGTCCGAGGCTCTGCGTCCGGTAGCCACAGTGTGAGCACTCCTAAGAGCACAGCGAGCCAGCTGCGCCTGTCGCCGTGTAGTCCGGGTTTAGCCTGGTAGCGACAGTGCTGCGCACTCCTGTTGCCCGTGTGTTTGCAGCTTCAGCCGTCGTCTCGCATCTTCTCGCCCCCACAGTTTCTCCTCTTCCTCACTTGCCCTCTGTGATAGCCTCTAGCTTTGCTTATCCTTGTGAGCTATTGCTCTGCTTGCTTGTTGTGTTGATTGTACCCCACTTTGACTATGGGGGTGTGTCATAATGTGATGTTTATCTAGCCTGCAATGGGGTAATCTATAGCGAATACAACCCAATTAGGGTTTCCTATATGTATCTCAACTGCTGCTAGTAAAAAAACTCTCTTTCCTGTTTCTGATTCTTGCCTAGCCTTTCGACAGTTACCACTGTTCCGACGACATGGGAAGGATTTGAAGCGGCGCTGAAAAGTAGGTTCGAATTGGTGAATGCCTCCGAAGCTGCTAGGAATCGTCTGCGTCATTTCCGACAGATAGGAAACGTCCAGGAGTACACACGGCAGTTCTTGAGCATCTGCAACGAAATAGATGACATCACGGAAGCAGAGATGTGGGATCGCTACCTCGAAGGATTGAAGCCGGACATAGCGGAGATCATAGCGATTCACGGGTTGTCCACCTTCGAGTCGGTAGTCGCAGCAGCAGAACGCGTCGACGCAGTACGAAGCCGACAGGGTCATGACGATCGCGATAGGGGATACAACAGACCGATTAACGACGCTCGATCGAGAAACGGACCATCACCCATGGAGATTGGTGCAGTCAACAGTGACGGCTCACAGAAGACGGGTTTTAGGGGGAACTGTCACTACTGCAAAAAGCCGGGACACATGAAGCGGGACTGCCGACAGCTTAAGGAGCAGCAACAGGGAAACGGAGACCGCCAGTAGATAGCGGGTCGCTAGCTGGTGTGGACGCTTCCGAACCCGCCAAGTCAACCGACGTAGAGGAGACAGCTCTAGAGCAGTCATCTACGCCGAACTCGGTAGACATTGTTGATCGTCCAGTCGTGCTTCTTGGGAAGCTTCGTATTGTTCAAGTCAAAATTCTTGTAGACAGCGGAGCTAGCCACTCATTTGTCTCTTCTTCATTAGTTAGTCGTCTCCATCTCGAAGCAGATACAGCAGTCAACTTCAAGGACACGCGTATGGTAGATGGGCCGCCACTTCACATAGGACCAGACATTCGCAAGTTGCGCGTAGTGCTAGGACCCATCACAGTTCGGCATGATTTCGACTCTGCGACGCTGGACGGTTACGACTTCATCTTCGGTAGGGATTGGCTACGGACGGTTAGTACTCAGTTCGATTGGACTCAGGGAAGCTGCAGCGTCAAGGTGGATGGCGAGCTCCGGGAGGTGCCATAGTGGAATGATGGGGCCACATCCTCCACAGCCATCATCAATGCTGTTCGTGTGCGGCAGCTGGTGAAGCGTGCGGCACGGATCTTCGCGGTTTTCCTTGAGGAGGTGGAAGCTGAGGAGGGGAAAGGAGGGAGTGCAGCAATTGGTGAGAAGGCGACTCTTCCTGCTGAGGTGAGTGCACTGCTAGCAGAGTTCGCAGACGTCTTCCCCGACGAGTTGCCCCCAGGGTTGCCTCCCAGCCGAGCAGTAGACCATCGGATAGAGTTAGAGCTGGGGAGCAGGCCAGTAGCAAAGCCGCAGTGGAGGTTGAGTCCAGCAAAGACAGAGGAGATGACGCAGCAGGTTAGGCACTTTCTCGCGCAGGGTTTCATTCAGCCATCTAGATCGCCTTGGGCATCACCAATCCTTTTTGCACCCAAGAAAGACGGAGGGTTACGGATGTGCATAGATTACCGCGCACTGAACGCCGCCACCGTCAAGAATAGGTTTCCGGTGCCGAGAGTAGAGGATCTCCTAGATGCAGTGCAGGGCGCTAGAGTTTTCTCCAAGATCGACCTTCGTTCGGGTTACCACCAGATTCGTGTATTTCCAGAGGACCAGCACAAGACGGCGTTTCGTACGAAGCAGGGGTTGTACGAGTTTAGGGTTCTACCGTTCGGATTGACCAACGCCCCACCGACGTTTAAGACGCTCATGAACACCGTCCTCTCCGAGATCCTAGGTTCGTTCGTTGTAGTTCACCTAGACGACATTCTCATATTTTCCAAGACGAAAGAGGAGCACGTGCAGCACTTGCAGAAGGTCTTCGAGGTTTTACGGAGGGAGCAGCTGTACGCTAAGCAGTAAAAGTGCGAATTCTTTCTCCTCCTAGGACACGTCGTATCCGCTAGTGGCATTAGGACCGACCCGAAGAAGATCGCAACAGTACAGGATTGGGTAGCATTGACCTCAGTCAAGGAGTTGCAGAGCTTTCTCGGATTCGCCAATTACTATCGTCGTTTCGTTCAGGATTACGCATCGAGCGCTAGTTCACTCACCGACCTACTTCGGAAGGGCGTAGATTTTGATTGGGGCCCAACGCAGCAGCAGGCGTTCGAGCAGATGAAGAAGTCGCTCACGTCTTCACCGACACTGTCGTACCCAGATCCCACTCGCCCATACACTGAACGAAATAATTGTCCGCATGCCAAGATATATGGATGGAAAATGTGCATTAGTTGTTACCGTGTTTAAGCCTTAATCAAAGGGCGCCACAAGGTTAAAACCCGGAGGGTTGTACATGGAAACACAAGGCTACATGGCCATTAACTCGGCTCAGCAATCTGCAGGAAAGGAATTAGGCAAACAGTGTCATATGGACGGTTTCTTACAAATACAGTCACGCATGCAAACCAGGCTGAATCTAGTACTTGGTCCAGCGACCCTTGGCCTTGAGCACAGCGCGCACACGCGTGGGCATGATGTCCATCAATTCACTGCACCAGGCCGCGGGGATTTTCTCCCATTCCACTTGAATTCTGTCCCACAGCTCAAGAATGCCTGCAGGTGGGCGGGGGTAAGCAACCAGCTGCTTCTTCAAGTAAACCCATAGGTGTTCTATGGGGTTATGGTCCGGACTAGATGCGGGCCATGGGAGAACAGAGTACGGCTGCTCTGCAAGGTACTTTTTGACCAGCTTGCACGTATGCTTGGGGTCGTTGTCATGCTGGAACACGACTGCCTCGGGATTAAGTTCGTAATGCTCGATAGTATGTTGAAGCCCGTCTTGCAGGATTGAACGGTACAACTCCCCGTTCATCCTTCCCTCTATCTTACACATAAAACCCACGCCGTTGTATGTCATGCACCCCCAAATCATGATGGAGCCGCCGCCATGCTTGACGGTCTGTTTCACATGGTGCGGCTCCATGGGGCAGTCCTGTCTAATCCAGGCCCAACTTCGTCCGTCGCTACTAAACCGGCAGACCTTTGTTTCATCGCTCCAAATGACGCGTTTCCAGTTGTCCATCGTCCAATGCTAATGGTCCTTGGCCCACTGCCTACGGTCGTTGATGTTTTTCTCGGATAGTCTAGGCTTAGACGGCTTTTCAATCGCCTTAACTCTGTTCCGCGTGAGAGTGTTTTGAACAGTGACGCCAGTGACACTGATGCCGTGTGTAGAAGCAATCATTCCCGCGGTTGCCTCGGCGGATTTCAATTTACATAAAACTATCGACCTTACGACTATCTGCGCGATTTGCTCGGGTAGCTTGCGCGGCCGACCAAGTTTCGCCGGTGACGGCACTAGCTCGTCGTACGTTTGCGGACCGACGTGGCGGAGGAGCTCGTCATGGACGGCGGACTTCGAAATACCCATCTCCTTAACGATTTGGCGGTAACTACGCCCCTCTTGAATTAGCTGCATGATGCCCTTCTGCTTCTCCACACTAAGGCACCTCATGCTGCGGGGGAGATAGCACTAAGGTAAGATCGTAGACTACGCCCGTAATCGCCTCTGTACCTAACGAAACTAGATCTAACTGCGCTCGAAATAATGCGTGATGTCAGAATAATATATAATTCTATATATTGTTTTATAACTGCCTGTAGTGTAGAATACTGTAGTCATATAACTTTCTGTTTGGTGGTGCACCTTTCTTCATTCTTGCATATTTGTACTGCTCGCTCTATAGTGAACAACCTCTTTTTGTTGCCACCTTTCTCCTCTCGATACTCTCGTTAACCCCCTTCCTAGCACCTAAGGTTTTCATAGCCTCTTATTCTCAACATGTTATCAGAGTGGTTCCTATCCTAGGACCTCCTTTTTTTTCCCATGGGCCCACCGCATATCGCTCCTGCCATGGCGCTCCTCGCGGCCCCAGCTGTGCCCGTTCAGCCGCTCGTCGCGAATGTTGCGAAGTTGAGTGTGGCGAACTTGGCGCTGTTTTTCGCGGCCCCAGTCGTCGGCCCCGTCGCCTGCCCATCGCGCCCTACTACAGCCTCGTCACGCCCTGTCGCGGCCCTGAGCGTCTGCATCGACGGTAGCTTTGGGGGGAGACGGCGGGTGTGGCGGCCGAGCTGCTTCAGTCGCCAAACGCGCCCCCTGCCCCGCCCTCCCGTCGAACATGCGACTGCTACAACTGCAGCTGCCACGCAAGCGACAGCGAGCTGTGCGAAGGCGCTCGTCGCGGCACCTGTTGCACCCCCCCGTTACTCCCCCCCCTACCCGCGATCTCGCCAACGCCAACCACACCCGCTGCCGTGTCTTCCGCTGTGGACGAAGGTGTGGCGGGGGGGGGGGGGGAGGGGGAGGCGCGAGGGTGGTAGACGACACTCTGTTCGCTGCTGCGCCACACCGCTACGCCGCCACACGCCGTCCCTTCTCTCTCCCTGCTGCGCGTGCGGCAGTGGGGGGGGGGGAGGGTTTGGGGTGGCAGGTGTGAGAAAGAAGCTGCCGCCCCTCCTCTCTCTCTCACTGCCGCACGTGCCGCTGTGGGGGGGAGAGTGAGGGGGCGACGGAAGTCAGCCGGTCATCTGCTGCTGTCGCCCGCTGCTGCCGTGGCACCTCCAGCTGCCGCCCCTTCTACCACCTGCCTTTGCTGCCTTTGCTTCCGCTACCTGATGCTGGGGCCTGCAGGTGCTGCCGTCGAGCCGCTGCTGTCCTGCTGCATGTTGCAGCCACAGAGCCTGCTCCTCAGGCGACCTGCCGCCCCAACACCTGCTACTGTTTCTGCCTTGGTCAAGGGGTTGGTACAGCTGGATCTGCCATCACTGCACCGGTTGCCACTGCACTTGCCTGTTGCTGTGATTTCCGCTGCGACCTGTCTGGTGTACCCCATTATGGGGGCGTTGACTGCACATTCTTCCCTACAGGCACTTATGGGGGCGTGTCAGAATAATATATAATTCTATATATTGTTTTATAACTGCCTATAGTGTAGAATACTGTAGTCATATAACTTTCTGTTTGGTGGTGCACCTTTCTTCATTCTTGCCTATTTGTACTGCTCGCTCTATACTGAACAACCTCTTTTTGTTGCCACCTTTCTCCTCTCGATACTCTCGTTAACCCCCTTCCTAGCACCTAAGGTTTTCATAGCCTCCTATTCTCAACACGTGAAACATTTTGGAAGGATTTGTCCGTATGGGGTGTCGAGAGAGAAAAGCTGACTCGTTAGAGCTCCATTGTTTGACAGGCTAGAGGGCGCCTATACAAACTAGTAACACATAACACGAGCCCTGTATGCAATTTGTACAATAGAATACATGTTTATTTTACGATTGGACGCCACTTACTCTACATATCGAATCCATAAGGACAATTATTTCGTTCAGTGTACGTTGTAGTGACCAACGCATCAGATCGGGCCATAGGAGCAGTGCTTCTTCAGGACCAGTGACGCAGGTTGCATCCGATCGCGTACGAGTCGCGTAAGCTTAGGGGAGCGGAGCTGAACTATCCGATTCACGACAAGAAGGCGCTTGGATTATCCATGCGTATAAGGTGTGGAGATGCTTCTGAAGAAGTAAACGCAAATGAGATGGACTATGAATGAAGTGGGTAAAAGTACTAACCCTAATTGGGTTGTACCCCCTATGGGATACCCCACTATAGCCTACACAAAAGCATAAGCTATAATGTTCTGACACACCCCCATAGGCAAAGTGGGGGAGAACAAGGGGTCACAAGACCAGTCAAGCAAAGCAAAGCAAAGCAAGCTCAGGGTGGATCACAACGTCACCACACAGTCTGAGCACAAGGTCAAGGCCACAAGGCCAGTTCACATGCAGGAGGAGACATATATATATAAGTCTAAACAAGCAAGAGTAGGTATATATATATGCAAGAGTACAAGTAAGGTCAAGAGGTGAGCAAGTGAGGCAAGACAGGGACAAGTCCCAGCTGAGTGCAGAAGCGCTGATGATCACAAGGCGGAAGTGCCTTGGTGAAGACATCAGCAGTGTTGGCCTCAGAGGCCACGTACGCAAGTCGCAACTGGCCACGCTGCTGCAGCTCACGAGCAAGAAAGTAGCGGAGAGCAATGTGCTTCGTTCTGTGCTCCAGGCGCTGCTCTCGACACAAGGCCAGCATGGCCTTGTTGTCTACGTACAGCACTGGAGGAGAACGAGGCGGCTCTCCAAGGTCGGTCAGCAGGTAGGTGAGCCAGCGAAGCTCCTGAGCAGCCATGGCCCCGGCGTAGATCTCAGCCTCACAACTGGAGCCGAGAACAGAAGACGAGCGAGTAGCCTGCCACGAAACAGAGCCGGAACCAAGACTGAAGGTGTAACCCTGCGACGACCGCTGAGTAGCCTGGTCGTCAGCCCAAGAAGCGTCCGCGTGCCTAATGAGAACCACTGGACTCCGCCCTCCAAGCACTAGCCCCATGCCCGACGTACTGCACAAGTAGCGCAACACCCTCTTCGCTGCAGCCATGTGCTCTGGTCAGTGTCTCCGAGGAGCAACATAGCGTGCCAAGATGCTAAGAGGGTATGCAAGGTCAGGTCGTGTGCAGGTCATCAGGTACATGAGGCAGCCAACAAGCTCTGGGTATGGGCCACTCGACTCTACGGACTCATCCGAAGGCAGAGCTGAGAGCGAGTGGCGAGTAGACAGAGGAGTGGCCTGAGGCGAGGAGTACGTGAAGCCGAAGCACTGAAGGACCTGCTGCACCATGTGTGACTGAGTCAAGGTAATGGTGCGGCGTGCTCTGTCCCGAGTGATCTGCAAGCCAAGGTAGCTGCGCAGTTCACCCAGGTCTGTGCACGTGTGTCTCTTCTGCAGCTCGGACTTTACGTAGGCGAGTCCAGCAGTGTCCGCTGTGGCAAAGACCAAGTCGTCGACGTACACGAGGATGTAGAACGGCGGCAGAGAAGTGTCGGTGCGCAGAAACAACGACGGGTCAGCAGTAGAGGGAGCAAACCCAAGAGCCGCAAGCGTAGTCCTCAGTGTGTCGTGCCACTCACGCGGTGTCTGGCGGAGACCGTAGACTGGCCGTCGGAGGCTCCACTGGGTGCCAGGAGGGAAAGTCCCAGTGAAGCCAGGTGGACGGCGCAGCCAGATCTCCTCGTAGTCAAGAGAGTGGAGCTCGTAGTCGCGCTGAGCGGCTATGTGCAGCAGCACCCGAAGAGTGGTCATCTTCGGGGTGGGAGAGAAGGTCTGAAAGTAGTCAACTCCCTGCCGCTGGCTGAAGCCACGAGCCACGTACCGCGCCTTGAAGACAGGTGGAGAGCCCGGCGGCCGCTTCACCCTGAAGATCCACATCCCACTGACGATGTTCGCCTTAGGAGGGGGAACCGCGTCAACGTAGGTGCCTGTGGACTTCCAGGAAGCCATCTCTGCATCCATAGCTGCCTACCAGTGAGAGGAGTAGGGACCCTCTACGGCCTCCGCGTAAGAGCGCGGAGTCGGGATGTCTAGTGCATCCGGGTCTCCCTCAGGGGCAAGCAGTACAGACGCGAGATGAGGTGAAGCAGCAGCCAGACACTGAAACTCCTCCTGCCTGTCCTCAAGGACGTCCGTGCCAAGAGCACACTCACCCCCGACGGACGGAGGACAGACAGACGCAGACTCAGCAACAAGACTAGCAGCGTAGTCCAGACGACAGCGAGCAGCAAAGTCGACGAGCTCAGCAACAAGAGCAGACGCAGCAGTGGACTCAAAGGACGGGTCAGTGACGACAGTAGCAAGGAGACGCGTGACAGTAGGACTGGCAGCACGAAGGGAGTCCGATGCCGGGTCGACAAGCGCAGGAAGAGAGGACTCAAGAGGAGAAGGCAAAGGGGCACGCAGAGGAGCAGTGGAGGGACGCAGAGACATCCGGTGCGTGCTAGGGACATGAGGAGGACGCGGACGCGAACCACGACCACTAGCGGGAGCAGTACGGACAGGCGACGCGGGACGAGACGCACGGTCACGACGCTCAGTAAGACCTCCAGTAGGACCAGTGTAAGGACAGGGAGCAGGAAGTGGGGAGGCGGGCTCTAACTGTGACTGTGACTGGACAGGCGGTGGACACTCTACAGGAGGAGAAAGACCAAGAACCTGCTGAAGGAGCGGAACGAAGTACGGCCAAGGCCGCGCGGCGGCACCAGACACAGCAGGGACAGCACCAGCACCCTCAGCACCTCCGGCAGCACCAGCGCCAACAGCACCTCCAGCGGCAGGACCTCCAGCAGCACCAGCAGCACCCGCAGCAAGACCACCACCAGGACGGACAGTAGTAGTCTCAAAACCAACACCCTCAGCAGCTCCAGCTCCAGGCGGACCCGCAGGTCCAGCAGCTCCGGGACCGGCGGCACCAGCACCCTCAGCGGCCGAAGAAGCGCCAGCTCCAGCAGCACGCATCCAGCGGCGAGAGAACCACTCACGCAGCTCCTGTGGAGAGAGTGGCTCCCGCCGAGACGAAACACCCAGAGAACCTCCAGGCCCAGCACCGCCAGACGCCACAAGGGGAGGTCCAGTGGCCGCAGGCTCCACACCTCCAGGCTCAGCAGCTCCAGACGAAACACCCCCAGGCTCAGCACCCCCAGGCTCAGCACCCACGCGCGCAGCACCCCCAGGCTCAGCACCCCCAGACTCAGCACCCCCAGAGTCAGCACCCCCAGGCTCAGCACCCCCAGACTCAGCACCCCCAGAGTCAGCACCCCCAGGCTCACAACCCCCAGGCTCAGCACCCCCTGCAGTACCTGAGTCACCAGCAACCTCGACCGGCTCGACTGCATCTACCTGGGACACACCTGAAGGGGCAGGACCCTGAGGGGGAAGGGGGTCTACCGGGGGGGGACCTGGCACAAGGAAGTGCGGTAACGGGGGGAGGGAAGGAGTGCGGTAGGGGAAGAGGCGGTAGAAGGGGACGGACTCGTCGAACGTGACGTCCTGGGAGGACAGAACACGACGAGAGGAGGGGTGTTAGAACTGCCACCCTGGGGCGTCAGGGGGGAAGCCTAGGAAGACACAGGGAGCAGCACGAGGGGACAACTTGTCCGCAGACAAGTCGCGGACAAACGCCCGAGATCCCCAGACACGGAACGCAGACGCATCGCCGACCTTCCCCGTCCACAGCAGAGCTAGGGAGGTCTCCGGCCGGGAGACCCTGGGGTGAAGGTTGAGCTGATGCGCCGCGTACCGAACCGCAAACAGCCACAGAAAATGGGGGGCAGCCGCATGCATCATGGACGTACGAGCGACGTCCATGACCATGCCAATGCGGCGCTCAGCAATCCCATTTTGCTGTGGAGAGTCCGGAAGCGTGAAAGTCTGGCGGATGCCTCGTGCACGACAGTAGGCTCGCAGAAGGCCAGAGGAGAACTCTCCGCCTCGGTCAGAGTGCAGACGCAGAACAGGAAAGTCCGAGCCGAAGCTCCTCCTGAGCTGGAGACGAGCTGCGCGGATCCAGTCGATCAACACCTCAGTGACATCACTCTTGCTGCGCAAGGGGAAGACTGTGGTGTAACGCGAGTAGTTGTCAACCACCAGCAGGAAGTAGCGCTCGTGACCCTGTCCACGGACGCGGGCGGGGCCCCACACGTCCATGTGAAGCGTCTGCAGAGGAGCCTCTGTCTGGGGAAACAGGGAGGAGTGAGGGGCAGCCCGGAGCCGCCCCTCGACACAGGGGACACAGGAAGGTCCTGGCCCCGAAGGAAGGGGAGGGAGAGACCGGGGGAGACCAGAGACAAGGACACGGGAAGCCATGCCCCGAAGACGAGGCAAGGAGGGGTGGCCAAGACGGTGGTGCCACAAGAGAGTCTCGTGAGAAAGGAGGCGACACGAGCAGGGGGCAGACTCAGGACCAGACCTGGACGCAGCAGCAAACACCTGACCCGACGCAGCTACCTGGCCAGACGCAGGGACTGGAGGAGACTCAGTGGTCAGGGTGTAGAGACTCGACCCGGGCCGACGTGAAAAAGTGGCTAGGTGTCGGCCTGTGCGGGCGTCCGAGCAGTGGGTCCCCCGCTGACTCGCAGGAGTAAACTGGTGAACCCCCGCATCCTGGAGGTCAGCACCACGCACCAAGTTCGTCGAGAACGAGGGGAGGTACAGACCCGACAGGGTGCCCGAGGGGGCAGCCGGACACGGGAGGACAGTAGAGAAGTGAGAGAGGACAGGACCCCCGGAGGGGTCAGCCAGGGAGACTGCAATCGGCCGACTAAGCGGCGTGAGTGTGGTGCGGTCTCGAAAGAAAGAGCGAGAAGCCCCTGAGTCAAGTGTGAAGGTGAGGGAGGCCGAAGCCGACGCAGTACCTGAGAGCGCAGCCTCACCAGTACCTGAGAGTGTAGACGCACCGGCACCTAGAGCAGTAGCCTCACAAGCACCTAGCGCAGCAGTACCAATGCCCGGGTCGGGCGGGAAACACCGGTAACAGTCACCCTCATCACTAATAGTCACAGCATACATGGCAGCAAGGATAGCATCAAAGTCAAGATCAAAGATCGCTACGCCAGCCCTAGACAGCTCTCCCAAGCGGGGAATCTCACTGGCCTCGGGGAACTGCTGACGCCAAGCGTCCGTCAGGCGGCCAAAGCAGCGCTGGGTGGAGTGGGCACCCCCACACTGCTCACTCGCGCGGTCGCTGGAACGAAGAACGTAGGTACACGGGCCAAGACCCCCACCACGCTGACGCTGCGTGTACCACTCACGGAGCTGGTGAGGCGGGGGGATGTCCCGAGAACGCTGCTGCTCCTGCTGCTGCTGCTGGCGCTGACCACCACCAGAGCCGCTCCGCTGCGGGGCACTACCCCGACCGGCTCCACCTCCTCCGCCACCGCCGCCTCCGCTCCCACCGCCGCCTCCGCTCCCGCCGCCTCCGCTGCCGCCACCACCACCACCACCCCCACCACCACTCCCACCGCCACCCCCACTCCCTCCGCCACCGCCACTGCCACCTCCACCGCCCCCGCCAGCTCCACCCGCGCCCTTACCCCCCTTGCCCTTGCCAGGGCGGCGTCTCCCGCTAGGGGCAGATGCCGCGCCGACCGACTCAAGACCAAGCAGGTCGGCAGCAGCAGCAGAGGCAACAGAGGGCAGTAAGGGGGAAGGAGAACACCCCTCAAAGATGGGGGTGCGCGGGTCACCACGAGAGGCTCCTACAGCGACTATGCTCTTCTCCGCCGCTAGGAGGGCCTTCTCGAGGAGGTCGACAGTGAGGGTGGTGGGACAGACTAAGAGGAAGTGGTCCCTGACTACGCGAAGGGAGTCAGGGAGGCGAGTGACTATGTAATAGAGAGCGATGTACATGGGGGGGGGTTCCTGGCGCAGAACTCAGCAGGAAGTGCGGCGCGGTAGCGAGTGTCAGAAGTGCGGAGGTGCGTGATGAGGTCAGCGACTGTAGGAAAGGCAGCAAGGTCAGGAAAGAGGTACGGTAGCATGAGGCGGCTCAGTGCAGCAGTGGCAGGGGAAGAGTAGCGCGCAACTACAGCATCGTACAAGGTCTGAGCACTCTTGTACTGACTAAAGTACGCGCGCTCAGTGGTAGGCAGGTGGCGACGCACAGCAAGACGTGCAGCAGCATCGCGGGTGGCCCACTGAGAGCGAACAATGGGGTCAGCATCAGCAGCAGGAGCAGGGGAGGCGCCAGAGGTGAGGTCAAAGAGAGAAAGACCGTGCACCCTATCGCACTGTAAAAACAGCTGCAGGTCGTCGACCCAGACCTCAAAGTCAATGGCTCGACCCTCAGCGTCAAAAGCGAGGACACTAGGGGTAGCCATGACGACAGACTAGCAGTGCAAGCAGTGGGGGGAGGGCACGCAGTAGCAGTGGGGCTGTGCTCACCAGACAGGGCAGGTCGGGCGGCTCGGCAGTAGTGCGGCTCGGCTGCGGGGCGGCTCGGCGGTACTGCGGCTCGGCGGCTGCTGCTGGGCGGCTCGGCTGTACTGCGGCTCGGCGGCCCGGCGTCTCGGCGGCTGCTGCTGGGCGGCTTGGCTGGACTGCGGCTCGGCGGCCCGGCGGCTCGGCGGCTGCTGCTGGGCCGCTCGGCTGCTCCGGTACCGGGCGGCGTGGCGGGCGGCTGCTCGGGCGGGTCGGCAGGAGGGGAGACCGGCGGGGCCGCGAAGGTGTGGGCGGCGGGGCCGCGATGTGAGGGCGGCGGGGCCGCGTAGGAGAAGGTGGCGGGGCCGCGTAGGCACGGGCAGCGAGGCCGCGAAGGTGAGGGTGGCGGGGCCGCGTAGGTGAGGGCGGCGGGGCCGCGAAGGTGAGGGCGGCGAGGCCGCGAAGGCGAGGGCGGCGAGGCCGCGTAGGTGAGGGCGGCGAGGCCGCGTAGGTGAGGGCGGCGAGGCCGCGTAGGCGTGTCAGAACATATAGCTTACTTGTTTCTGTAGGTTATAGTGGGGTATCCCATAGGGGGTACAACACAATTAGGGTTTCCTATTTGTATTCACTTCACTTCATAGTCATTCATTCTCGTTCCTTGATTTCACATGGAATCAGAGCAGGTTCCCTCCTAGGGACTGCTTCTAGGGCCCACCGAACCGCGCCCCGAGGCGCGTTTTTTTTTAGCGACCCGTCGTGTCGCCCCTAGCGGCCCGTTGCGCCGCCCTTCCCCTAGCGGCTCCGCCGCCCTTCCCTAGCGGCCCCGCCGCCCTTCGATCGCGGCCCCGCCGCCCTCTGCTACGCGGCCCCGCCGCCCCCCTTCGATCGCGGCCCCCCCCGCCCTTCGATCGCGGCCCCGCCGCCCTCTGCTACGCGGCCCCGCCGCCCTCTGCTACGCGGCCCCGCCGCCCTCTGCTACGCGGCCCCGCCGCCCTCCACTACGCGGCTCTGCCGCCCTCTGCTACGCGGCCCCGCCGCCCTTCGATCGCGGCCCCGCCGCCCTCTGCTACGCGGCCTTGCCGCCCTCTGCTACGCGGCCCCCGCCGCCCTCTGCTACGCGGCCCCGCCGCCCTCTTCGGTCGCGGCCCCGCCGCCCTTCGATCGCGGCCCCGCCGCCCTCTGCTACGCGGCCCCGCCACCCTCTGCTACGCGGCACCGCCGCCCTCTGCTACGCGGCCCCGCCGAGCCGCCCAGCAGCAGCCGAGCCGCCCACCAGCAGCCAGGCCGCCGCCGCTGCCGCCGAGCCGCCGCCACCTGCGCCGCCGCCGAGCCGCCGCCGCCTGAGCCGCCGCCCGGGCCACCTGAGCCGCCGCCCGAGCCGCCGCCGAGCCGCCGCTGAGCTGCAGCCGAGCCGCCGCCCGAGCCGCCCGAGCCGCCCGAGCCGCCCGAGCCGCCCGAGCCGCCCGAGCCGCCCGAGCCGCCTGAGGAGCCGTGCTGCTGTTCCTGAGCTGTGTTCCTCTGCTGCTGACCTACCCGACTCTTCCAGCCCGGTGAGACTTTCAGCTGCTGCCATGGCCACCCCCAATGTTCTTACTTTTGACGCTGAGGGGAGGGCCATTGACTTTGCCGTCTGGATTGAAGACCTGCAGCTGTACTTGCTGTGTGATGCGATAGATGAGGTCTCTCTCTTTGACTTTGTCTCTGGCGCTGTCCCTGCCCCTCCTGCTGATGCTGACTCTGCCGTTCGCTCCAAGTGGGCGACCCGCGATGCTGCTACACGTCTTGCTGTGCGTCGCCACCTCCCTTCCTCTGAGCGTGCCCACTTTAGTCAGTGCAAGACCGCTCAGGCCTTGTACGACGCTGTAGTTGCACGCTACTCCTCCCCTTCCTCCGCTACCCTTAGCCGCCTCATGCTACCGTTTCTCTTCCCTGAACTCGCTTCCTTTCCCACTGTCGCTGACCTCGTTACCCACCTCCGTGCTAGTGACACCCGCTACCGCGCTGCCCTTCCTGCTGAGTTCCGCGCTGCGAACCCTCCTCCCATGTACATCACTCTCTACTTTCTCGTCACCCGTCTCCCTGAGTCCCTTCGTGTCGTTCGGGACCAGTTTCTCTCTGTCTGTCCCACCACTCTCACTGTCGACCTCCTTGAGGAGTCCCTGCTAGCGGCTGAGAAGAGTATTGTCGCTGTAGGGGCCTCTCGGGGTGACCCTCGCACCCCCATCTTTGAGGGGTGTGGTCCTTCCCCCCTGCTGCCCTCTGTCGCCTCTGCCGCTGCGGCCGACCTCACTGGTTTTGAGTCGGTCGGCGCGGCGTCTGCCCCCAGCGGCAGACGCCGCTCTGGCAAGGGAAAGGGGGGCAAGGGAGCGGGTGGAGCTAGAGGGGGCGGTGGAGGAGGCGGTGGGGGTGGCGGGGGGAGTGGGGGTGGCGGTGGGGGTGGTGGCGGGAGTGGAGGTACTGGTGGCGGCGGTGGAGGCGGAGGTGGCGGCGGAGGTGGTAGCGGAGGAGGCGGTGGGAGCGGTGGGAGCGACGGTCCTGGTGGGGGAGGTGGCGGTGGAGACGGGGGTGGCGGTGGAGGCGGGGGTGGCGGTGGAGGCGGGGGTCGGAGTGGCTCGTCCCAGCGGAGCAGCTCTGGGGGTGGTCAGCGCCAGCAACAGCAGCAGCAGCAGCCGCAGCAGCAGCCACAGCAGCAGCAGCGCTCTCGCACCGTCCCCGCCCCTCAGCAGCTCCGTGAGTGGTACTTGCAGCGTCAGCGTGGTGGTGCGCTTGGTCCCTGCCCCTACGTTCTTCGCACCGGTGACCGTGCAGGGGAGAGGTGTGGAGGCGCCCACACAACCCGCCGCTGCTTTGGCCGCCTGACCGACGCCTGGCGTCAGCAGTTTCCGGAGGCCGCTAAGATCCCCCGCTGGGGAGAGCTGTCTAGGGCTGGTGTAGCGATTTATGATCTTGATTTTGATGCTATTCTCTCTGCTATGTATGCTGTGGTTAGTGATGAGGATGACTGTTACCGGTGTTTCCCGCCCGACCCGGGCATTGGTACTGCCGCGTCAGGTACTAGTGAGGCTGCTGCTCTAGGTGCCAGTGCGTCTGTGCTCTCAGGTGCTGGTGAGTCTGCCCTCTCAGGTACTGTGTCGGCTTCGGCCTCTCACACCTTCACCCTTGACTCTGGAGCATCTCGCTCCTTCTTTAGGGACCGCACCACTCTCACGCCGCTGAGTCGGCCGGTTGCGGTGTCCCTGGCTGACCCCTCTGGGGGGCCTGTCCTGTCTCGCTTCTCCACTGTCCTCCCGTGTCCGGCGGCCCCCTCTGGCACCCTGACTGGTCTCTACCTCCCCTCGTTCTCGACGAACTTGGTGAGTGGTGCTGACCTCCAGGATGCGGGTGTCCACCAGTTCACCCCTGCCCGTCAGCGGGTGACTCACTGCACGGAGGCGGATACAGGTCGCCACCTGGCTACGTTTACACGTCGGCCAGGGTCGAGCCTGTACACCCTGACCACTGCTTCTCCTCCAGGTGCTGAGTCTGGTAGGGTCCCTTTGTCTGGTCAGGTGTTTGCTGCAGCGTCCAGGTCTGGTCCTGAGTCTGCCCCCTGCTCGTGTCGTCGTCTGTCTCACGAGACCCTCCTTTGGCACCACCGCCTTAGCCACCCCTCTCTGCCTCGGCTCAGAGGCATGGCCTCGCGAGTCCTTGTGTCTGGTCTTCCCCGGTCTCTCCCTCCCCTTCCTCCGGGCCCTGGCCCTACCTGTGTCCCCTGTGTCGAGGGGCGCCAGCGTGCTGCCCCTCACTCCTCCCAGTTTCCTCCGACAGAGGCCCCGTTGCAGACGCTTCACATGGACGTGTGGGGCCCAGCCCGCGTCCGTGGACAGGGTCAGGAGCGCTACTTCCTGCTGGTGGTTGACGACTACTCGCGTTACACCACAGTCTTCCCCTTGCGCAGCAAGGGTGAGGTCACTGAGGTGTTGATCGACTGGATCCGCGCAGCTCGTCTCCAGCTTCGGAGGAGCTTTGGCTCTGACTTCCCTGTTTTGCGTTTGCACTCGGACAGAGGCGGAGAGTTCTCCTCTGGCCTCCTGAGTGCCTACTGTCGTGCGCGGGGCATCCGTCAGACCTTCACGCTTCCGGACTCACCACAGCAGAATGGGATTGCTGAGCGCCGCATTGGCATGGTCATGGACGTCGCTCGTACGTCCATGATGCATGCGGCTGCTCCCCATTTTCTGTGGCCGTTTGCGGTCAGGTACGCTGCGCACCAGATCAACCTCCACCCCAGGGTCTCTCGACCGGAGACCTCCCCAGCCCTGGTGTGGACGGGGAAGGTTGGCGATGCGTCGGCGTTCCGGGTCTGGGGATCTCGGGCGTTTGTTCGCGACCGGTCTGCGGACAAGCTGTCCCCTCGTGCTTCTCCCTGCGTCTTCCTGGGGTTCCCCCCCGACGCCCCTGGGTGGCAGTTTTACCACCCCACCTCTCGACGTGTTCTGTCCTCCCAGGACGTCACGTTCGACGAGTCGGTACCCTACTACCGCCTCTTCCCCTACCGCACTCCGTCCCTCCCCCCACCCCCGCTCTTCTTGGTACCAGGTCCCCCCCCGGTAGTCCCCCTCCCCCCTCAGGGTCCTGCCCCTTCAGGTGTGTCCCAGGTAGACGCGGTCGAGCCTGTCGAGGTCACTGGTGACTCTGGTGCTGCTGCGGGAGCTGAGCCTGGGGGTGCTGAGCCTGGGGGTGCTGAGCCTGGAGGTGCCGAGCCTGGGGGTGCTGTGCCTGGGGGTGCTGTGCCTAGGGGTGTTGAGCCTGGGGGTGCTGCGCCTGGGGGTGCTGTGCCTGGGGGTGCTGAGCCTGGAGGTGCCGAGCCTGGGGGTGCTGTGCCTGGGGGTGCTGAGCCTGGGGGTGCTGTGCCTGGGGGTGCTTCGTCTCGCCGGGAGCCACTCTCCCCACAGGAGCTGCGTGAGTGGTTTGCCAGGCGCTGGAGGCGTGCTGCTGGTGCTGGTGGTTCTTCGACTACAGAGGGTACTGCTGCCGCGCGTCCCGCCGGTGCTCGTACTGTGGGTGCTGGAGCTGCTGGGTCTGAGTGTTCTCCTGGAGCTGGTCCTGCTGAGGGTGTTGGCGCTGAGCCTGCCGTTGGCGGTCCGACTGACGGTGCTCCTGGTGCTGCTGCTTGAGGTTCTGGAGCTTCTGGTGGTGCTGCTGGAGGTGCTGCTGGAGTGGGTGCTCCTGCCGGGGCTGCTGGTGCTGTTCCTGCTGTTTCTAGTGTCGCCGCGCGGCCCCGACCGTACTTCGTTCCGCTCCTGCAGCAGGTTCTTGGTCTTACACCTCCTCCCTTAGAGGGTCCGCAGCCTGTCCGGTCACAGCCACAGCTACAGCCTGCCTCCCCTTTGCCTGCTCCTTCTCCCTACGCTGGTCCGACTGGAGGTCTTACTGAGCGTCGTGAGCCTGCGTCTCGTCCTGTGTCGCCTGTTTGCACTGAGCGCGCTAGTGGTCGCGGGTCGCGTCAGCGTCCTCCTCCTGTCCCTGGCACGCACCGGATGTCACTGCGTCCGTCCACTGCTCCTCTGCGTGCCCCTTTGCCTTCTCCTCCTGCTTCCTCTCTTCCTGCTCTTGCCGACCCGGAGTCGGACTCTCTTCGTGCTGCCAGTCCTACTGTCACGCGTCTCCTTGCTACTGCTGTCACTGACCCTTCCTTCGAGTCGTCTGCTGCGTCTGCCCTTGTCACTGAGCTTGTCGACTTTGCTGCGCGCTGTCGTCTAGACTACGCTGCTCGTCTTGTCACTGAGTCTGAGTCCGCCTGTCCTCCGTCTGTCGGGGGTGAGTGTGCCCTTGGCACGGACGTCCTTGAGGACAGGCAGGAGGAGTTCCAGTGTCTGGCCGCCGCTTCACCTCGTCTCGCGTCTGTACTGCTAGCCCCTGAGGGAGACCCGGATGCACCAGACATCCCGACTCCGCGCTCTTACGCGGAGGCGATAGAGGGTCCCTACTCCTCTCAGTGGCAGGCAGCTATGGATGCAGAGATGGCTTCCTGGAAGTCCACAGGCACCTACGTTGACGCTGTTCCCCCTCCTGGGGCGAACATCGTCAGTGGCATGTGGATTTTCAGGGTGAAGCGGCCGCCGGGTTCTCCGCCTGTCTTCAAGGCGCGTTACGTGGCTCGTGGCTTCAGTCAGCGGCAGGGGGTTGACTACTTTCAGACCTTCTCCCCCACCCCGAAGATGACCACTCTTCGGGTCCTGCTGCACGTTGCTGCTCACCGTGACTACGAGCTGCACTCTCTCGACTTCAGCACAGCTTTCTTGCAGGGCAGCCTGCACGAGGAGATCTGGCTGCGTCGCCCACCTGGCTTCACTGGGTCTTTCCCTCCTGGTACCCAGTGGAGTCTCCGGCGTCCAGTCTACGGTCTCCGCCAGGCCCCACGTGAGTGGCACGACACACTGAGGACTACGCTCGCGGCACTTGGGTTTGCTCCTTCTACTGCCGACCCGTCGCTGTTTCTGCGCACCGACACCTCTCTGCCGCCGTTCTACATCCTCGTGTACGTCGACGACTTGGTCTTTGCCACAGCTGACACTGCTGGACTCGCCTACGTGAAGTCCGAGCTGCAGAAGAGACACACGTGCACTGACCTGGGTGAACTGCGCAGCTACCTTGGCTTGCAGATCACCCGGGACAGAGCACGCCGCACCATTACCCTGACTCAGTCACACATGGTGCAGCAGGTCCTTCAGCGCTTCGGCTTCACGTACTCCTCGCCTCAGGCCACTCCTCTGCCTACTCGCCACTCGCTCTCAGCTCTGCCTTCGGATGAGTCCGTAGAGTCGAGTGGCCCGTTTGCAGAGCTTGTTGGCTGCCTCATGTACCTGATGACCTGCACACGACCTGACCTCGCATACCCTCTTAGCATTCTCGCACGCTTTGTTGCTCCTGGGAGACACCGACCAGAGCACATGGCTGCAGCGAAGAGGGTGTTGCGCTACTTGTGCAGTACGTCGGGCATGGGGCTAGTGCTTGGAGGGCGCAGTCCAGTGGTCCTCACTGGGCACGCAGACGCTTCTTGGGCTGACGACCAGGCTACGCAGCGGTCGTCACAGGGTTACACCTTCAGCCTTGGTTCCGGCTCTGTCTCGTGGCGGGCTACCCGCTCGTCTTCTGTTCTCGGCTCCAGTTGTGAGGCTGAGATCTACGCTGGGGCTATGGTTGCACAGGAGTTACGCTGGCTCACCTACCTGCTGACCGACCTTGGAGAGCAGCCTCGTTCTCCTCCAGTCCTGTACGTAGACAACAAGGCCATGCTGGCCTTGTGTCGAGAGCAGCGACTGGAGCACAGAACGAAGCACATTGCTCTCCGCTACTTTCTTGCTCGTGAGCTACAGCAGCGTGGACAGTTGCGACTTGCGTACGTGGCCTCTGAGGCCAACACTGCTGATGTCTTCACCAAGGCACTTGCGCCTTGTGATCATCAGCGTTGTTGCACGCAGTTGGGTCTTGTGCCTGTCTTGCCTCACTTGCTCTCCTCTTGACCTTGCTTGTACCTTCGCCTATATATACTCTTGCTCTTGTATATCTCTATATATGATCTTGCATGTGAACTGGCCTTCTGGCCTTTGAACTTGTGCTCGGAATGCGTGGTGACTTTGTGATCCACCCTGAGCTTTGCTTTGCTTTGCTTGACTGGTCTTGTGACCCCTTGTTCTCCCCCACTTTGCCTATGGGGGTGTGTCAGAACATATAGCTTACTTGTTTCTGTAGGCTATAGTGGGGTATCCCATAGGGGGTACAACACAATTAGGGTTTCCTATTTGTATTCACTTCACTTCATAGTCATTCATTCTCGTTCCTTGATTTCACAAGGCGAGGGCGGCGAGGCCGCGTAGGTGAGGGCGGCGGGGCCGCGACGTGAGGGCGGCGGGGCCTTGACGTAAGGGCGGCGAGGGCCGCGTAGGTAAGGGCGGCGGGGCCGCGTAGGTAAGGGCGGCGGGGCCGCGTAGGTAAGGGCGGGGGGGGGGGGGGGGCGCGTAGGTGAGGCGGCGGGGCCTCGACTTGAGGGCGGCGGGGCCGCGATGTAAGGGCGGTGGGGCCGCGACGTAAGGGCGGCGGGGCCGCGACGTAAGGGCGGCGGGGCCGCGACGTAAGGGCGGCGGGGCCGCGACGTAAGGGCGGCGGGGCCGCGACGTAAGGGCGGCGGGGCCGCGTAGGTAAGGGCGGCGGGGCCGCGTAGGTAAGGGCGGCGGGGCCGCGTAGGTAAGGGCGGCGGGGCCGCGTAGGTAAGGGCGGCGTAACGAGCCGCTAGGGGCGACACGGAGGGTCGCTAAAAAAAAGGAACGCGCGCCTCGGGGCTCGCTTCGGTGGGCCCTAGGAACAGTCCCTAGGAGGGGACCTGCTCTGATTCCATGTGAAGAAGTAAACGCGAATGAGATGGACTATGAATGAAGTGGGTACAAGTACTAACCCTAATTGGGTTGTACCCCCTATGGGATACCCCACTATAGCCTACACAAAAGCATAAGCTATAATGTTCTGACAGTGCTACCTAGAGGGGGCAGATAGTGTTATACGCATGGACCATTGCTCGCTTCGCTTTCTCAAGTCGCAGCCGCAGCTGAGTCGTCACCAGGCTAGGTGGATGGAGTTCATGGAGGGGAGCTTTCACTACAGGATAGAGTAAAAGCCAGGCGTGCGCAACCCAGTAGATCCGCTCACTCACCCTAGTTGCCAGCTCGCTAGTCTCACAGTCACTGCTGGCCACCACCTACTCACACCACTCTTCGAGCACGGTTACACAGTAGATCCCGACTTCACACCGCAGCCGCCCGCAGGAGCAGAGGTGCAGGGTATTGTCTACATACGGAAGGGTACCACACGGATTTGGGTTCCAGCCTACCGCCCTCTTCGACAACTCCTTCTCTCAGAGGCGCACGATGTCGTTAGTGCAGGTCACTTTGGAGCAGATAAGACGGCTAAGACGCTTAGTCGCACATACTACTGGCCCGGGCTTGCAGCAAACGTAGAGGATTACATTCGCTCGTGCGACACGTGTGAGCGTACGAAGTCCTCTCGCCAGCGCAAAGCAGGACTCTTGCAGCCAATTCCACCCCCGACCGCCCTTGGCAAGTAGTTACCATGGACTTCATCATGGCTTTACCGCGCACAATTAGAGGTCACGACGCCATCTTCGTGGTAGTGGATAAGTTTTCTCGAGCAGCGCACTTCATCCCCACGCACGGCAAGGTCACAGCAGAGGAAGCCGCGACGCTGTTCGTAGATAACGTAGTCCGACTGCACGGGGTTCCCGATTCCATCGTCTCAGACCGCGACCCTCGTTTCACTTCAAAGTTCTGGACGCAGCTTTTCGCACTGTTTGGGACTCGCTTAGCCATGTCGTCTGCATGCCATCCAGAGACAGACGGACAGACCGAGCGTGTGAACCAGACCTTGGAGCAGATTCTTCGCAACATCACGATGCACAACGCAGCCGCATGGGACAAGAAGCTGAGCATGGCCGAGTTCGCCTACAACAACACGCACCACTCGTCCACATGCATGTCACCGTTCTTTGCACTTTACGGTCAGCACCCTAATGTCCCCACTCGTGTCGATCTCACACCCACTGTCCCTCGTGCGGACAACTTCCACCAACATCTCACATTCATCCATGATCACATGAGGAAGCACCTTGAGCTCGCAAATGCACGCATGGCACGTACCACCAACCGCAGTCGTCGTGAGGTGTCGTTCGCAGTCGACGACTGTGTTCTCTTGGATAGCCGCAACCTCCGACTGCCACAAGACAGCAAGCTTCGTCCACGTTTCATTGGTTCATTCGTCATTGAGCACGCACTTGGTCCAGTCGCATACCGCCTCCGCCTTCCCGCTCATTTCCGCATGCATCCGTGATTCCACGTGTCTCTTCTTCGACCTTACACCGATCCCAACGCCACCTTCTCGGGCCGTGATCGCAATCCACTGCCGGTAGCTGTTGACACCGACGAGCCCGACTACCAGATCCAGCACATCCTCAGGCACCGTCGCCGTCTGCAGGGGGGTGTCTCTTTCATCGACTTCTTGGTTCGTTGGCGTGGTTACGGCGCAGCCGACGACAGCTGGGTTCCTTCGTCCTCACTGTCTCCTGACAACGCTTACCTCCAAGCGTACCTTCAGTCTGCAGGCGCCGCGTACGTCGCCTCCTTGGGAGGGGGGTAGTGTTAAGGGGGGATTTACTGTTCCCTTTGAACAGTACTTTCCGACTTACCCTTATCCTTATCTTCCTTGATTTCCTTGTGCCACGTGGCACTCTACTTTTCTTGCTTCTACTTTCTAGTCCCACGAAGTACTTTCCATCATTCGATCTTGCATGCTATATCAACCTTGCTTATATTCCCCAATATCAACAAATTCTCATTCAACTCTTCTTCAATTACTCAGTAACTTCTTCGCCTATTTCGCTAATACCGTAGTTCTTTCGCCAAAGTCTTTCGCCGCGTTTCATCCTCGACTTAGTCGACCCCGCTAATTCTTTAGCGGACTTAGGCCGTCGGGCCTAACAAATAGCAACGATGGTATGTGTAAGTGCATATGGCCTTAGTGGAAAGGCAGGCATCTCGATAACTGTCCGCCGTGGATGCAGAACTGGACTCATCTGATGCATCCTCGTCATTATCCACACAAATTCAAATCTCTGAAAAACAGCACCATCTTTTCTTTTGCCTGCGGTCTGCGCACCAGCGCTTCCAGAAGCCGCACGACAGCTGAGTTCCTTCGTCCTCACTGCTCTTGTCAGCACCGCCAAGGGCAGACCACCAAGGTTCGTCAAAACTTGATTGCTGATTGGGTGAATCGGGCTGAACAAATCAAGGGCGCACCTCCCACTAGCCACTGACCTGCCCAGTCTTGGAACCTGTGCGCAGACTCTCCAGGTGATGACGACGAGGCGACTCGCGCAGGCGGATTCCGCAACGTAGAATTCGTTCCCCCCAAACATCTCCTCAACTCCATAGCCTGATCTGGTTGGTTGAAACGCACAACCTGGATTTCCCCCAGAACCACCGCCAACCACATGTGGCGGAATCCCCAAGGACAGACAAATCGAGGGCATACCCAGAAACAGGACCAATGGCACACCAAAAAACACTCTGCCGGTGGGTATGTAGGTGAATAATGATTTGTAAAGCTAAAATGGTAGGTCAATTGAGGGTGTATTGGGCGAAAATGGTACACTTGGGGGAGGCAAGTCATTTTTTGGGGTTGCCCATTTTGCAAAGCAGGTTAGAAATAAATAATCATTACACCACTGAGCTTGTTGATGGCTGTCGTCAGGACCGAGGCAGATCAGTGACAGCCAAGGGAAAACTGTACTTCCCCAGGCTGTTTCCCCTCCCATACCCCCATTCTCCATTCCCGCTCACCTGACCGACCACCGTCAAAGGGCTTGCTCTTCCCCTTTGACCCACCGTGATCGCGACAGCCTTCATTCCAAACGTCGGCTTCTCTTACCCGCATTTGTCAAATCTGTCTGCAGTAGCAGTCAGGCACCCACTGAATTGTGCATGGAGTCTGTGTAGACGTGTACTTGGACGTATTTCAGACAGCGTGACATTTGCCTTGAATCGTTGTGGTCTTGCCAATCACCTGTCAGCATTTGTTGTCAATAGCGGACTAGGGTGTCTACTACGGGTCACTCTTTCCTTGAACGTGCTGTGGCTGCTGCCTGACCAGATCAGTGCGGGTAGCTAGAGAAAGCAGCTCACCATCCTTTATTGTTTCGGATCTCGCCTTTTGGTAAGACCACATGCCATGGACGACATTTCTACGTAAGCATTCCGAGTGCTGCTAAACAAGCAAGCCGCAGCTTGGGATTAAAAAGCAGGGCTGTCTCACGGCCCCACCAACTATGTGGAGACTGCGAGAGACGAAGGTGGGTCGGGTGGTATGGCGCGCGTGGTGCCTGGCCGAGGTGTGTTTCAGCACCGTGCTGCACCTCACGTACGCCGCGTGCATGGTGTACTGGGCTCTGCTCACCGACCTCATCGCCGCTATCTCATCCACCGTCACCGACGCGTCGTTTTTCCCCCGAGTCTTCCTCAAGCTGCTCAAGGCCGGATGGACCTGCTGCACCTCCCCGTGCCGCCTCTATGCCAAGGCATGCAAGGCGTCAGCTTACCCCCTCCCTTCAATGCCCAACAGCAGTAGCAGTGGCGGATGGTTTGGCGACCATACAAACGAATCGGTCAGATCTCATCATGCATCCTGCAGTGGCGCCCATCTTGGTGGTCCTCCATCTGATGCTGCTGCAGATGCTGCCGCGAACAGCAGCATCGCAGATCCTCCGGCTTCTGAAGGCGTCGATTGGCTGGTGGAGTCGCAGGCCCGAATGGGACCGGAAGGCTGTCTGCAGACCGACATCCCGCTGTCGCAAGGCGAGCAGCAGGAGCAGAAGAGGCGGCAGCAGCTGCGATGGCGGAAACGGCTGACCGCGACGTTCCGCAGCCGCTACACCAAATCGGCTTCTGCTGTCGAGACGTCCCGGAATGCGACTGCGGGTGCAGGCGTCGGTCGGAAAGGAAGCGCTGTCAACGGAAAGGGTATGGACGCCGCGGATGGAGTAGCGTCGCCGTGCTCGCCTGACGCCGTCACTCCCATCGTGCTGGTTCATGGAATCTTCGGGTTCGGCCACGGGGTAAGCGATACTTCTCGTGCAAGTGAGTGTGGAGCGTCAGCTTCAATCGTGTGTTTCAACCGTGTGTGCTGGGCCTAGGGAACGTGGCTGTGTTTTATTAGTTGAGTCAGGGACGTTCGTTTTTTGTTGTTGCAAAAGACTGAAATCCTCACACACAAGCGATTGAAGTCACACGCTCAATCAGTCGTCTCGCCCCTCCCCTGTCATTCACTCCACTTTTCAACCCCTCTACGCCCATTTGCTCAACCTAACCATTGCCGCCGAGCCTCTCGCAGAAGTTCGGCGGCATATCGTACTTCGGCGGCGCGGAGTACCGGCACGACAAGGTGCTGGTGCCGGACCTGGGATCGCTCACGAGCATTCACGACCGAGCCAGGGACCTCTTTTACTACCTCAAGGGCGGCACCGTCGACTATGGCGTCGAGCACAGCGCCGCTTGTGGCCACGACCGCTTCGGCAAGACATACGCGCAAGGTGAGTGGTGTCTGTGGCACGCATGAAAAGGAGGTTACTGGACCTGTGTGATTTTTCGCAGCACTTCGTGCTTCTGAGTCCCACCCGGCCCACACTCCCCGTTCCCCTGATTCGCCTCCGCTCTCCTCTTTTCGTGACTTCTCTCCTCGTGCTTTCCTTCCTCGTATTCCTGTCTGTGCGCTTCAAACTCGGCACTGTCTTGGCGTGCGTGCGCGTTGTGTGTGCGCTTGGCTAACAGGCAAGCACCCGCTGTGGGACGCGCAGCACCCGATACACCTGGTGGCGCACTCGTCCGGCGTGCAGGCCGCCAGGATGCTACAGCACATGCTCCATAACAAGGTGCGCGCAGACAGAGGGGAGTTAGGGGAAGGGGAGATCACTTGGGGAAGCGTGCTGGATGAGGCGATTGGGCTTGAGTTCCGAGATGGCTTGGGTTTGGGAGGAGATGGGCTGGGATGTCGGGCGATGGTGGGATAGAGTTAACGAGGGTGAGGAGGCTGGGTTGCTACTATCTCGGGGCCGCTAGGTTTTCCAGTGCCTCGTCTAAGTCTGGATAGGGCACACGGCAGAGCTTCGTGTGTCACATGTACAACATTTGTCACGTCTCCTGTGCTCCCTCCCCCGCGTGTCTATCCTCTGCCATGCCGAGATGCGCGTATCAAGCTCTGCGTGTGACTCGTATTTCTCTGCGTGGCGCGTGCAGGAGTTCGAGGGGTACGACGACACGAGTGCGGACTGGGTGGCATCCATCACATCGCTGTCCGGTGCGCTAAACGGCACCACGCGCGTCTACATCGATGGCCTCTCGTACGCCCTGCTCTCCGCCCTGCTCTCCGCCCTTCGTGCCGCCCTATTCGCTGCCCTGCTCCCGCGTCCATCTCGCCTCTCATGTCTTACCTCCAATGACTATAAATATCATCGTTTTCGCTTGCTCCGAATGCCAATGCTTTCATTTTTCATCAACGCTACCTCCCCTCCCTCTTTCCCCACTCTTCCTTCTCTGCGCATTTCCTAAAAATCTCCCTTCCCCCCCACCCTTCCTCCCCTCCCACCACACCCCATCCGCTCCCCTCGCCCGTCCCCCCTCGCCATTGCAGCGTGCGCGACGGCGTGACGATGCGCCCCATGTGCCTGCTGCAGGTGCTGCGCATCGGCTCCATCATATTCGAGTGGCTCGACATCGCCCCGCTTAAAGCCTTCTACTCCTTTGGCTTCGACCACTTCCCGCTCTCCTGGCGCCGCGTGGGCCTCTGGGGGCTCGTGAAGGCGCTGGCGGGGAAGACAGGGCCGTTCGCGTCGGGCGACTGGATGCTGCCAGACCTGAGTCTGCACCACAGCATGGAGCTTAACAAGAAGCTGCAGACGCACCCCAACACCTACTACTTCAGGTCAGGCTCAGGGCACAAGGGCTCGTGGGACTTGCGGGCTTGCCGATACTTCCCGAGCTTGTGCCTGACCTGCTTTTCCCTTGGTCTCCCCTTCTCTGCTTTTTCATTCAAATTCTCAGCCTTCCCTTCTCCTCCATCCCTCCTCCCTCCTCCCCCCTCCCTACTCCCCATTCTCTCTCCCCCCCCCCTCTTCACTGCGCGCACAGCTATGCGACAGTGAAGACACGCAATCTGATGGGATGGGTGGTGCCCGCGGCTCTCTCCATCCACCCCATCTTCACCCTCCGCTCGCTGCAGCTGTGCCTATGGCGCCTCCCCAAACACGCACCTAAACCCTACCCTACCTACCGGTAGGTCCCCATCCTCCCCCTCTCATCCTGGTCCCACCCTTTCGCGGGTTGACGCATTGAAGAACCTCGATGCCCTTCCTTTCAACCCTCCTTGCTCACCAATCTTCCTTTCCCTCGTTCACTCGCCTGTCGGTCCTCTCCTCGTTTTCTCCTTATCCCCTCGTTGCCCCTCGCCGTCTTCCAGCGACAAGGACTGGTGGCACAACGACGGTGCGCTCAACACCATCTCCATGCTCTACCCGCGCTTCCCCACGCCACAGCCGCACTCGCCCCTCCCCCGCATGCAGCCCTCGCAGGGCACCCCACCATACAAGCCAGGCATCTGGTAAGTGCCCCTTTCCCTCCCCCCCCCCCCCCCCCCCCCCTGCAACTGCTCCCTTGCACACACTCGCCCTGACGCCTCCTGCTGCTTTACCCTCCTGCAGCCTCATCCGCCGCCTTCCCCTCACACATCTGCTCTGCTGTTAGAATACTTCCACATACTGTTCCTGTCTCCGCTTTGCTCTGGGGCGCTGTTATGGTGTGTTGTGGCGTGGCTTGGCGGGGTGTGATATCACATGTTCATGCTATGCTGTGCTGCACTCTGTGTGTGCAGGTACTTCTCCCTCCTGGAGGCAGATCACATCCTGTTCATCATCAGCCGGCAGCGTGCGGGCGTGCGCTTTGACGTGCTCTACGACTCCATCTTCCACCGCTGCCGCACCGACCTCACTGCCCTATCCATCATCGCCTCTGCTGACGCCAATGCCGCCCCCTCCGGCTCGCTTACTGCTCAGACTGCTGCTGCTGTTGCTGCTGCAGATGGAGGATGGCTGGGGGCTGAGCAGGGTCAGGTGTCGGGGGAGGGAGAGGAGGTGCAGGAGGGAGTGGGGTTGGCATTGAGTGAAGTGGGGGCAAAGGTGAACAGTGGTGCTGGGACCACCACGTCTCGTTCATATCGCCTTGTCACTTCCTCCTCCACGCCCTCCTTTTTGCCCTCCAATGTTGCTTCGCCACGTGGCAAGTGCGAGAAGGCTGGAGGTGCAGTTTCAGGGGCAGGGCTTGGCTTAGATGGTGGCAGGGCAGGGGGTAAGTGCAGAGAGATCAGTGAAAACGGGGTGGTGGATGGGGAGGAGGGCAGCACAGAGAGTGTGCTTGAGTGGGCTCCCCAGTACAAGTGGGCTGTTGGTGAGAATGAAGTGGAGGAAGTGGAGGAGGGGAAAGAGATGGGGTACTACCAGTACCAGGAGCAGGAGGCGCAGGGTGCGAGGGTAGACGGGTGCCATGAGTGCGACAGGCAGCAGAAGGCACTGGCAGCAGTGGTGGATCTATTTGGTGCGCCGCTCACCAATGTGTGCGTGTGCAGCTTGAGGAATGGCCGTGGCGGCAGTGGGAGCAGGAGTGGCAGCGGGATGCGAAGCAGCATGAGCCTGGACTTTCTTGGGGACATGTGGTCGTGGAATGGAGGGAAGGACGTGAGCAGCGGTCGCACCAGAAAGGGAAAGGAAAACACGGCCAGAATAAGAAAGGTTAGCTGGTGGGGAGGAACAGGCCTTCAGAAGCACAAGCAAGAATTGCTGTCCTTGGAAGGGGAGGAGCAGGATGGTGGGAGCACTGCTGTTCACTGCGGTGCTGGGGGTGTGACGGCTCTTGACTGGGGCTGTATGCCACCTCAGCACATTGAGTAGTGTGCTGTGCCTGCGTGTGTAACTTGGTGTTCTTATTATTTTGTGTCTGCTTGTTTGTTCTGGCGAGAAGCTTTATACACTAGCGAATCATGTTGTCTCAATGAGAAGTTTTGCATTAATTGTTTTATGAAAATTAGACCCGGAGGGACACACACTTGCATGTAAGTGCAACTGGTCCATACCTTCTAAATTATCAAAGTTGAAAACCATCTGTGTATCACACCCTACGTAACTCTTACGTGAATACACCTATTTATATGGCTAGAAAGGATACGGATCCAGCTTGCATCGCATACACTCCGCGGTCAAGTTTCCTGTACTGTCAGATGGCATGGTAGGCTTGCCACTGTCGTGTCGTGCCGATTACGAAAAGCGCGTGACCAGTCTTCTAGAAGCACCACGCGCACCGCACACCACCTACTTCACAACCAGAACAGATAAGGCATCCCCCCCACTCACACAGCAACATTCTCGAACCATCAGTTCGCTTGTTCTCGCAAGCCTGCCTCACGCATTTCCCTCTCTTCGCATTCTCGTGCGCTGCGTCGGACTCCGCCGGCATTTGGCCAGAACGCTGTTTTGCTCGGATTGTTTCTCTCCTCTTACCATCTCCTCTCGACCTCCCGCTACCGCATTTCGACACTGCCTTTCGACACCTCCGGATCTCCCTTACCGTCCGCCATGCCACTCTCGAAGCATCGCGACTGCCCGCGAGCGCCGCACATGCATCTCCTCGCGCTCGCTTTCCTCGCGCTGCTCTCCCTCCCCGCCGTTCTCACCTCCGAGGTGGAAAAGGAAATTTGCGATTTGGGGGGTCCGAAGGTTTTTCTGCGAAAAAACTGCGACTTAGTTGCGCGAAGTGTACAAAAAACAACGCACGCAAAATGCAACAATCCGCACACCAGTTTCGAGGGGTTTGACTGAAACTAAACTGTCACGCAAAAGTTGCCATTCCGTCAACATTTTCGCAGCATGCGGTGACGCACAGTCAACACAGATTACAAGCGGTTTAGTACTTTGACAATGTTTGTCAAATGTAACAACAGAACAAATGAAACAACACGAAGCAACGAAACCAAGCGAGTTTGTACACCTGGAAACCCGCTTTCGTTTTTCCCAAATCTAAACCCAAACCAACCAACTCCAAACGTCAGACAGTGGATAGCTTCTTCAGAAGTGTGACGTGTTAGCCTAAAAATCATTTACACCCAATCCGCACACGCCGAAATATACACGTCAGCCACCCAACCAAGGCAAACCAAACGTGCACCGAATATGCTCTCACCTTTTCCTCGAGAATCCATCTCCCTCGATTCCTCTCTGTGCCTGTAGTCCCCCGTACTAGTATACACAACCAACCTCGTTCTCCCCCCCCCCTTTCCATTTCTCCCTTTGATGTGCAGCAGAAGCGCGCTCCAATTTCCTTCAAGCCGACAACTATGTGGCGTTTTAGAACGCCCTAACTATGTTGCGTTCGCCAAGTTAGTATCTTAATTTATTCCTGCCATCTCTGTCCCTTTTCCACGTCTCTCTTCTCCTCAGACGGCGACTTCGTTCCGCCATCAACGTCAAGCTTCAGTAGCTTCGCTGGAGGCTAGGGTACACGTGAGTCGCGGCGAGGAAGGACATTGTCACGCAACATCGCAGGTACGTTTACCGTTGTTATCTCACAGGTGAAGTTGTATATATATATTTTTTGTTGAAATGAACGAACAGGAATGATTGAACTAACAGTGAAATCAGTACAAGTACCTAACCCTAGAATTGTGTACCCCGTATAGGCTAACCCACTGTAGCCTAAACAAGCACAACATATATAATGTTTGACACACCCCCATAGGCGAAGTGGGGGAGAACTAGGGGTCACAAGACCAGTCAAGTAAAGCAAAGCAAAGCAAGCTCAGGGTGGATCACAAAGTCACCACACATTCCGAGCACAAGTTCAAGGCCAGAAGGCCAGTTCACATGCAGGAGTACATATCTATATATAAGGCTAGACAAGCAAGAGCAGGTATATATATATGTATCAGTACAAGCAAGGTCAAGAGGTGAGCAAGTGAGGCAAGACAGGTACAAGACCCAGCTGGGTGCAGAAGCGCTGATGATCACAAGACGCAAGTGCCTTGGTGAAGACATCAGCAGTGTTGGCCTCAGAGGCCACGTACGCAAGCCGCAACTGACCACGCTGCTGTAGCTCACGAGCAAGGAAGTAGCGGAGAGCAATGTGCTTTGTTCTGTGCTCCAGTCTCTGCTCTCGACACAAGGCCAGCATGGCCTTGTTGTCTACGTACAGGACTGGAGGAGAACGAGGCGGCTCTCCAAGGTCGGTCAGCAGATAGATGAGCCAGCGAAGCTCCTGAGCAGCCATGGCCCCTGCGTAGATCTCAGCCTCACAACTGGAGCCGAGAACAGAAGACGAGTGAGTAGCCCGCCACGAAACAGAGCCAGAACCAAGGCTGAAGGTGTAACCCTGTGACGACCGCTGCGTAGCCTGGTCGTCAGCCCAAGAAGCGTCTGCGTGACCAGTGAGGACCACTGGACTCCGCCCTCCAAGCACTAGCCCCATGCCCGACGTACTGCACAAGTAGCGCAACACCCTCTTCGCTGCAGCCATGTGCTCTGGTCGGTGTCTCCCAGGAGCAACATAGCGTGCGAGAATGCTAAGAGGGTGAGCAAGGTCAGGTCGTGTGCAGATCATCAGGTACATGAGGCAGCCAACAAGCTCTGGGTACGGGCCACTCGACTCTACGGACTCATCCGAAGGCAGAGCTGAGAACGAGTGGCGAGTAGGCAGAGGAGTGGCCTGAGGCGAGGAGTACGTGAAGCCGAAGCGCTGAAGGACCTGCTGCACCATGTGTGACTGAGTCAGGGTGATGGTGCGGCGTGCTCTGTCCCGGGTGATCTGCAAGCCAAGGTAGCTGCGGAGTTCACCCAGGTCTGTGCACGTGTGTCTCTTCTGCAGCTCGGACTTCACGTAGGCGAGTCCAGCAGTGTCAGCTGTGGCAAAGACCAAGTCCTCGACGTACACGAGGATGTAGAACGGCGGCAGAGAAGTGTCGGTGCGTAGAAACAGCGACGGGTCGGCAGTGGAGGGAGCAAACCCAAGAGCCGCAAGCGTAGTCCTCAGTGTGTCGTGCCACTCACACGGTGCCTGGCGAAGACCGTAGACTGGCCGCCGGAGGCTCGACTGGGTGCCAGGAGGAAAAGTCCCAGTGAAGCCAAGTGGGCGGCCAGATCTCCTCGTGCAGGCTGCCCTGCAGGAAAGCAGTGCTGAAGTCAAGAGAGTGTAGCTCGTAGTCACGGTGAGCAGCTACGTGCAAAAGTACCCGAAGAGTGGTCATCTTCGGGGTGGGAGAGAAGGTCTGAAAGTAGTCAACTCCTTGCCGCTGACTGAAGCAACGAGCCACGTAACGCGCCTTGAAGTCACGCGGAGAACCCGGCGGCCGCTTCACCCTGAAAATCCACATGCCACTGACGATGTTCGCCCCAGGAGGGGGGACAGCGTCAACGTAGGTGCCTGTGGACTTCCAGGAAGCCATCTCTGCATCCATAGCTGCCTGCCACTGAGAGGAGTAGGGACCCTCTACGGCCTCCGCGTAAGAGCGCGGAGTCGGGATGTCAAGTGCATCCGAGTCTCCCTCAGGGGTAAACAGTACGGACACGAGATGAGGTGAACACTCACCCCCGACGGACGGAGGACAGACAGACTCAGACTCAGCGACAAGTCTAGCAGCGTAGTCTAGACGACAGCGAGCAGCAAAGTCGACGAGCTCAGCAACTAGGGCAGACGCAGCAGTGGACTCAAAAGAAGGGTCAATGACGACATTAGCAAGGAGACGCGTGACAGTAGGACTGGCAGCACGAAGAGAGTCCGACTCCGGGTCGGGAAGAGGAGGAAGAGAGGAATCAGGAGGAGAAGGCAAAGGGGCACGCAGAGGAGCAGTGGACGGATGCAGAGACATCCGGTGCGTGCCAGGGACAGGAGGAGGACGCTGACGCGAACCGCAACCACTAGTACGAGCAGTACGGACAGGCGACGCAGGGCGAGACGCAGGCTCACGACGCTCAGCAAGACCTCCTGTAGGACCAGTGTAGGGAGAAAGAGCAGGCAGTGGGGAGGCGGGCTGTAACTGTAACTGTGACTGGACAGGCTGTGGACAGTCTAAGGGAGGAGGAGGACCGAGAGAAGGCGGCTGACCAAGAACCTGCTGAAGGAGCGGAACGAAGTACGGTCGCTGCCGTGCAGCGACTCCAAAACCAGCAGAGACACCAGCGCCAGGGTCCTCCGCACCAGCAGCAGCTCCAACGCCCGACTCCACAGCACGAGCAGCAACACCAGCTCCAGGGTCCTCAGCACCAGCAGCAGCTCCAACGCCCGGGTCCTCAGTACCAGCAGCAGCTCCAACGCCCAGGTCCTCAGCACCAGCGGCAGCACTAGCGCCCGGGTCCGCAGCACCAGCCGTAGCTCCAACGCCCGGGTCCGCAGCACCAAAAACAGCTCCAACCTCTGGGGCCGCAGCACCAGCAGAATCAGTAGAGTCTCCAGCACCAGTAGCACCACCAGCAGCAGCGGGGTCCGCGACACCAGGCGCGCCACTCCGAAGAGTGCAGCGCCGCTCGTACCACTCACGGATCCGCTCACGGGAGGGGAGCTCCCGGCTAGGAGGAGAAGCACTAGCACCAGTCCCAGTAGTACACCTGGCTCCAGAGGTACCTCTCCTGAGGCTGCAGTACTGGAAGTACCACTCACGCAGCTGCTCCGAGGAGAGGGCTCCGCCAGGTGTAGGACCCTCAGGCTCAGGATCTCCAGACTCAGAACCCCCAGAATCCGGACTCTGCGGCTCAGCACCCCCAGGCTCAGTACTCCCAGGTCAGCACCCCCAGGCTCCGCACCCCAAGGCTCAGCACCCCCAGGCTCCGCACCCCCAGGCTCCGCACCCCGAGGCTCCGCACCCCCAGGCTCCGCACCCCCAGGCTCAGCACCCCCAGGCTCAGCACCCCCAGGCTCCGCACCGAAAGCAGGACGAGAGTCGACAGCTACCTCAATAGGCTCAACCGGGTCTACCTGAGACACACCTGAGGGAGCGGCACCCTGAGGGGGGAGGGGGTCTACGACAGCAGCACCTGGCGCGAGGAAGAGAGGCGGGGGGGGGGAGCGGGGCAGTGCGGTAGGGGAAGAGGCGGTAGTAGGGGACGAACTCGTCAAAAGTGACGTCCTGAGAGGGCAAGACTCGGCGCGAGGTGGCGTGGTAAAACTGCCAACCAGGCGCGTCTGGGACAAAGCCGAGGAAGACGCAGGGAACAGCATGGGAGGAGAGCTTGTCCGCAGACGTATCGCGGACAAAAGCTCGAGATCCCCAGACCCGGAAACGCGACGCATCGCCAACCTCCCCCGTCCACAGCACCGTGGGCGAGGTCTCCGGCAAGGAGACACGGGGCCAGAGGTTGAGCTGATGCGCAGCGTACCGGACCGCAAACGGCCACAGAAAGTGGGGGGGCAGCCGCATGGATCAAGGAGGTACGGGCGACCTCCATGACCAGGCCAATGCGGCGCTCTGCAATCCCATTCTGTTGTGGAGAGGCCGGAAGCGTGAACGACTGCTCAATGCCGTGCTCAGCACAGTAGGCTGCCAAGAGGTCGGAGGAGAACTCACCACCTCTGTCAGAGTGCAAGCGGAGGACAGGAAAGTCCGAGTGGAAACGCTCGCTGAGCTGGAGACGGATTCTGCGGATCCAAGGGATCAAGACATCAGGGACCTCACCCTTGGTGCGCAAGGGGAAGACCGTGGTGTAGCGCGAGTAGTCGTCAACAACTATCAGGAAGTACCTCTCCTGACCCTGACCACGGACGCGGGCTAGGCCCCACACGTCCATGTGGAGCGTCTGCAAGGGAGCAGTCGTCGGGGGGAACGAGGAGGAGTGAGGAGCGGCGCGCTGCCGCCCCTCGACGCAGGGAAGACAGGGAGGAGCAGGCGAGGGTGGGAGGGGAGGGAGGACTCTGGGAAGACCGGAGACAAGGTACCGGGAGTGCATGGCACGAAGGCGCTGCACAGACAGGTGGCCAAGTCGGTGGTGCCAGAGGACAGTCTCGTGCGCAAGAGAGCGACACGAGCAGGGGGCAGACAGCTGACCTGACGCGGACGCAGACGCAGACGCAGCGACCTGAGGGGACTCAGTGGTCAGTGTGTACAGGTCCGACCCTGGCTGCCGGGTGAAGGTAGCCAAGTGGCGGCCCGTACGAGCACACGTGCAGTGTGTCACGCGCTCGTAGGCAGGGGTGAACTGGTGAACACCCCCGTCCTGGAGTGCACTACCTGCCACCAAGTTCGTAGAGAACGAGGGGAGGTGGAGACCTGACAGTGTGCCCGACGGGACTGCAGGACAGGGAAGGAGAGTGGAGGAGGTCGCAATGACCGCACCCCCAGAGGGGTCAGCGAGGGAGACAGCAACTGGCCGAGCAAGCGGCTCAAGGGCAGTGCGGTCACGAAAGAAGCAACGAGAAGCACCTGAGTCCAGTGTGAAGGTGTGCAGTGCTACCGTCGACTCAGTACCAGGGGGGGCAGACGCACAAGCACCTAGAGCAGCTGCCTCACCAGCACATGGGGTAGCAGACACGCAAGTACCTGGAGCGGCAGACGCACTAGTCCTAATGCCCGGGTCGGGCGGCACACAGAAGTACTCAGCACCCTCTCCACTAGTAGACATCACATACATAGCAGTGAGAATAGCATCAAAGTCTAGAGCATAGATATCAATCGCCTTCTTCAGGAGATCAACCCAGCGGGGCAGCTCAGTGGCCTGAGGGAACTGAACACGCCAAGCGTCGTTGAGACGAGCGAAGCAGCGCTTTGTGGCGTGCGGTTCCCCACACGGCTGACCAGTGCGGTCACCAGTGCGAATGACGTACGTGCAGCTAAAGCCACTCCCCCCCCCCCCCCCCCCCCCCCCGTGCTGAGAGTACCACTCACGGACCTCCTGGGGCGACGGAGTGTGCTGCTGGCCCTGGCCACCGCCAGCGCCTCCACGACCACCACCGCCTCCGCCACCTCCTCGACCACCCCAACCCCTGCCGCCGCCGCGTCCACCGCCACCCCCACCACCGCCTCCGCCCCTGCCACCTCCCCCGCCGCTGCCGCCACCACCCCCACCGCTGCCACTAGCCCCTCCAGTCGCGCCACCACCCCCACCGCCGCCACCGCCCCCACCACCGCCTCCCCCGCTGTCACCGCCACCGCCCTTGCCCCCTTTGCCCTTGCCGCTGCGGCGCCCGCTCGAAGCAGACGCAATCCCGACCTTCTCAGCACCAAGGAGGTGGACAGCAGCAGCAGAGGCGACAGAGGGAAGAAGGGGGGAAGGAGAACACCCCTCAAAGAACGGGGTACGGGGGTCGCCACGAGAGGCACCTACATCGACTATGCTAGCCTCAGCTGCAAGGAGTTCCTTCTCGAGGAGGGCAATGGTGAGCTCAGTGGGGCAGCGAGCTAGGAAGTGGTCCCTGACTGAGCGCAGAGTGTTAGGGAGGCGGGTGACTAGGTGGTAGAGAGTGAGCCAGAGTGAGGGTGGGTTCTTGGCAAGGAACTCATCAGGCATGGCGGCGCGGAAGCGAGCCTCACTAGTGCGGAGGTGCGTAATGAGGTCAGCGACTGTGTGGAAAGAGGCTAAGTCGGGGAACAGGTAGGGAAGAGAGAGACGGCCTAGTGCGGCAGAGGCCGGTGAGGAGTAGCGGGCAACGACAGCAGTGTACAGTGCCTGTGCAGTCTTGTGCTGCCCAAAGTGCTCGCGCTCATCTATCGGCAGGGAGTTGCGAATAGCGAAGCGAGCGTGGGCGTCACGAGTCTGCCACTGTGAGCGGGCAGTGCTGTCAGCAGTAGCAGCAGGAGCAGGAGCGTGGCCTAGGGCGTGATGGTACAGTGAGATGTCCTCCTTGGTAGTGAGCTGTAGGAAGAGGTGTAGTTCATCTAGCCAGGTTTCGAACTTCACTGGGCGGCTCTCAGCATCGAAAGCTAGCACAGGAGGGCTAGCCATAGCAGTAGTAGGAGTAATTGCAGTAGGGGCACCCCAAAAACAGTAGGCAGTGCGACTCAGGTAGGGTGGCTCGGTCCAGTACGGGCGGTGCGGCTCGGTTCAGCTAGGGCGGCGCGGCTCGGGAAGGGCGGCGCGGCTAGGTTCGGGCGGCGCGGCTCGGTTTGGGCTGGGCGGCTCGGTTCGGGCGGCTTGGTTCGGGCTGGGCGGCTCGGTTCGGGCTGCTCGGGTCGGGCGGCTCGTTCTGGGGGGGGGGGCGTTCGGGGCCTCTAGGGGCGAGCGCGGGACCGATCGGGGCCTCTAGGGGCGAGCGCGGGGCCGTAAGGGGCCGCTAAGGGCGAGCGCGGGGCCGATCGGGGCCTCTAGGGGCGAGCGCGGGGCCGTAAGGGGCCGCTAAGGGCGAGCGCGGGGCCGTTCGGGGCCTCTAAGGGCGAGCGCGGGGCCGTAAGGGGCCGCTAAGGGCGAGCGCGGGGCCGTTCGGGGCCTCTAGGGGCGAGCGGGGGGCCGTAAGGGGCCGCTAAGGGCGAGCGCGGGGCCGACGGGGGCCTCTAGGGAGGTGAGTGCGGGGCCGACGGGGCCGTTAGGGGCGATCGCGGGGCCGACAGGGCCGCTAAGGGGCGAGCGCGGGGCCGTAAGGGGCGAGCGCGGGGCCGTAAGGGGCGAGCGCGTGGGCCGACGGGGCCTTAAGGGGCGGCGCACGAGTCGCTAAGGGGCGGGTCGCGGGTCGCGGGGCCTTAGGGGGCCGTGAAAAACGAGGCGCCCTAGGGCGCAGTTAGGTAGGTAGGTAGGTAGGTAGTGGTGGGCCCTAAAAAAAACGGTCCTAGCGAAGGACCTGCTCTATACCATGTTGAAATGAACGAACATGAATGATTGAACTAACAGTGAAATCAGTACAAGTACCTAACCCTAGAATTGTGTAGCCCCTATAGGCTAAACCACTGTAGCCTAAACAAGCACAACATATATAATGTTTGACATTTTTATCGTCCAGTTTTAATTAACTGGTATCTTCAGGTTCATACTCATTTCAATGTGGCGTTTCATATATTTGTTTCGTGCATAGCAGCTAGCGTCGCGAAGATCCATACGTCCGACTCAGGCAGTCAACTGATTTGGTCGACGGAGGTCAGCATTTTCTGTGAGGGTATGCACGCTAGTTGCGACGCGATGTGTTTAGTTTTTTGCCATGTCATGTTCATTTTTTGTTTCGTATAAATTTAACCCCTTCTTACGGTTGCAGTTAAGTCTGTTGCAATCGCATCACAGTCGTCGCTTATAGTCCCGCCGCGATTGACTGTGCTAAGGGTAAGTATTACTGGTGTCAAGCAAAATCTGCTATGACTAACCCCTCTGAAGCAATGTCAGTGGGATACGTAACATCACGCTGTATTTGTATGTGTTGCAGAGCGTGTCTTGTTTTGCAGGCTTACCGTCAACCAGGAGTGCAGTATTATTATTCTTCACCATTGCAGCATACTCCAATACTAAAAACCCCATAGGTGAGCATATAATATTGCTTGTTTATCAAGTTACCATTTCCTTTGCTCTTCCAGGTTACATTCGTTTTTTAACTGGCAGAGTGTGCAGGGCTTCTTAGCCGTGCATAATGCGTAGTGTATTACTGCTGGGTAAATTGTACTCTTTTTGTTATTAATTGTATGCCCTGTAAGATGAACGTAAAAATTAATGTGTTACTTGTTACCAGAAACGCACACCAATAGAGGAAAACCGTCAACCGGAACCATCGAATTGCCAGCCAATGAAATTCGATACCGTACACCCCATTTCGTGTCGGATTGGTCCACATGGCACATTTACGGGCGTTAATATTGCCAGGATCCGACGGTTGACGGTAGCGTACAGGAAATGCCACGTCAGCATGTTTCAGTTTCATCTAGCGTACGTCTGTGAAACTATGAGCAGAGGAATGAATTGACTAAGTCAGAGTTGGGTACAAATACAACCCTAGCAAACTGTACCCCATATGTGCTACCCCACTATAGCCTACAAACATGCATCAGCTATAATAATCTGACACACCCCCATAGGCAAAGTGGGGGAGAACAAGGGGTCACAAGACTAGTCAAGCAAAGCAAAACAAGCTCAGGGTGGATCACAAAGTCACCACACAGTCCGAGCACAAGAGCAAGGCCAGAGGCCAGTTCACATGCAGGAGTAAAGACATATATATAAAACTAGACAAGCAAGAGCAGGTATATATATGTCAAAGTACAAGTAAAGTCAAGAAGAGAGCAAGTGAGGCAAGACAGGTACAAGACCCAGCTGGGTACAAAAGCGCTGATGGTCGCAAGGCGCAAGTGCCTTGGTGAACACATCAGCAGTGTTGGCCTCAGAGGCCACGTAAGCGAGTCGCAACTGACCACGCTGCTGCAGCTCACGAGCAAGGAAGTAGCGGAGAGCAATGTGCTTCGTTCTGTGCTCCAAGCGCTGCTCTCGACACAAGGCCAACATGGCCTTGTTGTCTACGTACAGCACTGGAGGAGAACGAGGCAGCTCTCCAAGGTCAGTCAGCAGGTAGGTGAGCCAGCGAAGCTCCTGTGCAGCCATGGCCCCGGCGTAGATCTCAGCCTCACAACTGGAGCCGAGAACCGAAGACGAGCGAGTAGACCGCCACGAGACAGAGCCGGAACCAAGACTGAAGGTGTAACCCTGTGACGACCGCTGCGTAGCCTGGTCGTCAGCCCAAGAAGCGTCTGCGTGCCCAGTAAGGACCACTGGACTCCGCCCTCCAAGCACTAGCCCCATGCCCGACGTACTGCACAGGTAGCGCAATACCCTCTTCGCTGCAGCCATGTGCTCTGGTCGGTGTCTCCCAGGAGCAACATAGCGTGCAAGGATGCTCAGAGGGTATGCAAGGTCAGGTCGAGTGCAGGTCATCAGGTACATGAGGCAGCCAACAAGCTCTGCATACGGACCACTCGACTCTACGGACTCATCCGAAGGCAGAGCTGAGAGTGAGTGGCGAGTAGGCAGAGGAGTGGCCTGAGGCGAGGAGTACGTGAAGCCGAAGCGCTGAAGGACCTGCTGCACCATGTGTGACTGAGTCAGGGTAATGGTGCGGCGTGCTCTGTCCCGAGTGATCTGCAAGCCAAGGTAGCTGCGCAGTTCACCCAGGTCTGTGCACGTGTGTCTCTTCAGCAGCTCGGACTTCACGTAGGCGAGTCCAGCAGTGTCCGCTGTGGCAAAGACCAAGTCGTCGACGTACACGAGGATGTAGAACGGCGGCAGGGAAGTGTCGGTGCGAAGAAACAGCGACGGGTCAGCAGTAGAAGGAGCAAACCCAAGAGCCGCAAGCGTAGTCCTCAGTGTGTCGTGCCACTCACGCGGTGCCTGGCGGAGACCGTAGACTGGCCGTCGGAGGCTCCACTGGGTGCCAGGAGGGAAAGTCCCAGTGAAGCCAGGCGGACGGCGCAGCCAGATCTCCTCGTGCAGGCTACCCTGCAGGAACGCAGTGCTGAAGTCGAGAGAGTGAAGCTCGTAGTCGCGCTGAGCGGCAATGTGCAGCAGCACCCGAAGAGTGGTCATCTTCGGGGTGGGAGAGAAGGTCTGAAAGTAGTCAACTCCCTGCCGCTGACTGAAGCCACGAGCCACGTAACGCGCCTTGAAGACAGGCGGCGAGCCCGGCGGCCGCTTCACCCTGAAGATCCACATGCCACTGACGATGTTCGCCCCAGGAGGGGGAACCGCGTCAACGTAGGTGCCTGTGGACTTCCAGGAAGCCATCTCTGCATCCATAGCTGCCTGCCACTGAGAGGAGTAGGGACCCTCTACGGCCTCCGCGTAAGAACGCGGAGTCGGGATGTCTAGTGCATCCGGGTCTCCCTCAGGGGCTAGCAGTACAGACGCGAGACGAGGTGAAGCAGCGGCTAGACACTGGAACTCCTCCTGCCTGTCCTCTAGGACGTCCGTGCCAAGGGCACACTCACCCCCGACGGACGGAGGACAGGCGGACTCAGACTCAGCGACAAGACGAGCAGCGTAGTCTAGACGACAGCGCGCAGCAAAGTCGACAAGCTCAGTGACAAGGGCAGACGCAGCAGACGACTCGAAGGAAGGGTCAGTGACAGCAGTAGCAAGGAGACGCGTGACAGTAGGACTGGCAGCACGAAGAGAGTCCGACTCCGGGTCGGCAAGAGCAGGAAGAGAGGAAGCAGGAGGAGAAGGCAAAGGGGCACGCAGAGGAGCAGTGGACGGACGCAGTGACATCCGGTGCGTGCCAGGGACAGGAGGAGGACGCTGACGCGACCCGCGACCACTAGCGCGCTCAGTACGAACAGGCGACGCAGGACGAGACGCAGGCTCACGACGCTCAGTAAGACCTCCAGTCGGACCAGCGTAGGGAGAAGGAGCAGGCAAAGGGGAGGCAGGCTGTAGCTGTGGCTGTGACCGGACAGGCTGCGGACCCTCTAAGGAAGGAGGAGGAGGTGTAAGACCAAGAACCTGCTGCAGGAGCGGAACGAAGTACGGTCGAGGCCGCGCGGCGACGCCAGAAACAGCAGGAACAGCACCAGCACCCCCGGCAGGAGCACCCACTCCAGCAGCACCTCCAGCAGAACCACCAGAAGCTCCAGAACCTCCAGCAGCAGCACCAGGAGCACCGTCAGTCGGACCACCAACCGCAGGCTCAGCGCCAACGTCCTCAGCAGGACCAGCTCCAGGAGAACACTCAGACCCAGCAGCTCCAGCACCCACAGGACGAGCACCGCCAGGTCGCGTGGCAGCAGCGCCCTCCGCAGCCGAAGAACCACCAGCACCAGCGGCACGCCTCCAGCGCCGGGCAAACCACTCACGCAGCTCCTGTGGAGAGAGCGGCTCCCGGTGAGACGAAGCACCCCCAGGCACAGCACCTCCAGGCTCGGCACCTCCCGGCTCAGCACCCCCAGGCTCAGTACCCCCAGACACAGCACCCCCAGGCACAGCACCCCCAGGCTCAGCACCCCCAGGCCCAGCACCCCCAGGCCCAGCACCCCCAGACTCCGCACCCCCAGGCTCAGCACCCCTAGACTCCGCACCCCCAGGCTCAGCTCCCGCAGCAGCACCGGAGTCACCAGTGACCTCGACAGGCTCGACCGCGTCTACCTGAGACACACCTGAAGGGGCAGGACCCTGAGGGGGGAGGGGGACTACTGGGGGGGGACCTGGTACCAAGAAGAGGGGGGGTGGGGGGAGGGACGGAGTGCGGTAGGGGAAGAGGCGGTAGTAGGGTACCGACTCGTCGAACGTGACGTCCTGGGAGGACAGAACACGTCGAGAGGTGGGGTGGTAAAACTGCCACCCAGGGGCGTCGGGGGGGAACCCGAGGAAGACGCAGGGAGAAGCACGAGGGGACAGCTTGTCCGCAGACAGGTCGCGAACAAACGCCCGAGATCCCCAGACCCGGAACGCCGACGCATCGCCAACCTTCCCCGTCCACAACAGAGCTGGGGAGGTCTCCGGTCGAGAGACCCTGGGGTGGAGGTTGATCTGGTGCGCAGCGTACCTGACCGCAAACGGCCACAGAAAATGGGGAGCAGCCGCATGCATCATGGACGTACGAGCGACGTCCATGACCATGCCAATGCGGCGCTCAGCGATCCCATTCTGCTGTGGTGAGTCCGGAAGCGTGAAGGTCTGACGGATGCCTCGCACACGACAGTAGGTACTCAGGAGGGCCGAGGAGAACTCTCCGCCTCTGTCCGAGTGCAGACGCAAGACAGGGAAGTCAGAGCCAAAGCTTCTCCGAAGCTGAAGACGAGCTGCGCGGATCCAGTCGATCAACACCTGAGTGACCTCACCCTTGCTGCGCAAGGGGAAGACTGTGGTGTAACGCGAGTAGTCGTCAACCACTAGCAGGAAGTAGCGCTCCTGACCCTGTCCACGGACGCGGGCTGGGCCCCACACGTCCATGTGAAGCGTCTGCAACGGGGCCTCTGTCGGAGGAAACTGGGAGGAGTGAGGGGCAGCACGCTGGCGCCCCTCGACACAGGGGACACAGGCAGGGCCAGGGCCCGGAGGAAGGGGAGGGAGGGACCGGGGAAGACCAGACACAAGGACCCGCGAGGCCATGCCTCTGAGCCGAAGCAGAGAGGGGTGGCCAAGGCGGTGGTGCCAGAGGAGGGTCTCGTGAGACAGACGACGACACGAACAAGGGGCAGACTCAGGACCAGACCTGGACGCTGCAGCAAACACCTGACCAGACGAAGGGGCCCTACCAGACGCAGTACCTGGAGGAGAAGCAGTGGTCAGTGTGTACAGGCTCGACCCCGGCCGACGTGTAAACGTAGCCAGGTGGCGACCTGTATCCGCCTCCGTACAGTGGGTCACCCGCTGACGAGCAGGGGTGAACTGGTGGACACCTGCATCCTGGAGGTCAGCACCACTCACCAAGTTCGGCGAGAACGAGGGGAGGTAGAGACCAGTCAGGGTGCCAGAGGGGGCCGCCGGACACGGGAGGACAGTGGAGAAGCGAGACAGGACAGGCCCCCCAGAGGGGTCCGCCAGGGACACCGCAACAGGCCGACTCAGCGGCGTGAGAGTGGTGCGGTCCCTAAAGAAGGAGCGAGACGCTCCAGAGTCAAGGGTGAAGGTGTGAGAGGCCGAAGCCGACACAGTACCTGAGAGGGCGGACTCACCAGTACCTGAAAGCACAGACGCACTGGCACCTAGAGCAGCAGCCTCACTAGTACCTGACGCGGCAGTACCAATGCCCGGGTCGGGCGGGAAACACCGGTAACAGTCATCCTCATCACTACCAGTCACAGCATACATAGCAGAGAGAATAGCATCAAAATCAAGATCATAAATAGCTACACCAGCCCTAGACAGCTCTCCCCAGCGGGGGATCTCAGCGGCCTCCGGAAACTGCTGACGCCAGGCGTCGGTCAGGCGGCCAAAGCAGCGACGGGCTGTGTGGGCGCCTCCACACCTCTCCCCTGCACGGTCACCAGTGCGAAGAACGTAGGGGCAGGGACCAAGCGCACCACCGCGCTGACGCTGCAAGTACCACTCACGGAGCTGCTGAGGGCCGGGGACGGTGCGAGAGCGCTGCTGCTGCTGCGGCTGCTGCTGTGGCTGCTGCTGCTGCTGCTGCTGGCGCTGACCACCCCCAGAGCTGCTCCGCTGGGACGAGCCACTCCGACCCCCTCCTCCACCGCCACCCCCGCCTCCACCGCCACCCCCGTCGCCACCGCCACCTCCCCCACCAGGACCGTCGCTCCCACCGCTCCCACCGCCTCCTCCGCTACCACCTCCGCCGCCACCTCCGCCTCCACCGCCGCCACTACTACCTCCACTCCCGCCACCACCCCCCCCGCCACCCCCACTCCCCCCTCCACCCCCACCGCCTCCTCCACCGCCCCCTCTGGCTCCACCCGCTCCCTTGCCCCCCTTGCCCTTGCCAGTGCGGCGTCTGCCACTGGGGGCAGACGCCGCGCCGACCGACTCAAAACCAACGAGGTCGGCCGCAGCGGCAGAGGCGACAGAGGGCAGCAGGGGGGAGGGACCACACCCCTCAAAGATGGGGGTGCGAGGGTCACCCCGAGAGGCCCCTACAGCGACAATACTCTTCTCAGCCGCTAGCAGGGACTCCTCAAGGAGGTCGACAGTGAGAGTGGTGGGACAGACAGAGAGAAACTGGTCCCTAACGACACGAAGGGACTCAGGAAGACGGGTGACGAGAAAGTAGAGAGTGATGTACATGGGAGGAGGGTTCGCAGCGCGGAACTCAGCAGGAAGGGCAGCGCGGTAGCGGGTGTCACTAGCGCGGAGGTGGGTAACGAGGTCAGCGACAGTGGGAAAGGAAGCGAGGTCAGGGAAGAGAAACGGTAGCATGAGGCGGCTAAGGGTAGCGGAGGAAGGGGAGGAGTAGCGCGCAACTACAGCGTCGTACAAGGCCTGAGCGGTCTTGCACTGACTAAAGTGGGCACGCTCAGAGGAAGGGAGGTGGCGACGCACAGCAAGACGTGCAGCAGCATCGCGGGTCGCCCACTTGGAGCGAACGGCAGAGTCAGCATCAGCAGGCGGGGCAGGGACAGCGCCAGAGACAAAGTCAAAGAGAGAGACCTCATCTACCGCATCACACAGTAAGTACAGCTGCAGATCCTCGATCCAGACGGCAAAGTCAATGGCCCTCCCCTCAGCGTCAAAAGTGAGAACATTGGGGGTGGCCATAGCAGCAGCTGAAAGTCTCACCGGGATGGGAGAGTCGGGTAGGTCAGCAGCAGGCGGCTCGGGCTGCTCGTGCAGCTCAGGCGGCTCGGGCTGCTCAGGTACCGGGCGGCTCGGCTACTGCGGGGCGGCTCGGCTACTGCGGGGCGGCTCGGCTGCTGCTGGGCGGCTCGGCTGCTGCTAGGCAGCTCGGCTGCTGCTGGGCGGCTCGGCTGCTGCTGGGCGGCTCGGCTGCTGCTGGGCGGCTCGGCTGCTGCTGGGCGGCTCGGATGCTGCTGGGCGGCTCGGCTGCTGCTGGGCGGCTCGGCTGCAGTGCAGTGGCGGGGCCGGGACAAGGCCGGCGGTAGGGCCGGCGGTAGGGCCAAGTAGGAGCCGGCGGCGGGCCGAGTAGGAGGCCGGCGACGGGCCGAGTAGGAGGCCGGCGGCGGGGCCGAGTAGGAGCCGGCGGCGGGGCCGTGTAGGAGGCCGGCGGCGGGCCGAGTAGGAGGCCGGCGGCGGGCCGAGTAGGAGCCGGGGCCGGGCCGAGTAGGAGCCGGGGCCGGGCCGTGTAGGAGGCCGGCGGCGGGCCGTGTAGGAGGCCGGCGGCGGAGCCGAGTAGGAGCCGGCGGCGGGGCCGTGTAGGAGGCCGGCGGCGGGCCGAGTAGGAGGCCGGCGGCGGGCCGTGTAGGAGGCCGGTGGCGGGCCGAGTAGGAGGCCGGCGGCGGGCCGTGTAGGAGGCCGGCGGCGGGGCCGAGAAGGAGGCCGGCGCGGGGCCGCGTAAGGGGCCGAGTAGGAGCCGGCGGCCCAGGGCCGCGTAAGGGGCCGGCTCGGAGCCGCGTAAGGGGCCGGCGCGGGGCCGCGTAGGAGCCGGCGGCGCAGGGCCGCGTAAGGGGCCAGCGCGGGGCCGCGTAAGGGGCAGGCGGCGGGGCCGCAGGTATAATAATAATAATCTGACAACATCGTACTGTCAAAACATTATAGCTCATGCATATTGTGCAGGCTATAGTGGGGTAGCCCATAAGGGGTACAACCCAATTAGGGTTAGTACTTGTACCCAATTCATTCATAGTTCAATCATTCTCGTTTCGTCTCATGGTATCAGAGCAGGTTCCCTAACGGGAACGATTCCTAGGGCCCACCACTACGAATTTTTTTTTTCCCTGCCCGCAGCGCGCTCCGCTTAGGCCCGAGTCGCGCCTCGTGTGCTTTCCTTACCGTCGCGCCCTCGCTAGGCCCCTCACGGCCCTGTCACGTCGCCCTTAGCGGCCCCTAGCGGCCCCGTCGCGCTGCCCTAGCGGTCGCGTCGCGCCGCCCTAACGGCCGCGTCGCGCCGCCCAAGCCGCCCTCACGGCCCCCTAGCGGCCTCTTGCGGCCCCGATCCGCCGCTCTTGCGGCCCCGATCCGCCACCCTTCGCGGCCCGTCGCCGCTCTCCCCCTGCGGCCCGTCGCCGCCCTATCACCAGCGGCCCCGTCGCCGCCCTTGCACGGCCCTGACGCCGCCCTCCTTGCGGCTCTGTCGCCGCCCTCTTCAGCGGCCCGTCGCCGCCCTTCTCAGCGGCCCCGCCGTCTCCTTTCAGCGGCCCTGCCGTCTCCTTTCAGCGGCCCCGCCGTCTCCTTTCAGCGGCCCCGCCATCTCCTTTCAGCGGCCCCGCCGTCTCCTTTCAGCGGCCCCGCCACTACCCCTGCAGCGACCTCGTCGCCGCCCTTTCAGCGGCCCCGCCGCCTCCTTTAAGCGGCCCCGCCGCCTCCTCTCGGCGGCCCCGCCGCCTCCTCTCCGCGGCCCCGCCGCCTCCTCTGCGCGGCCCCGCCGCCTCCTCTCGGCGGCCCAGCCGCCTCCTCTCAGCGGCCCCGGACGCCGCCCTCTCAGCGGCCCTTCCGCCGCCTCCTTTGCGGCCCCGCCGAGCCGCCCAGCAGCAAAGCCGCCGAGCCGCCCAGCAGCCGAGCCGCTCAGCCGCCCAGCCACCGAGCCGCCTAGCAGCCGAGCCGCTGTGCCGCCCAGCAGCCGAGCCGCCGAGCCGCCCAGCCGCCGAGCCGCCCAGCAATCGAGCCGCCAAGCCGCCCTGCAGCCGAGCCGCCGAGCCGCCCAGCAGCCGAGCCGCCGAGCCGCCCAGCAGCCGAGCCGCCGAGCCGCCCAGCAGCCGAGCCGCCGAGACGCCCAGCTGCCGAGCCGCCTACCGCCCAGCTGCCGAGCCGCCGAGTCGCCCTGCACCCGAGCCGCCCGAACCGCCCTGTCTGGTAAGAGCAGCGCCTCTGTCACTGCACTGCCCTCACCCTACTGTTCGCGCTGCTAGTCTACTGCTGTCATGGCTACCCCTAGTGTCCTCGCTTCTGACGCCGAGGGTCGGGCCATTGACTTTGACGTTTGGATAGATGACATCCAGCTTTTCTTACAGTGCGATAGGGCGGACGGTCTCTCTCTCTTTGACCTCACCTCTGGTGCCTCTCCTGCCCCTGCTGCTGATGCTGATGCCACTGTCCGCTCACAGTGGGCCACGCGCGATGCTGCTGCACGTCTTGCTGTGTGTCGCCACCTACCTACCTCTGAGCGTGCGCACTTTAGCCAGTACAAGAGTGCTCAGACCTTGTACGACGCTGTAGTTGCACGCTACTCCTCCTCTGCCACTGCTGCACTGAGCCGCCTCATGCTACCGTACCTCTTCCCTGACCTTGCTGCCTTTCCCACAGTCGCTGACCTCATTACGCACCTCCGCACTAGTGACACTCGCTACCGCGCTGCGCTTCCTGCTGAGTTCTGCGCCAAGAACCCCCCCCCCCCCCATGTACATCACTCTCTACTACATAGTCACCCGGCTCCCTGACTCCCTTCGCATAGTCAGGGACCACTTTCTCTCAGTCTGTCCTACCACTCTCACTGTTGACCTCCTCGAGAAGGCCCTCCTAGCAGCGGAGAAGAGCATAATCGCTGTAGGGGCCTCTCGTGGTGACCCGCGCACCCCCATCTTTGAGGGGTGTTCCCCCTCCCCTCTTTTGCCCTCTATTGCCTCTAATGCTGCGGCTGACCTCGTTGGTCTGGAGTCGGTCGGTGCGGCGTCTACCCCTAGTGGGAAGCGTTGCTCTGGCAAGGGCAAGGGGGGCAGGGGCACTGGAGGAGCTAGCGGGGGTGGTGGAGGCGGCAGTGGAGGCAGTGGAGGGGGTGGGGTTGGTGGTGGGAGTGGTGGCGGGGTTGGAGGTGTCGGCGGCGGCAGTGGAGGCGGAGGCGGTGGCGCCGGTGGCAGTGGGAGCGGAGGTGGTGGAGGTGACGGAGGTGGAGGAGGCGGTGGCGGAGGAGGAGGAGTAGGAGGTCGTAGCTCTTCGTAGAGGAGTGGCTCCGGTGGTGGTCAGCGCCAGCAGCAGCAGCGCAGTCGGGAGACCCGGTCCCCTCAGCAGCTCCGTGAGTGGTACGCTGCACGCCAGCGGGGTGGGGGTACTGGTCCGTGCACCTACGTCCTGCGCACCGGCGACCGTGCGGGTGAGCAGTGTGGGGGTGCGCACCCCACCTAGCGCTGCTTTGGCCGCCTGACGGACGCTTGGCGTCACCAGTTCCCTGAGACCACTGAGATCCCTCGCTGGGGCGAGCTGTCTAGGGCAGGGGTAGCTATCTTTGACCTTGACTTTGATGCTATTCTTGCTGCTATGTATACTGTGTCAATTCGTGAGGAGGGTGACTGTTACCGGTGTTTCCCGCCCGATCCGGGCATTGAGCCTGCTGCTCTAGGTGCTGGTGAGGCTGCTGCTCTTGGTGCTAGCGAGGCTGCTGCTCTAGGTGCTAGTGCGTCTGCTTCCTCCGGTACTGGTGAGTCTGCACTCTCAGGTACTGCGTCGGCTTCGGCCTCCCACACCTTCACACTTCACTCGGGGGCTTCTCGCTCCTTCTTTCGAGACCGCACCACACTCACGCCGCTTGGTCGGCCAGTTGCAGTCTCCCTGGCAGACCCCTCTGGGGGTCCTGTCCTTGCTCACTTCTCCACTCTCCTCCCTTGTCCGACGGCCCCTTCTGGCACCCTGTTTGGTCTTTACCTCCCCTCGTTCTCTACGAACTTGGTGAGTGGTGCTGACCTACAGGATGCGGGGGTTCACCAGTTCACTCCTGCGAGTCAGCGGGTGACCCACTGCACGGACGCTCGGACAGGCCGACACCTGGCCACGTTTACACGTCGGCCGGGGTCGAGCCTCTACACATTGACCACTACGTCTCCTCCAGTCCCTGCGTCTGGTCAGGTAGCTGCGTCGAGTCAGGTGTTAGCTGCAGCGTCCAGGTCTCGTCCTGAGTCTGCCCCCTGCTCGTGTCGCCTCCTGTCTCACGAGGCTCTCCTCTGGCACCACCGCCTTGGTCACCCGTCCCTGCTTCGTCTCCGAAGCATGGCCTCCCGTTTCCTTCTCTCTGGTCTTCCCCGGTCCCTCCCTCCCCTTCCTCCGGGGCCTGGCCCTACCAGCGTCCCCTGTGTCGAGGGGCGGCAGCGGGCTGCCCCTCACTCCTCCCAGTTTCCTCCGATAGAGGCCCCGCTGCAGACGCTTCACATGGACGTGTGGGGCCCAGCCCGCGTCCGTGGACAGGGTCACGAGCGCTACTTCCTGCTGGTGGTTGACGACTACTCGCGTTACACCACAGTCTTCCCCTTGCGCAGCAAGGGTGATGTCACTGAGGTGTTGATCGACTGGATCCGCGCTGCTCGTCTCCAGCTCAGGCGGAGCTTCGGCTCGGACTTTCCTGTTCTGCGTCTCCACCCTGACAGAGGCGGAGAGTTCTCCTCTGGCCTTCTGCTAGCCTACTGTCGTGCACGAGGCATCCGCCAGACCTTCACGCTTCCGGACTCTCCACAGCAAAATGGGATTGCTGAGCGCCGCATTGGCATGGTCATGGACGTCGCCCGTACGTCCATGATTCATGCGGCTGCCCCCCATTTTCTGTGGCCGTTTGCGGTCCGGTACGCGGCGCATCAGATCAACCTTCAGCCCAGGGTCTCCATGCCAGAGACCTCCCCAGCTTTGCTGTGGACGGGGAAGGTTGGCGATGCGTCTGCGTTCCGTGTCTGGGGATCTCGGGCGTTTGTCCGCGACTTGTCTGCGGACAAGTTGTCCCCTCGTGCTGCTCCTTGCGTCATCCTGGGTTTCCCCCCTGACGCGCCAGGGCGGCAGTTCTACCACCCCGCCTCTCGCCGTGTTCTGTCCTCCCAGGACGTCACGTTCGACGAGTCGGTCCCCTACTACCGTCTCTTCCCCTACCGCACTCCGTCCCTCCCCCCGCCACCGCTCTTCTTTGTGCCAAGTCCCCCCCCGGTAGACCCCCTCCCCCCTCAGGGTCCTGCCCCTTCAGGTGTGTCCCAGGTAGACGCTGTTGAGCCTGTCTAGGTCGCTGGTGACTCTGGTGCTACTGAGGGTGCTGAGCCTGGGGGTGCTAACTCTTGGGGTGCTGAGCGTGTGGGTGCTACGCCTGGGGGTGCTGAGCCTGAGGGTACTACTAATGGGGGTGCTGAGCCTGGGGGTGCTGAGTCTGGGGGTGCTGAGCCTGGAGGTGCTACGCCGTGGGGTGCTGAGCCTGGGGGTGCTGAGCCTGGGGGTACTGAGCCTGGGGGTGCTGAGCCTGGGGGTGCTACGCCTGGAGGTGCTGAGCCTGGGGGTGCAGAGCCTGAGGGAGCTGGGCCTGCTGGTGCTGTGCCTGGCGGTTCTCCGGGTGCTTCTTCTCGCCGGGAGCCACTCTCTCCACAGGAGCTGCGTGAGTGGTTTGCCCGGCGCTGGAGGCGAGCTGCTGGAGCTGGAGGTGCTGCGGGTACTGGAGGTTCTGTTGCTGCTGAGGGAGCTGGTGCCACAAGTCCCGGAGGTGCTCGTACTGGGAGTACTGGAGCTTCTGGACCTACGGGTACTTCTGGAGCTGGAGCTGCTGCGGGTGTTGGCGCGGAGGCTACTACTGTCGGTCCTGGAGGCGGTCCTGCTAGGGGTACTACTGGAGCTGGAGCTGCTACTGGTGCTGGTGCTGCCACTGGGGGTGCTGGTGCTGTCCCTACTGTGTCTAGAGTTGACGCGCGGCCTCGGCCGTACTTCGTTCCGCTCCTTCAGCAGGTTCTTGGTCTCCCGTCTTTTACTGGTCCTCCTCCTCCCTTAGAGTGTCCACAGCCTGTCTCGTCGCAGTTACAGTTACAGCCGGCCTCCCCACTGCCTGCTCCGTCTCCCTACACTGGTCCTACTGGAGGTCTTGCTGAGCGTCGTGAGCCTGCATCTCGCCCTGCGTCGCCTGTCCGTGCTGCTCGCACTAGTGGTCGCGGTTCGCGTCAGCGTCCTCTCCTTGTCCCTGGCACGCACCGGATGTCTCTGCGTCCGTCCACTGCTCCTCTGCGTGCCCCTTTGCCTTCTCCTCCTGAGTCTTCTCTTCCTGCTCTTGCCGACCCGGAATCGGACTCTCTTCGTGCTACCAGTCCTACTAACATGCGTCTCCTTGCTACTGTTGTCACTGACCCCTCCTTTGAGTCCACTGCTGCGTCTGCCCTAGTTGCTGAGCTCGTCGACTTTGCTGCTCGCTGTCGCCTAGACTACGCCGCCAGTCTTGTTGCTGAGTCTGAGTCTGTCTGTCCTCCGTCCGTCGGGGGTGAGTGTGCCCTTGGCACGGACGTCCTTGAGGACAGGCAGGAGGAGTTCCAGTGCTTGGCCACTGCTTCACCTCATCTCGTGTCCGTACTGCTTAACCCTGAGGGAGACTCGGATGCACTTGACATCCCGACTCCGCGCTCTTACGCGGAGGCGATAGAGGGTCCCTACTCCTCTCAGTGGCAGGCAGGTATGGACGCAGAGATGGCTTCCTGGAAGTCCACAGGCACCTACGTTGACGTTGTTCCCCCTCCTGGGGGGAACATCGTCAGTGGCATGTGGATTTTCAGGGTGAAGCGACCGACGGGTTCTCCGCCTGTCTTCAAGGCGCGTTACGTGGCTCGTGGCTTCAGTCAGCGGCAGGGAGTTGACTACTTTCAGACCTTCTCTCCCACCCCGAAGATGACCACTCTTCGGGTACTGCTGCACATAGCTGCTCACCGTGACTACGAGCTACACTCTCTTGACTTCAACACTGCTTTCCTGCAGGGCAGCCTGCACGAGGAGATGTGGCTGCGTCGCCCACCTGGTTTCACTGGGTCTTTTCCTCCTGGCACCCAGTGGAGCCTCCGGCGGCCAGTCTACGGTCTCCGCCAGGCACCGCGTGAGTGGCACGACACACTGAGGACTACACTTGCGGCTCTTGGGTTTGCTCCCTCTACTGCTGACCCGTCGCTGTTTCTGCGCACTGACACTTCTCTGCCGCCGTTCTACATCCTCGTGTACGTTGACGACTTGGTCTTTGCCACAGCAGACACTGCTGGACTCGCCCACGTGAAGTCCGAGCTGCAGAAGAGACACACGTGCACAGACCTGGGTGAACTGCGCAGCTACCTTGGCTTGCAGATCACCCGGGACAGAGCACGCCGCACCATTACCCTGACTCAGTCACACATGGTGCAACAGGTCCTTCAGCGCTTCGGCTTCACGTACTCCTCGCCTCAGGCCACTCCTCTGCCTACTCGCCACTCGCTCTCAGCTCTGCCTTCGGATGAGTCCGTAGAGTCGAGTGGCTCGTACCCAGAGCTTGTTGGCTGCCTCATGTACCTGATGACCTGCACACGACCTGACCTTGCATACCCTCTTAGCATTCTCGCACGCTATGTTGCTCCTGGGAGACACAGACCGGAGCACATGGCTGCAGCGAAGAGGGTGTTGCGCTACTTGTGCAGTACGTCGGGCATGGGGCTTGTGCTTGGAGGGCAGAGTCCAGTGGTCCTTACTGGGCACGCAGACGCTTCTTGGGCTGACGACCAGGCTACGCAGCGGTCGTCACAGGGTTACACCTTCAGCCTTGGTTCCGGCTCGGTTTCGTGGCGGGCTACTCGCTCGTCTTCTGTTCTCGGCTCCAGTTGTGAGGCTGAGATCTACGCAGGAGCCATGGCTGCACAGGAGCTTCGCTAGCTCACCTACGTGCTGACTGAGCTCGGAGAGCCGCCTCGTTCTCCTCCACTGCTGTACGTAGACAACAAGGCCATGCTGGCCTTGTGTCGGGAGCAGCGACTGGAGCACAGAACGAAGCACATTGCTCTCCGCTACTTCTTGCTCGTGAGCTGCAGCAGCGTGGTCAGCTGCGTCTTGCGTACGTGGCCTCTAAGGCCAACACTGCTGATATCTTCACCAAGGCGCTTGCGCCTTGTGACCATCAGCGCTTCTGTACTCAGCTGGGCCTTGTGCCTACCTTGCCTCACTTGCTCACCTCTTGACCTTGCTTGTACTGTTACATATATATATACCGGCTCTTGCTTGTCTAGCCTTCTTTATATATATGTACTCCTGCATGTGAACTGGCCTTGTGGCCTTGAACTTGTGCTCGGAATGTGTGGTGACTTTGTGATCCACCCTGAGCTTGCTTTGCTTTGCTTTGCTTGACTGGTCTTGTGACCCCTTGTTCTCCCCCACTTTGCCTATGGGGGTGTGTCAGAACATTATAGCTCATGCATATTGTGTAGGCTATAGTGGGGTAGCCCATAAGGGGTACAGCCCAATTAGGGTTAGTACTTGTACCCAATTCATTCATAGTTCAATCATTCTCGTTTCTTCTCACGTACACCACGTGGCGTTGTCGTGACACTTTCGCATAGGTTGCTCAATAGTGACGTTTTTCTTTCCCCCTAGTTGCTTTACTGTATACCTCACAATTGTGTCAAAGTGTACAGTTTGTGTTGGGAAGGTGACGGAAAAGTCACTTCGCAAGTGACTGACGCTACCACTGTTTTCGAGTCAGACTTTTTTTTTGCGCGGCGAATGCAACTGCAAAGTTACGAAAGTGCCATTTTAAAGTTTTTTTTGGCACTTCCCTTTTCCGCGATGTCCGCCACCGCGTCCCGCACGCCCGCGCAGGCGAAGGAGCGCGCGGAGATGAAGCGCAAGCTGAACGAGGTGGGTGCGCGGCACCCGATCGTGGTGGTGGGGCGGTCGTACTGCCGCGATACCCGGCGAATGCGGGCGCTGATGGAAGGGCTTGTGAGTGACTCGGGCGGGACTATTTGGCCGGTGAACGTTGACGGCAACGAGGAAGGGCCAGGCATCGAGAATGCCGCGGAGGTCGTCTACGGCACCACCGCCATGCCGCAGGTGCGTGCGCCGCTGCGCGCAGGTGGGGGGTTTTGGTGCGCGCAGGTAGGTGGTTTGGTGCGTGCATATGGGGAATTTCGTGCGCGCATATGGGGAATCTTGTGCGCTCATATGGGGAATGTGGTGCGCAAATTTGGGAGGGGACGAGGCGCACTGCTCATTCCATGCCATGCACCCCATCACTGAAGAAAAATATCACCATAGCATCAAATCAGGCTGCAGGTTGACTCAAAGCAAGTGCCAATGCTTGCCAGTAAGCGCCTGTGCAAGCAATGCCATGTCAATGCCCCCCCCTGCTCAGCGGCACACGCTGATTTTGCCATTTCAGTCAGCCATGCACTCCTAGTGCCGACCACGTCAGATCGGGATCTTGGGTTCAGATGGGGCTGATTCAACCGTGCACCCAAAACCGGCCGCTTTGCATTGCATGGGCTCAAACGGGGTGCATTGGCAGGCAGGCAGCTTCGCCTGGGCTTGCGCGGGAGGCATTCTGTTGTGTGCTGAGAGAAGTTTCTGGACGTGCATAGGTAGGAGACAAGACCATACCAGCTCTCCCTCAATGCCGCATCCCTGGCTGCTGAAACTTCCACCACAGTGCACCTGACCCTGCTCCCATATGCTCTGTTCGCTCCTCATGTGCTCCACCTAATTCCTTGCTCCCTCTGCTCTGCTCCCTCTGCGGCCTGTGCTGACGGCCCCACCAGGTGTTCATAGGCGGGCGGTACGTGGGGGGCAAGGAGCAGGTGATGGACCTGCATGAGCGCGGCAAGCTCAAGCCCATGGTGGACTGCGCTCTCAGCCCAGGCAGGGAGCTGTGAGAGGACCCTGGGAGCATATTACCGTCCATCAGTGGCTCTCATCAAGTGTTGGAGTAGGGAAGCTGTTCAGTAATTTGCGGTGTTTATGCGATGGTGTTTTTATTTACGGTATTGAATCATGATGTTAGCATTGGCTAAGAACTTGTTTCCAGCTCGGACCGGACTGGTTCTGTCCCCTTCCACCCCCGCTAAGTAACAACATTGACTGGCCAGCAGTCAATGGGCGGGGGTGGGCAGAGCCAGTCCCTAGTAGGGCACCTGCACGTCTTGGTCCTGACAATGCTTAAGGCCCAGCCTTCTTCTCTGCCTGTGCAGTGCACTGCCAGTCCATGCCGGGGTGGGCATGGATGGCATGCTGCCAGTCCATGCTCCACTGGCTTGCTTCCATTCCGTGGTACGGTAGTAGTCTCTGTGGGGCATGTAGAACTGTAGTTAGAGCCACAACCTGTGTAGGCAGAGAATGAAGCTCCATGGTTGAGTGCACATTTAGATATCATGTGCTTGTAGACCCATTGGTATGCTTTTGTAGACAGGATGCATAATGTTTTGCAAATGAGAGTAGAAGTGATGTTGAGAAAACCCATTGATGGATTTAACGGTACACTTCTATGCTTGAAACAATTGATGTACACACACTATCCACTGTCCTAATGCCACGTCATATTCACGACGGAGTTCTTCCTTACTGTCAGAATGAGGAATGGATGTCCCATTGATGTTGGTTGGGGTACATATAACAAACCCTAACTTCTGTACCCCCTAAGACAAACCTCACTACAGGCTACAACATTTGACACACCCCCATAGCCTAAGTGAGGGGTGTCTAGCAAAAACAAAAAAAAGAGTACGGTCACAAGACCAGTCCAAAAGAAAACAAAGCTCAGGGTGGATCACAACGTCACCACACACTCTGAGCACAAGCAACAGTGGCCACAAGGCCAGTCCAAGAGATCACAAGTATATATAGTAAGTGTACAGACGAAGCAGGCAATAAACTCAAGTCTACGCATGACTAGAACCTGTGTCAACAAGGCCTAACTGCACACAACACCTCTGGTGGTCACAAGGCGGAAGCGCCTTGGTGAAGATGTCTGCAGTGTTGGCCTCGGACTCCACAAACTCGAAGCGAGCCTGTCCACGCCTCTGCAACTCTCGCAGAAGAAAGTACCTGACGTGAATGTGCTTCACTCTGCTCTCCAGTCGCGGCTCACGACAGAGGAGGATTGACGCCTTGTTATCAGTAAACAAGGTCGGTGCAGAGCTCGGCCGCTCACCAAGGTCGGCGAGCAAGAAGGTCAACCACCGCAACTCCTGTGCCGCCATGGCACCAGCGTAAATCTCAGCCTCAGCTGTAGAGGTCGAGACAGAAGAGGAGCGCGTGGAACGCCAGGAAACAGCTCCAGAACCCAGACTGAAACAGTACCCCTGAGTAGACCTGTGAGTCTCAGCGTCGTCAGCGTAAGAGGAGTCACAGTGACCAGTGAGTACGACAGACTGCTGCCCTCCAAGAACTAGCCCCACGCCTGATGTAGTCGCTAGGTACTTCGCCACCCTCACAGCTGCCGTCCAGTGAACAGGACGGTGTCTCCCTGGCGCAACAAAGCGCGCAAGGATGCTGAGAGGGAAGGCGAGGTCCGGGCGAGTACAAGTCATCAGGTACATGAGGCAACCCACAAGCTCTGCGTAGGGACCACTAGGCTCAAACGGCTCGTCAGGAAAGGGACCAGTGAGTCTGTGGTCAACAGCTAGAGGTGTGCGCTGTACGGTGGAGTGCTGAAGCCCGAACCGCTGAAGGACCTGCTACACCATGTGTGACTGTGAGAGTGTAATGGTGCGAGCGGCTCTGTCCCTGGTGATCTGCAGGCCAAGGTAGTGGCGCAGCTCACCAAGATCAGTGCACGTGTGTCTCTTCTGCAGTTCGGACTTCACGTCTGCCAAAGCAACCCTGTCCGAAGTGGCGAAAACGAGGTCGTCGACGTAGACCAGAACAAAGAACGGTGTGGAGCCACGACGAACGAACAGCGACGGGTCGGCAGAAGACGGCTGGAACCCAAGGTCAGAGAGGGTAGAACGCAGAGTGTCGTGCCACTCACGAGGGGCCTGGCGAAGACCGTAAACAGGTCGCCTCAGCCTCCACTGGGTCCCAGGAGGGAAAGTGCCAGTGAAGGCCGAGGGACGACGCAACCAGACCTCCTCGTGTAGACTGCCCTGAAGGAAAGCAGTGGAGAAGTCAAGAGAGTGTAACTCGTAGTCTCTCTGTGCTGCTACGTGTAGTAACACCCGAAGAGTGGTCATCTTCGGGGTAGGTGCGAAGGTCTGAAAGAAGTCAACTCCCTCGCGCTGACTGAAACCTCTAGCCACGTAGCGCGCCTTGAAGACCGGGGGAGATCCCGGTGGCCGCTTCACCCTGTAGATCCACATGCCGTCGACTACGTTCGCCCCAGGGGGGGGAACCTCATCGACGTAGGTGCCTGTGGATCTGTAGGAGGCCATCTCTGCGTCCATGGCAGCTCTCCACTGAGAGGCCCAAGGCCCTGACACTGCCTCAGCGTAAGTGCGAGGAGTCGGAATGTCAAGGGCGTCGGGGTCACCCTCAGGGGCGAGGAGCATGGCACAGAGATGAGGGGAAGCGGCCGCCAGGAACTCTAGCTCAAACTGCCTGTCCTCTAGGGCGTCACAGCCAAGGGCAGACACACCCCCGACGACCAGAGGACTGGTAGGAGGAGCAGTCACAAGCGTGGTGGCGTAGTCAAGGCGGCGGGTAGAGGCAAAGTCAGTAACCGCGGCAGTAAGAGCGGACACAGAGACACGAGGGTGAGTAACAAGAGAGGCGAGAACACGAGATAGAACAGGACGGTACGTGCGGTAGTAGTCAGTGACAGGAGTAGGGAGCGACACAGTGAGGGCCGACTCAGGAGGAGACGGAAGCACAGACTGAGACGGACGAGGTGGACTAGAAAGAAGGAAGGTAGTACGAAGGTCAGTGAAGGGAACAGGAGACGAGGGACGAGCACGAGGGGAGCGACGAGTAGCCCAAGAACGAGACGGAGGAGAAGAGGACAAGGGCGGAGAACTGGGGAAAACAGCGGGGGAGGAGTCAGGAGGAGGAAACGTGGGACCGTAGACAGGAGGAGAGGCGGAGGAGGGAGGAGAAGGGGAGGGGAGACCAAGGATCCGAAGACCCGAGACAGGAGGAGGAAGTGGCTGCTGCTGCTGCGGCTGCGACTGCTGCTGCTGCGGACGCGGCTGCTGCTGGGACTGCTGCTCCTGCGGGTCCAGCTGCTGCTGCTGCTGCTGCTGCTCCTGCGGCTCCAGCTGCTGCTGCTGCTCCTCCAGCCGCTGTAACTCCCTCTCCTCTCTCTCCAACGCCAGCTGCTCGTCACGGGCACGGCGAACACGAGCCTGGTGCCTAGTCGGGTAGGGGTGGGGGGGTGGAGTAGTGTCCGAAGCAGCGGCAGCTCCAGAGTCCACCCCAGAAGAACTAGGCGCACCACCCCCAGAGGCAGCACTAACACCAGCTCCAGACCCAGGCTCACCTGAACCCGAAGGAGGCGCACCCTCACCCTCAGACGCAGCACCCCCAGTGTCCGCGCGGCCAGCACCAGCTCCCGGACGACAAGAGTCCTCTGCACCCACCGGGTCAGCTCCAACTCCAGAACCAGAAACTCCAGCTCCAACCCCAGCTCCAACTCCAGCACCCCCAGAACCAGAAACTCCAGTGCCAACTCCAGCTCCAACTCCAGCTCCAACTCCAGCACCCCCAGAACCAGAAACCGGTACAGGAACAGGCGCCGCACCAACCTCTCGAGAGCTAGCACCAGCGGCACGCTGCGAGGAGGACTGTGGGGAGGGAGGCTGTACCGGAGGGGCTACCGAAGGAGGAGGGGTAGCCTGGGACACACCTGACGGGGCTGGACCAGGGGGGGGAGGCTGTACCGGGGGAGCAGGAGGGGGAACGGCAGTCAGGAAGAGGGGGGGAGGAGGAACCGGGAGACCTCGACTGGGGTACCTGACGTAGTACGGAGTGGACTCCTCGAAACGGACGTCACGGGAGTCAAAGAACCGGTGAGAGGGAGGGTGGTAAAAGGTGAAGTCAGAGGAGTCCTCAGGGAAACCAAGGAAGACACAGGGGACGGCACGAGGCGAGAGCTTGTCCGCGGAGGTGTCGCGGACAAGAGCCAAGCACCCCTAGACACGAAATCGCGACGCAACACCAGGGGACCCTGTCCAAAGACTGGTCGGTGAAACCTCTGGTCGAGAGACACGTGGCCAGAGATTCAGCTGGTGCGCGGCGTACCTGACCGCGTAGGGCCACAGAAAATGGGGGGCACAGGCGTGAGTCAGGGAGGTGCGGGCGATCTCCATGACCAGGCCTATGCGGCGCTCAGCAACCCCATTCTGCTGTGGGGACTCTGGAAGCGTCCAGGACTGACGAATGCCCTGCTCGCGACAGAATCCAGCGAGAATGCCGGAGCGAAACTCACCCCCACGGTCGGAGTGGAGACAGCTGACACGACGACCACGAGTGTCCTCAGTGGTGAGCAACCACCTGATCAGCGTAGAAGTCACCTCAGACTTCTTCGCCAGAGGGAACACTGTGGTGTAGCGGGAGAAGTCGTCAACGACCACCAGAAAGTAACGCTCACGCTCAGGGCCTAGACGAGGGGCTGGGCCCCAGACGTCCAAGTGAACGACAGCGAAGCGTCCTCTGAGGTAGTCGCTGGTCTAGAGTCTACACAAGTACCTACACTAGCAACAGGCAACTGAGCAAGACTAGCACCTAAGCTAACAACACCAGAGTAAACAGAGTCAGAAACACTAGAGTCAACGACAGCATACATAGCATGAGGAGCACTAATCAGATCAACTAACTGCTCAGCAGACATGCCCCACAGAGCGGAGCCGTAGCGCTGAACCAGAGGAAGCCAGTCAGGAGCAGGACCGCCAACCCCGTAGGTCAACCGGACCGTGTCAGTGAGCTGAGCAAAGCACTGACCAGGGGGGTGAAAGCGGCCACAAGGGTGGCCCCGACGAGGACCTGTCTGAACCTGGTAGGGGCAGGGAGGGTAAGCAGCACCGCGCTGGGGCTGACGCAGCCCCGACCCCGGAGCCAGCTGCTGACGCTGCTGCTGCTGAGGCTGCTGGGAGGAAAGGGGCTGCTGCTGCTGCTGAAGGTGCTGCTGACGCTGAGCCTGGTACCACGCCGCTGCTCCACCTAGCGGGGCCGGCAGTACAGGAGGCGACTGACGAGCTCGAGGGTCGCCGCCACCAGCAGGTGCAGTGGAGTCACCAGCCGCTGCACGAGGGGTCTCTCCAGACGCTGCACTCCCACCACCGCCAGTCGCAACAGCACCCCCACTACCTCCGCTACCTCCGCCTCCACCTCCACCGGAACCACCTTTCTTGCCCCCCCTGCCGCGGGACCGCGACGCAGTCGTAACAGCAGCCGCAGTCGCGTCAGTAGCGGCAGTGGCAAGAGAGGCAGTGAAGGTGGGTAACTGCGGGACTGTGCACCCGTGGAAGAGTGGGGGGGACACAGTACCAGAGGCGGCAGCTACCGAGCGAAGGTTGCTCTCGACGTCCTTGAGTGCAGACTCAAGGACCTCGATAGTCAGCTCACTAGGGTGCTTCAGCAGAAGCGCGTCACGAACGGAGGCAAGGCGGTCAGGGAGGCTAGTGGCGATGAAATAGACAGTAATCGCCATGGGGGGAGGAAGCAGTGCAAGCTGTGCCTCAGTGCAAGCAGCGCGGTAACTAGCGTCGAGCGAGCGGAGGTGAGCGATCAAGTCAGCAGAGCGCTCAAACGAGGCAAGATCAGGAAACAGGAACGGGAGGAAAAGACGGCCAAGAGAGACAGTAGCGGGAGTAGAGTAGCGGGCCTTAATCGCAGTGAGGTACGCAGCAGCGGTGCGAACCTGAGTAAAGTGGACCTCCTCGGACTCAGGGAGGAGGTTGCTGAGTGCGATGCAGGCCGCAGCGTCCCGCGACGTCCAAGCCGTCCGGTCAGCGCGCTGACGGGCAAAGCGAGCCGTAGCAGCGTCGTCAGGAGCAGGGCCTAAAGCTGTAGGCTCGGGGGGCTCGGGGAGGTCACCAGTAGCGTGTGACCAGAGGGTCTCGCCCCCCTGGACCTGACTCTCTAACAGACGACGAGCGCGAAGAAGCCAGACGGAAAAGTCAAGGGGTCTACCGTCGGCGTCGAAACGAAGAACTCGCGGAGTCGCCATAGTGAGAACTAACGCGAACGAACAGGCGAGTAGCAACCGGTGGGGAAGAGGACTCAGTCGCAGCGGAAGCGCGGGCTAGGACGACGGGCCAAGACGTAGGGTAGGGCCACGGGCTAGGGCCTAGGGTAGGGCGACGGGCCAGGGCTTAGGGAGGGCGACGGGCCAGGGTCTGAGGGTAAGGCGACGGGCCAGGGCCTAGGGAGGGCGACGGGCCAGAGCAGGGCGACGCGACGGGGTAGGGCGACGCGACGGGACAGGGCGACGGGACAGGGCAGGGCGACGCGACGGGACAGGGCAACGGGACGGGGGGGGTAACAGGCGGGCGCGACGCGACGGGGGGAACGGGCGCGACGCGACGGGGGGGGAACGGGCGCGACGCGACGGGGGGAAAGGGCTCGGCGCGACGGGTGGGGAAGAGCGTGACGCGACGGGGGAGATGGCGCTAGGCTCGGTACTAGGCGCGGTAACAACGAAACTGGTACGAACGAGAGGTAGGATCAGGCTCGGGAGGTACGAACGGAGAACGGAGGAACGGGATCCCACAGGATCCTAACCTAGCTGATACCATGTCAGAATGAGGAATGGATGTCCCATTGATGTTGGTTGGGGTACATATAACAAACCCTAACTTCTGTACCCCCTAAGACAAACCTCACTACAGGCTACAACATTTGACACTTACAACATCGTGTCAGGAGACGTCCGCAGAGAACGGGTGGATGCACGGTGGGTCACTCTCGGGAGAGGCAGGACTTGCATGGGTGGGGATGCTCACGGCGGAGGAGGCGGCGGTGGAGGGTACATCTTTGGCGGAGAAGGTCGCCTGTGCGGGCGGAGGGGCATCGGCGGACGGGCAGAGGAGCCAAGGAAGCCCCCCCAGGGAGGTTTGGCTGTTGGTGATGGGGTCGATGGCGGTGGCGCTGCTGTGTGCGTTGATTGCCCGACTAGCAAGTGGACCAATCATGTGCCGAGATGGAGACAGAGAAAGACAGATGGAGCTGCTAATGCCCGCTTGCAACCTGGTGGCGCACGGAGCGGCAGAGGAGGGAGAAAAGGAGGGGGGGGGGCGAATGGAAGGAAGGGAGAGGGTGGAGAAGGGAGAGCGGAAAGGGGATGGGAAAGGGGACGTGGAGCGGGAGGGGAAGAAAGGTTGACGAACAGACCTTCCTTCTCTTATCATCCACCATCAACCGAAAATCAATGCGAATAGAAACCACAAAAATGCAATCCCGATCCTCCTTTTCACAATTTGCAGTGCTTGCATCGGGTCTCTCTGCCTTCCACACCCCCCTCTTGCCACTGAGCACTCCCACGGCCCAGCAACCCCCACGGCCCAGCTCTCCCTCTCCCTCTCCCTCTCCCCCCACTCTCACACGGCGCGCACCTTCCAGTCCGCGGCGTCCATGACCGCAACGTCCTCGCGCCCCGCCAGCGCGCACATCGCCTCCTGCTCCGCCGCGCTCGTCACGCGCACCCACGCCGCCACCCTCTCCCCCCCCGCGCCGTACACCGCCGCGCCTCTCCGCGTCACCACGCGCAACCCAGTTCTGCCGCGCGGCAACGCGTGGCGAATGGGGGCGGGAGAAGGGGGGAGGAGGGGAAGGACGCGAGGGCGGCGAGGGGAGGTGGAAAGATAGGTGGTTTGGAGGTGCTGGGGAGTGACGTGACGGAATGACGTTTAAAGTCGACTTAAGAGCGACGCGGCTGCATGGGACGAAGTGGAATGACAGTGCGAGAATGGCACAGCACACCGCACAGCATGTGAACCCGCCGCATCACATACTCTCAAAGAATTGACGCGCCTCTTCCACTGAGTTCACCCTCCCCCTCCACCATCTCCTCCCCGTCCTTCCCGCCCTTGCGCTTCCCCTTCTTCCCCGCTCCGCTCCCCCCTTCTTCCGCCGCGCCGACCACCACCACCGTCCCCCATCCCGCCTCCAGCGCTGCCGTCACCATCTCCTTTGCTTGCGTCATCACCCCCACCTTCTTCTCGCCGCCGACGGGGGCACCCGTCGCCACACGTTATCGCGCTCGCTATTGCATCCGTCGCTATAGCTGTGGTCATCGGTCGACGTGCGATACCATGCGAAAAGCCACCCGCTGATCGCTTGATTTGACGCTTCGATCGTAACGAGAATGTTGCCAAGTTCTCGCCCAGAACCGAGTTTGTGGCGCCGGTAAAGCGTTCGCGTGCAAGCGAGTGCTGGCTGAAATGCGGTAAAGCGGAAGCGAGCGGCGAAGGAGGGAGAGACGGAGGAAGTGAAGGGAGAGAGGCGGGAAAGCGGTTGAGCTTGATGAGAAGGATGTGGAAGAGGCGTGGGGATCATGGCGGAAGCAGTCGAAGAGGGGAATTTGAGAAGCAGGATGGGCAACTTGGGATTCACACAACCTCGAAATTCCTTTCACGGGCATGTTGTTTCTGTTTCACACAGCAACGGTTTTGTCCGGTGCTTTACGGTGCTAGTAGCTCGGTCAACTCACCGCTTCTTACCCCGAAAACACTTACTGAACCGTACTGACAGTGTTGGCGGAGATTGGCGGGGGACGACCCCGAGGATGTGGGTTGGACTTCTCAGCGCACTGCAAACCCGCTGGAATTGTCCGAACCGTGTTCAACCAGATTCGACCATCCGTCACATATCCGAAATACCTGCGTTTTCCCTTTCCACGCCCTCCATATCTGCGCATACGCAGGCTGACAAAGCGTCTCGCCAAGCTACGCTAAAACATTTCGCGAACCACGTTACCAGGCCTCTCGACAACCTGACAAATCACCCAACCCAATCACAACACGAGCTAGCGAAACCCATCTCACGACAGAAGTTACCTGTGAGCCCTCCAGTTCGCGAGCACGTCTTCTCCTTCAGGCGGGAGATGATTTTAGAGCTCCTCCGTTCCCTCTCTCACACTGCCGCTTCTGTCAGACAACCCTAACAAAACTTCGTTTCCCTCCCACCTCTGCTGCCTACGCCGCCTTCTACGCATTAGAGCAGCTCTTCCCATCACGCTTCGGGAAAAGATCGGCGCCGGTTGGATTGGCGGCTGGCCACGTCACTATTTTTTTGGAGTCGATGTGTCCACCCTTCGTTTTTTGGCCGTTCAAACAGCCTACGTGTCCCAAACTGGAGACACATGATCTTGTTCCGGTCGCGGATTACAGCTTCCACATTCGGCGGTCCAATCAGAAATTGGAGTACGTCTTGTTGTTGATGCTGTTCCGATCCACCATAATCCAGGGTGGCATATTTGGGACCACCACTGAAGACAGCAATGCAGGATCCCAACATTAGGCTGTTTTCACCACATAACGAAGCCCAACGGTCCGCAATCAGACGATCCACACGGTCATCAGGCTCATTCTGATTTCAGGCGTCTCATCTCATACTTTTAGTTCGTCTCCGTAGCATCCTTACCATTTTTGCCAGACGAGCTTGGCTCTACCACTTCCGAACCATCACTACCTTCTCACTTGTTCACCGGTCAACCTGGCCTTGGTTCGCGGAGCTTCACAACATCGACCGTGGGAGTTTCTGCCACGTTACCGAGTCAGCATCTCCTGCAGATCTTCGTTTACAATGTCAGGTACAACAATTATCCCTATTTCGTTTTTGAATTGGCAATCTGATCCAATAGAGTACGCGACTACCGCTTCAGTTTCTTTCGACCCCGATCCTGACTATGGCTTTCGCTGTGCTGTTATTTGCAGGACATCGTGGTAACCATGGAATGACCGTGGATCTAGATTGCGTCCTCGGCCTCGTCGCGACGCCAGCTACGACGTGGCTGAAATATCCTCGATCGACCAGAGGAGCAGAGGAGCAGCTCCACGAGTCGTCCTGGTGAAGGTTGAACGTATCACCTTGCACCACCACTCACCACAGAGCCTTCCCCCCCGGTTAAGGTTTGGTAAAGGTTCGGTATAGGTTCGGTAAATGTCCCCAGGAGGTATTTTTTTTCGGTACAGGTTGGTACTGGCTCTGTGGTGGGGCAGCACATGTAACACGGGCTTATATGAAAACGCCCTTAAACTCACAACAAAGACCCGGGCTTATAAATGAATGCCCACAAAAGGGTCAATAGTAGGCTTATAAAACGCCAAGAATACACACACACCGTGAAAAACTAGTCCTATTAATAGCCTCAAGTCTTGGAAGCTTGATAGGTGAAGCCTTGGGAGAGAAAAGGTAACTTCACCAAGAAGGTAGTAGACGCCTGGAGCACTTGTGAGGGAAAAGACTTGGACTTAGAGAGAAGATCCCATTTCCATTTTGGTTAATTGGAAGTTGGGAGTTGAGAATGAGCTTGGTGAGCTCAATCCCCCCCTAGACCTCCTTGGGGAGCTCCACTTCCTCCATGGCAACAAGGGCAAGGAGCTCCTTGGGGTGAGCTTGCTTAGGTGGCACAATGGTTGGATTAACAACCAATGAGAGCAGTAGAATTGTGATAAGAATGGTTATGTTACATGTTGTAACTTGTAACAACAATGTTCAATTGTCATTGGTTGGAATTCCAACCAATGTGGGGTTGGGTTGGATTCCAACCATGCTTGTCTTTTAGTGGGTGGTTGTTCACAATTGTGGACCAATCACCACTCATCTCCTCCATCCTCTTCTTCCCGTAAGTCGATACCTTGCTTAGGTAGTGCTTTAGCTAGGAAACGCTCGTAGGGTAGGAGGGCGATGCGTTACAGCACACGTTTCTTCACTTCGCAAAGTCTTCATTTCCGTTGCATACTTCAATTCCGTATACTAACTATATATTTTCTACATTCGCAGGTTCTATTGGAGGCTGCGAGGCGTACTTTCGAAGATTAAAGAGGAGCAACGGCCTTCGGGGCTCTCCGTGCTGCATGAAGGGCAACAGAGGAGCAGCTCCACGAGCGAAGGTTGAAGTATCAACCCCACCTTCACGCTTCACAGAGCCCCCCCCTGGTCGAGGTTAGGTACAGGTCAGGTATGGTGAAGGTCCAGGTTGGTAAAGGTTTCCCCTGAAGGTTTTTCGGTTGGTATTTGGCTCGGTGTTGCACCAACACATGTTTTTTCCACGCTTCTTTTCGTTTTGCATGCTTTTCTTCCCAAACTTGACTAATTCTCGTTTATTTGTTAACTCGCAGGTTATATGTGAGGGTCTGCTGCGTTTTTCGGAGGAGCAACAGCCTTTGGCGTACTTCCATGCTTCATGGCGAACAACAGAGGAGAAGCTCCACGGCTGGTGAAGGTTGAACGTATCAACCACACCCTATTCACGCCACAGAGCCGCCTCCCTTGGTTCAGGTTCAGGTTTGGTTAAGGTTGAGGTTGGTAAAGGTCAAGGTCCCCCTAAGGTTTTTTTGGTTGGTATAGGCTCTGTGGCACTTGCACCACACTTGCACCACCGTCCGTTTAGGCTTGCTTTGTTCACTTCTGTCTACTAATCTAGTTCCCTTGATCTCCTTGCAGGTTCTATTTAAGGCCCTTGTGTCACGCTCCAAATGTGCTCAGAGGAGCTCCGCACTTCCAAGCTCCAAGGCGGGGTGAACGTACCTGCCAACAGCACCTGGCAGGTGCCTCCTCTCTCTCCTCCAGCAGTAAGTCTCGTTTTCCTCTTTTTCGTTTTAATCACTTCTGCATGTTGGTACCTTTACCTTAGTTGACGTTTTAACTCGGATTTCCTCACTCTACTTGGCAGGTAGCTTTATCAACGGATTTCACCATGCCCAAGCTCTATGGGAGCACCATGGGCTGCTGAAGCGTTCAAGGCTTAACCATGGCAAGTCACCAACCCAGCCTTTCTTCCCTTGCTTTCCCAGCCTCAAGCTTGCTGATTCCTTGTTTTTTTGTTTTGTTTTCAAGTTGTTTGTCTTCAAGTCCCTGTTCACTAATTTGTTTTATTTTTCCTCATGGCAGGTTCTCCAAGCGCCATGTACACGCCATGGACCCTCAAGACCTTGCACACCGCTCCACAGTCCAGCAAGCCCAAGATCCACCATGGCCTGCACACGCGCCTCAACACTCAACCATGGAGATAAGTTGTCAACCCCAGCCATTTCCCTTGCTTTATCGTATTACTCTACTGCTTACCTCTTTTGCTTTCACCCTTGCTGGCCTTATGGTTTCTGATCAAGTTGAGCTTCAATTCCCCATTCACTGACGTCTTTTTTTTTCCACCTCATGGCAGGTTCTCCAAGTGCCCTCTGCACACCCATGGATTTCAAGATTTTGCGCTGCACTCCACACTCCAAGCTCCTTAATTCAAGATAAATTTCAGCCCTTGCCTCCGAGCTCCTATTTTTATGCATATGGTTTGTTCTTGCAGTAGCCAGCTCCTGATTTTTTTGTTTGCTGATTTGCTTCTTCGTTTTTTGTTTTAATGAGCCTGTCTTGGTTTTCTCTGTCTGCAGGTGCCTTCATTGGCAGCAAGGACAGCAGTTTCAGTGGGTGGCCTTGCCAGTGCATGAGAGGGGTTGAAGCCTTGAGCATTGGCTGGGGACTCGATTCCGGGCCAAACCGGACTGGCTGTCCCCTCCCGCTCCCGTCAAGTGACAAAGCTGTCTGGCCAGCAGTGATGTCATTTGATGGAGGTGGGGGTGAACAGAGCCAGTCCCTAGTAGGGCACCCGCACGTCTTGGTCCTGGCAATGCTCAAGGCCCAACCTTCTTCTCTGCCTGTGCAGTGCACTGCCAGTCCATGCCGGGGTGGGCATGGATGGCATGCTGCCACTAGAAAAAATGGCAGTAATACATTTTGCTGGGATGCAAGTGCTTGTTATGTCTAGGCATAATAAATGGACCATATTTAGTGCACGTTTATGATCGTGAGCTTAGTGTTTGTAACTTCATACTGTAGTGCTCTACTACCAGAGAATGCAGTTGTCCTGGTATGCAAGTATTGCTGAAAGTATGCAAGGCAATCCCTTCTACAAACAGAGTCAAGTCACACTGAAGAAAGTGTTATCGTGAATTACTTTAAGATGCCTTAACCGTTATCCCTGTGCCGTAACCGTTATACCTTGGTGCGTTTACTTAAGCAAAACAATCCCTGCACCACGCCCATCTCTAGCGACCTTGATCTGGAAGAAATCCGAGTGTGCGAGTGAGCCAGAGAGCCATGGCAGAAAGAATCGCTCTTCGCGCTGCCGCGAGCAATCGCACGAGACACGGTAGAGAGGGTCGACGCGACACCACTAGTCATCGATGTAGGGGAGAGCTACGTAATGCGCTACCTAGTGCGCTGCCTAATGCGTACATAATGCGCTGCCTATTCGTTACCTATTGGTAGTGCTAATGCGCTACTGCTACTACATCTGACAGCCGTCGCGGCGACGTGGTCGGTTTTGCGGCGACGTGGTCGGTTTTGCCGCGATAGCAAATGGGCTTTGCTGGCGTCGCAGCGGGGCCATCCCAAAAAAGTTTGGCCCAAAAAGCCCCCCCCAGGTTACCCACAGCTTACCCCCTGTGGGGGTACCCCAGGGTCCTTGTCTAGGTAAGCCGCAGGTGACCTCTGCAGCTTTCACTACGCATGGTGACCCTAAGGTTACCCACGGGTGGTGACCCACAGGAGACCCCTCCCAATCTGCAGGAGCGAATCAGACGCGAGACGCGTGCCCCCTTGGATACCTTCCCAACTTGTGGGAACGAATCGTACGCAAGCCGTGTACGCGCTGTGAATGTCTTCAACATTAACAGTGTTTCAGTACAAAGCAGTTTATTATTAGTAATTAAGTTACAGAGCTTGCTCATGATACAATTACAAAAGAAACTGGAGCAATCAATTACAGTTGTTATTATCAATTAATATTTTCCGGTTAGCCTCTCACACGGCAATATTTACACAACTAGCAATCACTTGCACTTGCACAATTCCACATTTTTCTATCAAAATTGCAAAACAATACAACAAATAACACATTTTCGTCTGTATGACCCAAGTCACATATCACAAAATACAGCACATAACCAGAAAGAAAGTAGCTGACCAAGTTACACCTGAAAGCCAGAGAATCATGTAAAAACAAGGAATAGCACGTCATGTCAAGAGCTCGCCAAATAAAGCAAAAAACATCACGTTAGCTGGAAACGGCTTACCTACCTGACAGAATAGGAGGCTCGCCACGGAGAGTAGCCAGAAACACACATTGTGATGTAAGGAGAATTGCAATAATGGCGACGTAAAACAGGTCAAGTAAGTGACGCCAAGAAGCAGAACAGAACGAATGGTGCAACGCCCATCAAACAACACATTTTCAGGTAAAGCGGCCATCCATGACGTGCAAGGGAATGTCAGAAACAAGAAGTGATCAACTAGAAACATTTGGGAGTACAAGTATAAAACCCTAGAGAGATGTACACCCTAAAGGCTAACCCACTAAAGCCTACAAAATAGAAACATATACAATGTTTGACACACCCCCATAGGCTAAGTGGGGGAGAAAAAGAGGCCACAAGACCAGTCAAGAAAGACAAAGCAAGCTCAGGGTGGATCACAACGTCACCACACACTCTAAGCACAAGCAAGAAGCATATATGTAACACAAGCATCACAGTGATCTATACCTAGCAAAGCAAGCATGCAGGTATTGTGAAGAAACAAGGATTGAATGAACTAACACAAGGTTGGGTACAAGTAGGAAACCCTAGAAAACTGTACCTCATAGTGTCTACCCCACTATAGCTTAGACAAGCTATATAATAAGAGTTGGACACACCCCCATAGGCAAAGTGGGGGAGAACAAGACGTCACAAGACCAGTCAAGCAAAGCAAAGCAAGCTCAGGGTGGATCACAACGTCACCACACAATCCGAGCACAAGAGCAAGGCCAAAAGGCCAGTTCACATACAAGATCATATATAAAGGTAAACAAGCAAGTGCAGATATAGAAAGATCACAGTACAAGCAAGGTCAAGAAGTGAGCAAGTGAGGCCAAGTAGGCACAAGACCTAGCATCGTACAGAAACGCTGATGATCACCAGGCGGAAGTGCCTTGGTAAAGATATCAGCAGTGTTGGCCTCAGAGGCCACGTAAGCAAGGCGCAGCTGACCACGCTGCTGCAGCTTACAAGCAAGGAAGTAGCGGAGAGCAATACGCTTCGTTCTGTGCTCCAGTCTGTGCTCCCGACACAAGGCCAGCATGGCCTTGTTGTCTACGTACAGAATTGGAGGAGAACGAGGCTGCTCTCCTAGGTCAGTCAGCAGGTAGGTGAGCCAGCTTAGCTCCTGTGCAGCCATGGCCCCTACGTAGATCTCAGCCTCACAGCTGGAGCGGAGAACAGAAGACGAGCGGGTAGACCGCCATGAAACAGAGCCGGAGCCAAGGCTGAAGGTGTAACCCTGTCACGACCGCTGCGTAGCCTGGTCGTCAGCCCAAGAAGCGTCTGCGTGACCTGTGAGGACCACTCGACGTCGCCCTCCAAGCACAAGCCCCATGCCCGACGTACTGCACAAGTAGCGCAACACCCTCTTCGCTGCAGCCATGTGCTCTGGTCGGTGTCTCCCAGGAGCAACATAGCGTGCCAGGATGCTAAGAGGGTATGCAAGGTCAGGTCGAGTGCAGGTCATCAGGTACATGAGGCAGCCAACAAGCTCTGGGTACGGGCCACTCGGCTCTACGGACTCATCCGAAGGCAGAGCTGAGAGCGAGTGGCGAGTTGACAGAGGAGTGGCCTGAGGCGAGGAGTACGTGAAGTCGAAGCGGTGAAGGACCTGCTGCACCATGTGTGACTGAGTCAGGGTAATGGTGCGCTGTGCTCTGTCCCGGGTGATCTGCAAGCCAAGGTAGCTGCGCAGTTCACCCAGGTCTGTGCACGTATGTCTCTTCTGCAGCTCGGACTTCACGTGGGCGAGTCCAGCAGTGTCAGCTGTGGCAAAGACCAAGTCGTCGACGTACACGAGGATGTAGAACGGCGGCAAAGAGGTGTCGGTGCGCATAAACAGCGACGGGTCGGCTGTAGAAGGAGCAAACCCAAGAGCCGCAAGTGTAGTCCTCAGTGTGTCGTGCCACTCTCGGGGCGCCTGGCGGAGATCGTAGACTGGCCGCCCGAGGCTCCACTAGGTACCAGGAGGAAACGACCCAGTGAAGCCAGGTGTGCGGCGCAGCCAGATCTCTTCGTGCAGGCTGCCCTACAGGAAAGCTGTGCTGAAGTCAAGAGAGTGGAGCTCGTAGTCGCGCTGAGTGGCTATGTGCAGCAGCACCCGAAGAGTGGTCATCTTCGGGGTGGGAGAGAAGGTCTGAAAGTAGTCAACTCCCTGCCGCTGACTGAAGCCTCGAGCCACGTAACGCGCCTTGAAGACAGGCGGAGAACCGGGCGGCCGCTTCACCCTGAAAATCCACATGCCACTGACGATGTTCGCCCCAGGTGGGGGAACCTCGTCGACGTAGGTGCCTGTGGACTTCCAGGAAGCCATCTCTGCGTCCATGGCTGACTGCCACTAAGAGGAGTAGGGACCCTCGATCGCCTCAGCATACGATCGAGGAGTCGGGATGTCTGGTGCATCCGGGTCTCCCTCAGGGGCAATCAGCGTGGACACGAGATGAGGCAAAGCAGCAGCAAAACACTGGAACTCCTCCTGCCTGTCCTCAAGGACGCCCGTGCTAAGAGCACACTCACCCCCGGCGGACGGAGGACATACAGACTCAGACTCAGCAACGAGACTAGCGGCGTAGTCTAGACGACAGCGAGCAGCAATGTCGACAAGCTCAGCAACTAAGGTAGACGCAGCAGTGGACTCAAAGGAAGGGTCAGTGACAACAGTAGCAAGGAGACGCGTGACAGTAGGACTGGCAGCACGAAGAGAGTCAGACTCCGGGTCAGCAAGAACAGGAAGAGAGGACTCTGGAGGAGACGGCAACGGGACACGCAGAGGAGCAGTGGAAGGACGCAGTGCCATTTGGTGTGTGCCTGGGACCGCAGGAGGACGCGGAGCACGACGACTAGTGCGAGCAGCACGAACAGGCGACGCAGGACAAGACGCAGGCTCACGACGCTTAGCAAGACCTCCAGTAGGACCAGTGTAGGGAGAAGGAGCAGGCAGGGGGGAGGCGGGTGTTGGAATCACTGAACAGGAATGAATGAACTAGCAGTGAAATGAGTACAAGTACCTAACCCTAGAATTGTGTACCTCTTATAGGCTAACCCACTATAGCATAAACTAACACAACATATATAATGTTTGACACACCCCCATAGGCAAAGTGGGGGAGAACTAGGGGTCACAAGACCAGTCAAGGCAAAGCAAGGCAAAACAAGCTCAGGGTGGATCTCAAGGATACCACACAAATTCCGAGCACAAGCAAGTGGTCACAAGACCAGTTCACATGCACGTTTATAATAGAGCAAAAGGTACAATGATCACAGCCTAACAAGAGTATACATGCAAGTATATATATAGAGATTACAGTACAAACAGACTCAAGAAGTAAGCAAGTGAGGTCCAGTAGGCACAAAGGCCTAGAAGAGTGCAAAAGCGCTGATGGTCACAAGGCTGAAGCGCCTTGGTGAACACATCAGCAGTGTTAGCCTCAGAGGCCACGTAACGCAGGCGAAGCTGACCACGCTGCTGTAGCTCTCGAGCAAGGAAGTAACGCAGAGCAATGTGCTTCGTTCTGTGATCTAGTCTGTGCTCCTCACACAAGGCAATGGCTGCCTTGTAATCGACGTACAGCACTGGAGGAGAACGAGGCTGCTCTCCAAGGTCGGTCAGCAAGTAGGTGAGCCAGCGTAGCTCCTGGGCCGCCATGGCTGTGGCGTAGATCTCAGCCTCACAACTGGAGCTGAGAAAAGAAGAAGAGCGAGTAGAACGCCAAGAAACAGAACCAGAGCCAAGACTAAAGGAGTAACCCTGAGACGACCGCTGAGTAGCCTGGTCGTCTGCCCATGAAGTGTCTGAGTGCCCAGTGAGAACAACTCGGACTCGCCCTCCAAGCACTAGCCCCATGCCCGACGTACTGCACAAGTAGCGCAACACCCTCTTAGCTGCATCCATGTGCTCCTTCCGGTGACGGCCAGGAGCGACATAGCATGCAAGAATGCTGAGAGGGTATGCAAGGTCTGGTCGAGTGCAGGTCATCAGGTACATGAGGCAACCCACAAGCTCTGGATACGGGCCACTCGGCTCTACGGACTCATCTGAAGGCAGAGCTGAGAGCGAGTGACCGGTAGGCAGAGGAGTGGGCTGAGGCGAGGAGTACGTGAAGCGGAAGCGCTGAAGGACCTGCTGCACCATGTGTGACTGAGTCAAGGTGATGGTGCGGCGTGCTCTGTCCCGGGTGATCCGCAAGCCAAGATAGCTTGTCCGTTCACCCAGGTCTGTGCACGTGTGTCTCTTCTGCAGCTCCGACTTCACGTGGGCGAGTGCCACCGTGTCAGTAGTAGCAAAGACCAAGTCGTCGACGTACACAAGGACGTAGAACGGCGGCAGTGAGGTGTCGGTGCGTAGAAACAGCGACGGGTCAGCAGTAGAAGGCGCGAACCCAAGAGCCACAAGCGTAGTCCTCAGTGTGTCGTGCCACTCACGAGGCGCCTGGCGGAGACCGTAGACTGGTCGTCGGAGGCTCCACTGGGTACCAGGAGGGAACGAGCCAGTGAAGCCAGGTGGACGGCGCAGCCACATCTCCTCGTGCAGGCTGCCCTGCGGGAAAGCAGTGCTGAAGTCAAGCGAGTGGAGCTCGTAGTCACGCTGAGCGGCGACGTGTAGCAGAACCCGAAGAGTGGTCATCTTCGGGGTCCGGGAGAAGGTGTGGAAGAAGTCAACTCCCTCTCGCTGACTGAAGCCTCGTGCAACGTAACGCGCCTTGAAGACAGGCGGAGAACCCGGCGGCGGCTTCACCCTGAAAATCCACATGCCACTGACAATGTTCGCCCCAGGTGGGGGAACCTCGTCGACGTAGGTGCCTGTGGACTTCCAGGAAGCCATCTCTGTGTCCATGGCTGACTGCCACTGAGAGGAGTAGGGACCGGCCATCGCCTCTGCGTAAGAGCGTGGGGTCGGGATGTCTGGTGCATCCGGGTCTCCCTCAGGGGCAACAAGCATGGACACGAGATGGGGCAAAGCGGCAGCAAAGCACTCAAACTCCTCCTGCCTGTCCTCAAGGACGTCAGTGCCAAGAGCACACTCACCCCCGACGGACGGAGGACAGACAGACTCAGACTCAGCAACTAGGCTAGCAGCGTATTCTAGACGACAGCGAGCAGCAAAGTCGACAAGCTCAGCAACTAAGGCAGACGCAGCAGCAGACTCAAAGGAAGGGTCAGTGACAACAGTAGCCAGGAGACGCGTGACAGTAGGACTGGTAGCACGAAGAGAGTCTGACCCAGGGTCAGCAAGAGCAGGAAGAGAGGAAGCAGGAGGAGACGGCAGTGGGACACGCTGTGGAGCAGTGGACGGACGAAGCGCCATCCGGTGAGTGCCTGGGACAGCAGGAAGACGCTGACGCAGGACTCGACTACTAGAGAGAGCAGTGCGGACAGGCGACTAAGGACGAGACTCAGGCGACACAGGACGAGACGCAGGCTCACGCCGCTCAGTAAGACCTCCAGTCGGACCAGTGTAAGGAGCAGGACCAGGGAGAGAGGAGGCAGACGGTAACGCCGACTGCAGCTGGACAGGCGGAGGACATGCTAAGGAGGGAGGAGGAAAAGGAGGAGGAAGCTGACCAAGAACCAGCTGAAGGAGCGGAACAAGGTACGGCCGAGACCGAGCAGCGACACCAGAGCCAGCAGGGACACCCGCACCAGGGTCCGCAGCAACAGCAGCAGCTCCAGCGCCCACGTCCTCAGCACCAGCGGCAGCTCCAACGCCCGGGTCCTCAGCACCAGTAGCAGCTCCAACGCCCGGGTCCGCAGCACCAGCGGCAGCTCCAACGCCTGGGTCCTCAGCACCAGCAGCAGCTCCAACGCCCGGGTCCTCAGCACCAGCAGCGGCTCCAACGCCCGGGTCCTCAGCACCAGCAGCAGCTCCAACGCCCGGGTCCTCAGCACCAGCAGCGGCTCCAACGCCCGGGTCCTCAGCACCAGCAGCAGCTCCAACGCCCGGGTCCGCAGCACCAGCGGCAGCTCCAACGCCTGGGTCCTCAGCACCAGCAGCAGCTCCAACGCCCGGGTCCTCAGCACCAGCAGCGGCTCCAACGCCCGGGTCCTCAGCACCAGCAGCAGCTCCAACGCCCGGGTCCTCAGCACCAGCAGCAGCTCCAACGGCAGCGGGGTCCGTAACACGAGGCACGCCACTCCGAAGAGTGCAGCGCTGCTCGTACCACTCACGGATCCGCTCGCGGGAGGGGAGCTCCCGAACGGGAGAAGAAGCACTAGCACCAGTCCCAGTAGTACGTCCGGCACGAGCGGTACCTCTCCGGAGGTTGCAGTACTCTAAGTACCACGCACGCAGCTGCTCCGAGGAGAGGGCTCCTCCAGGTGCAGGACTCCCAGGCCTAGTACCTCCAGACTCAGAACCCCCAGACTCCGGACTCTGCAGCTCAGCACCACGAGGCTCCACACCCCCAAGCTCAGCACCCTCAAGCTCCACACCCCCAGGCTCCACACCCCCAGGCTCCACACCCCCAGGCTCCACACCCCCAGGCTCCACACCCCAAGCTCAGCACCCCCAGGCTCAGCACCCCCAGCAGGACGAGAGTCGACAGCTACCTCAACAGGCTCAACCGGGTCTACCTGAGACACACCTGAGGGAGCGGCACCCTGAGGGGGGAGGAGGTCTGCAACAGCAGCACCTGGCGCGAGGAAGAGAGGCGGGGGGGGGAGCGGGGCAGTGCGGTAGGGGAAGAGGCGGTAGTAGGGGACGAACTCGTCAAAAGTGACGTCCTGGGAGGGCAAGACCCGGCGCGAGGTGGCGTGGTAAAACTGCCAACCAGACGCGTCCGGGACAAAGCCGAGGAAGACGCAGGGAACAGCACGGGAGGAGAGCTTGTCCGCAGACGAATCGCGGACAAAAGCTCGAGACCCCCAGACCCGGAAACGCGACGCATCGCCAACCTCCCCCGTCCACAGCAGCGTGGGCGAGGTCTCCGGCAGGGAGACACGGGGCCAGAGGTTGAGCTGATGCGCAGCGTACCGGACCGCAAACGGCCACTGAAAGTGGGGGGCAGCCGCATGGATCAAGGAGGTACGGGCGACCTCCATGACCTGGCCAATGCGGCGCTCCGCAACCCCATTCTGCTGTGGAGAAGCCGGAAGCGTGAACGACTGCTCAATGCCGTGCTCAGCACAGTAGGCTGCCAAGAGGTCGGAGGAGAACTCACCACCTCTGTCAGAGTGCAAGCGCAGGACAGGAAAGTCCGAGTGAAAACGCTCGCTGAGCTGGAGACGGGCTCTGCGGATCCAAGGGATCAAGACATCAGGGACCTCACCCTTGGTGCGCAAGGGGAAGACCGAGGTGTAGCGCGAGTAGTCGTCAACAACTATCAGGAAGTACCTCTCCTGACCCTGACCACGGACGCGGGCTGGGCCCCACACGTCCATGTGGAGTGTCTGCAAGGGAGCAGTCGTCGGGGGGAACGAGGAGTGAGGAGCGGCGCGCTGCCGTCCCTCGACACAGGGGAGACAGGTAGGAGCAGGCGAGGGTGGGAGGGCAGGAAGGACCCTGGGCAGGCCAGAGACAAGGTACCGGGAGTGCATAGCACGAAGCCGCTGCACAGACGGGTGGCCAAGGCGGTGGTGCCAGAGTACAGTCTCGTGTGCCAAAGAGCGACACGAGCAGGGGGCGGACAGCTGACCTGACGCGGACGCGGACGCACTCGCAGCAACCTGAGGGGACTCAGTAGTCAGTGTGTACAGGTCCGACCCCGGCTGCCGAGTGAAGGTAGCCAAGTGACGGCCCGTACGAGCACACGTGCAGTGTGTCACGCGCTCGTAGGCAGGGGTGAACTGGTGAACACCTCCGTCCTGGAGTGCACATCCTGCCACCAAGTTCGTAGAGAACGAGGGGAGGTGGAGACCTGATAGTGTGCCCGACGGGACCGCAGGGCAGGGAAGGACAGTGGAAGAGGTCGCAATGACCGGACCCCCAGAGGGGTCAGCAAGGGAGACAGCAACTGGCCGAGCAAGCGGCTCAAGGGCAGTGCGGTCACGAAAGAAGCAGCGAGAAGCACCTGAGTCCAGTGTGAAGGTGTGCAGTGCGGCAGTCGACGCAGTACCAAGGGGGGGAGACACACGAGCACCTAGAGCAGCAGCCTCACTAGCACCTGGGGTAGCCGACACGCGAGTACCTGGAGCGGCAGACGCACTGGCCCTAATGCCCGGGTTGGGCGGCACACACAAGTACTCAGCACCCTCTCCACTAGTAGACATCACATACATGGCAGATAGAATAGCATCAAAGTCTAGAGCATAGATATCAATCCCCTTCTTCTAGAGATCAAGCCAGCAGGGCAGCTCAGTGGCCTAAGGGAACTGAACACGCCAAGCGTCGTCGAGACGAGAGAAGCAGCGCTGTGTGGCGTGCGGTCGTCCACACTGCTGACCAGTGCGGTCACCAGTGCGAATGACGTACGTGCAGCTAAGACCACCCCCACCCCCGTGCTGAGAGTACCACTCACGGACCTCCTGGGGCGAGGGAGTGTGCTGCTGGCCCTGGCCACCGCCAGTGCCTCCACGGCCACCACCACCGCTGCCACCTCCTCGACCACCCCAACCCCTGCCGCCGCCTCGTCCACCGCCACCCCAACCGCCGCCTCCACTCCTGCCACCTCCCCCGCCGCTGCCGCCACCACCCCCACCGCTACCACTCGCCCCTCCAGCCGAGCCACCACCCCCACTGCCTCCACCGCCCCCACCGCCGCCTCCCCCGCCGTCACCGCCACCACCCTTGCCCCCTTTGCCCTTGCCGCTGCGGCGTTCGCTCGAGGCAGACGCAGCGCCGACCTTCTCAGTACCAAGAAGGTCGACAGCAGCAGCAGAGGCGACAGAGGGAAGAAGGGGGGAAGGAGAACACCCCTAAAAGAACGGGGTACGGGGGTCGCCACGAGAGGCACCTACAGCGACTATGCTAGTCTCAGCTGCAAGTAGCTCCTTCTCGAGGAGGGCAATGGTGAGCTCAGTGGGGCTACGAGCTAGGAAGTGGTCCCTGACAGCACGCAGTGTGTCAGGGAGGCGGGTGACTAGGTGGTAGAGAGTGAGCCAGAGTGGAGGGGGGTGCGTGGCAAGGAACTCAGCAGGCATGGCGGCACGGAAGCGGGCCTCACTAGTACGGAGGTGCGTGATGAGGTCAGCGACTGTGTGAAAGGAGGCCAGGTCGGGAAACAGGTAGGGGAGGGAGAGACGGCCTAGTGCGGCAGAGGCAGGTGAGGAGTAGCGAGCAACTACAGCTGTGTACAGTGCCTGTGCAGTCTTGTGCTGACCAAAGTGCTTGCGTTCTTCTATCGGCAGGGAGTTTTGAATGGCGAAGCGAGCGTGGGCATCACGAGTCTGCCACTGTGAGCGAGCAGTGCTGTCAGCAGTAGCAGCAGGGGCAGTGACATGGCCTAGGGCGTGATCGTACAGTGAGATGTCATCCTTGGCTGTGAGCTGTAGGTAGAGGTGCAGGTCATCGAGCCAGGTGTCAAACTTCACAGGGCGGCCCTCAGCATCGAACACGAGAACCTGTGGGCTAGCCATAGGAATAGTAGAAATAGCAGCAGTTGCAGTAGGAGAAGCAGGTAGGACGAACCAGGTAGGGCGGGATGGCGCGGCTCGGTTCAATGCGCGCGGCTCGGCTCGGGGCGCGCGGCTCGGCTGGGTGGCGCGGCTCGGTTCAGGGCGCGCGGCTCGGCTCGGGGCGCGCGGCTCGGCTCAAGGCGCGCGGCTCGGGTCGCGCGGCTCGGGTCACGGCGGGGACGGGCCGCCCGCTCTCCCTCGTGTGCTGCGGCGAGAACGGGCCGCCCGGGGCCTCTAGGTGGTGGGCACGGGTCGGTGAGGTCGGCACGGGGCCGGTTGGGGCCCTAGAGGGGCGAGCGCGGGGCCGATCGGGGCCTGAGCGGGGCTAGCGCGGGGCCAAACGGGGCCTTGACGGGGGTAGCAAGGGGCCGACGGGGCCTGAACGGGGCTAGCGCGGGGCCGACGGGGCCTGAAACGGGGCCGACGGGGCCTGAAACGGGGCTAGCGCGGGCCCGATCGGGGCCTGAATGGGGCTAGCGCGGGGTCGACGGGGCCTGAGAGGGGCTAGCGCGGGGCCGACGGGGCCTGAAACGGGGCTAGCGCGGGCCGACGGGGCTTGAGAGGGGCTAGCGCGGGGCCGACGGGGCCTGAAACGGGGCCAACGGGGCCTGAAACGGGGCTAGCGCGGGCCGACGAGGCCTGAGAGGGGCTAGTGCGGGGCCGACGGGGCCTGAAACGGGGCCGACGGGGCCTGAAACGGGGCTAGCACGGGCCGACGGGGCCTGAGAGGGGCTAGCGCGGGGCCGACGGGGCCTGAAACGGGGCCGACGGGGCCTGAACGGGGCTAGCGCGGGTCCTGAACGGGGCCTTAAAGAGGCCGACGGGGCCTGAACGGGGCCGCTAGGGAGAGCGGGCGTGGGGCCGACGGGGCCTTAACGGGGCTAGCGCGGGGCCGTCAAGAGGGGCCTCTAGGGGCGTGACACGCCGAGGCGCCCTAGGGCACAGGTAGGTAGGTAGGTAGGTAGTTACGTAGTGGTGGGCCCTTAGAAAATTTCGGTCCTAGGAAGGACCTGCTCTATACCATGTTGGAATCACTGAACAGGAATGAATGAACTAGCAGTGAAATGAGTACAAGTACCTAACCCTAGAATTGTGTACCCCCTATAGGCTAACCCACTGTAGCCTAAACTAACACAGCATATATAATGTTTGACAGCGGGGTGTAACTGTGACCGCGACTGGACAGGCTGCGGACACTCTAAGGGAGGAGCAGGACCAGTAGAAGGCGGGAGACCAAGAACCTGCTCAAGGAGCGGAACGAAGTACGGCCGCGGCCGCGCAGTGTCTCCAGATACAGCAGGGACAGCACTAGTACCCCCAGCGGGAGCACCAGCGCTAGCAGTACCTCCAGCTCCAACAGCGCCAACTCCAGCACCCTCAGAAGCACCAGCGCCAGCAGAACCACCAGCGCCAACACCCCCAGCAGCTCCAGCTCCAGCAGGACCGGCAGCTCTAGTACCGCCAGCAGCTCCAGCAGTACCTCCAGCAGGACCAACTCTAGCAGCCCCAGCAGCACCCCCAGTCTCAGTAGCTCCAGCACCGCCAGTACGAGAACCTCCAGCTCCAGCAGCACGGTTCCAGTGCCGGGCAAACCACTCGCGCAGCTCCTGTGGAGAGAGTGGCTCCCGCCTCGACGAAGCACCTCGAGCGGCCACACGAGTAGACCCAGCACCCCCAGGCTCCGCACCCCCAGGCTCAGCACCCCCAGACTCAGCACCCCCAGGCTCAGCACCCCCAGGCTCAGCACCCCCAGACTCAGCACCCCCAGGCTCAGCACCCCCAGAGTCATCACCCCTCGGCTCCGCATCCCCAGGCCCAGCACCTCCAGACCCGGCACCAGCAGGCTCAGCACCTCTAGCAGCACCAGAGTCAACAGCTACCTCGACAGGCTTGACTGCGTCTACCTGGGACACACCTGACGGGGCAGGACCCTGAGGGGGGAGGGGGTCTACTGGGGGAGGACCTGGCGCAAGGAAGAGCGGCGGCGGGGGGAGGGGCGCAGTGCGGTAGGGGAAGAGACGGTAGTAAGGCACCGACTCGTCAAAGGTGACGTCCTGGGAGGACAGAACACGGCGCGAGGTGGGGTGGTTATGTCAGAATCCCAACCACTAGACCATTGGGATAAAAGGGCTTGTTTCAGTAGCTGGTCAGTGCGCCCATAACCCCCCAGGCAAACGCGCCTGTAACCCCCCCTAGGATCGATCGGGGATCTCACAGTGTAGCTCTACTGACACCCCCCCACACTGGGAGGCCCAGGACTAAGCACAGCGGCACCGGCCTACATGTGCATACACCGGGAATCGAACTCGAGACCGCTCTGATACCATGTCAGAATCCCAACCACTAGACCATTGGGATAAAAGGGCTTGTTTCAGTAGCTGGTCAGTGCGCCCATAACCCCCCAGGCAAACGCGCCTGTAACCCCCCCTAGGATCGATCGGGGATCTCACAGTGTAGCTCTACTGACAGGTAAAACTGCCACCCATGCGCGTCAGGTGGAAAGCCAAGGAAGACGCAGGGAACAACACGGGGGGACAGCTTGTCCGTAGACAAGTCGCGGACAAACGCCCGAGATCCCCAGACCCGAAACGCAGACGCATCGCCAACCTTCCCTGTCCACCGCAAGGTGGGGGAGGTCTCTGGCAAGGAGACCCGGGGCTGAAGGTTGAGCTGATGCGCTGCGTACTGAACCGCAAACGGCCACAGAAAATGGGGGGCAGCCGCAACGTACGAGCGACGTCCATGACCATGCCAATGCGGCGCTCAGCAATCCCATTTTGCTGTGGAGAGGCCGGAGGCATGAAGGTCTGGCGGATGCCCTGTGCACGACAGAAGGCTCCCAGACGGGCAGAGGAAAACTCCCCGCCTTTGTCAGAGTGCAGACGCAGAACAGGAAAGTCCGAGCCGAAACTCTCTCTGAGCTGGAGACGAGCTGCGCGGATCCAGTCGATCAACACCTCAGTGACGTCACCCTTGCTGCGCAAGGGGAAGACTGTGGTGTAACGCGAGTAGTCGTCAACCACCAACAGGAAGTAACGCTCGTGCCCCTGGCCACGGACGCGGGCGGGGCCCCACACGTCCATGTGAAGAGTCTGCAGCGGAGCCTCTGTCGGAGGAAACTCGGAGGAGTGAGGGGCGGCGCGCTGTCGCCCCTCGATGCAGGGGACGCAGGTAGGGGCAGGCCCCGGAGGTAGGGGAGGGAGAGACCAGGGGAGACCAGAGACAAGGACACGGGAGGCCATGCCTCGGAGACGAGGCAGGGAGGGGTGACCAAGGCGGTGGTGCCAAAGGAGAGTCTGGTGGGACAGGAGACGACACGAGCAGGGTGCAGACTCAGGACCAGACCTGGACGCTGCAGCAAACACCTGACTCGACGCAGCTACCTGACCAGACTCAGCAACCGGAGCAGACTCAGTAGTAAGTATGTAAAGGCTCGACCCCGGCCGACGGGTGAACGTGGCCAAGTGTCGACCTGTCTGAGCACACGCGCAGTGGGTCACCCGCTGACTCGCAGGAGTGAACTGGTCAACCCCCCTATCCTGTAGATCAGCTCCACTCACCAAGTTCGTAGAGAACGAGGGGAGGTAGAGACCTGACAGGGTGCCAGAGGGGGCTGCCGAGCACGGTAAGACAGTGGAGAAGCTAGCAAGGACAGGACCCCAAGAGGGGTCCGCTAGGGAGACTGCAACTAGCCCACTAAGCGGCGTAAGCGTGGTGCGGTCTCGAAAGAAGGAGCGGGAAGCACCCGAGTCAAGGGTGAAGGTGTGCAAGGCCTGAGCCGACGTAGTACCTGAGAGAGCAGACTCACCAGCACCTGGGGCAGCAGACGCACTAGCACCTAGAGCAGCAGCCTCACCAGCACCTAGAGCAGCAGCCGCAATGCCCGGGTCATGCGGAACACACAGGTAACAGTCACCCTCATCACTAGTAGACACAGCATACATGGAAGCAAGAATAGCATCATAATCAAGATCAAAGATAGCAACCCCAGCCCTAGACAGAACGTCCCAGCGAGGGATCTCAGTGGCGTCAGGGAACTGGTGACGCCACGCGTGCGTCAGGCGGTCAAAGCAGCGCTGGGTGGAGTGCGGGCCCCCGCACTGCTCACCAGCACGGTCATCTGTACGGAGGACGTTGGTGCAGGGACCAGTACCCCCACTCCGCTGACGCCCAGCGTACCACTCACGAAGCTGCTGAGGGGACGGGGTCTCACGACTGCGCTGCTGCTGCTGGCGCTGACCACCACAGGACCCACTCCTCTGCGCAGAGCCGCGACCAGCTCCACCGCTGCCGCCGCCGCCTCCGCCACCTCCGCCGCCTCCGCCACCTCCGCCGCCTCTGCCACCTCCGCCGCCTCCGCTCCCTCCGCCACTGCCGCCGCCTCCGCCGCCGCCACTACTGCCACCGACACCTCCACCCCCGCCACCACTCCCACCACCACCCCCACCCCCTCCACCGCCTCAACCACCACCTCCACCGCTCCCGCCACCCCCTCCAGCGCCCTCGCCCCCCTTGCCCTTGCTGGTGCGGCGTCTCCCACTAGGGGCAGACGCAGCGCCGACCGACTCTAAACCAACGAGGTCGGCCGCAGCAACAGAAGCAACAGAGGGCAAGAGGGGGGAAGGGGAACACCCCTCAAAGACGGGGGTGCGAGGGTCACCACGAGAGGCTCTTACAGCTACTATGCTCTTCTCTGCTGCTAGGAGGCGCTCCTTGAGGAGGTCAACGGTGAGTGTGGTGGGGCAAACTGAGAGGAAGTGGTCCCTGACTAAGCGAAGGGAGTCAGGGAGCCGGGTGACTATGTAGTAGAGGGTGATGTACATGGGGGGCGGGTTCTTGGCACAGAACTCAGCAGGAAGCGCAGCACGGTAGCGAGTGTCACTAGTGCGGAGGTGCGTAATGAGGTCAGCGACTGTGGGAAAGGCAGCAAGGTCAGGGAAGAGGTACGGTAGCATGAGGCGGCTCAGTGCAGCAGTGGCAGGGGAGGAGTAGCGTGCAACTACAGCGTCGTACAAGGTCTGAGCACTCTTGTACTGGCTAAAGTGCGCGCGCTCAGTGGTTGGTAAGTGGCGACGCACAGCAAGACGTGCAGCAGCATCGCGTGTGGCTTACTGTGAGCGAACAGTGCTGTCAGCAGTAGCAGGCGGGGCAGGGGAGGCACCAAAGGTGAGATCGAACAGGGAAAGTCCGTCTGCCCTATCGCACTGTAGGAACAGCTGGAGGTCATCGACCCAGACCTCAAAGTCAACAGCACGACCCTCAATATCAAAGGTAAGAACACTGGGGGTAGCCATGATTGCAGTGGCCTAACAGGAAGTGATCTCACCAGTCCGAGTAAGTAGGGTCGAGGCGTGCCTGTAGGAAGAGTAGTGGCTCGACGGCAGGGTGGCTCGGCGGCTCGGCTGCTGGGCGGCTCGGCGGCTCCACGGCTTAGCTGCTGGGCGGCTCGGCTGTCAGGCGGCTCGGCTGTCGGGCGGCTCGGCTGCTCGGCGGCTCAGCTGCTGGGCGCTTCGGCTGTCGGGCGGCTCGGCTGTCGGGCGGCTCGGCTGCTGGGCGGCTCGGCGGCTCTGCTGTTGGGCTGCTTGGCAGGGGCGGCGTTGGGGCCGCTAGGGGCGGCGACGGGGCCGCGTAGGGCGGGGAGCGGCGACTGGGCCGCTAGGGGCGGCTTTGGGGCCGTGTAGTGGGGGAGCGGCGACGAAGCCGTTAGGGGCGGCGACGGGGCCGCTAGGGGCGGCGACGGGGCCGCGTAGGGTGAGAGGCGGCGACGGGGCCACTAGGGGCGGCAACGGGGCCGCTAGGGGCGGCGGTGGGGTCGCGTAGGGGCGGCGACGGGGCCGCGTAGGGTGTGAGACAGCAACGGGGCCGCTAGGGGCGGCGACGGGGCCGTTAGGGGCGGCGACTAGGCCGCTTAGGTAGGGGAGCGGCGACGGGGCCGTGTAGAGGCGGCAACGGGGCTGCGTAGTGGCGGCGACGGGGCCGCGTAGGAAGGGGAGCGGCGACGGGGCCGCTAGGGGCGGCAACCGGGCCGCTAGGGGCGGCGACAGGGCCGCGTAGGGGCGGCGACGGGGCCGCTAGGGACGGCGAAAGGGCCGCGTAGGGGCGGCGACGGGGCCGCGTAGGGGCGGCGACGGGGCCGCGTAGGGAAAGAGGCGGCTACGGGGCCGCTAGGGGCGGTGACGGGGCCGCTAGGGGCGGCGACGGGGCCGTGTAAGGGCGGCGACGAGGTCGCTAGGGGCCACTAAGGGCCTGGGAGGGCGGCGAAAAAGACGCGCCTCGGGCAGGAGCAACTAACGCTCCGGTCAGAAAGAAAATTTTAGTGGTGGGCCCAAGGAAGTGTTCCCACGAGGGAACCAGCTCTATACCATGTGAAGAAACAAGGATTGAATGAACAAGGTTGGGTACAAGTAGGAAACCCTAGGAAACTGTACCCCATAGTGTCTACCCCACTATAGCCTAGACAAGCAATATAATAGGAGTTTGAGAGGTATATATATATATATCACAGTAAAGGCAGAGTCTACAACAAGGGAGGAAAAGTGGGCACAAGCCCTAGCAAAGTGCAGAAACGCTGATGATCACCAGACTGAAGCGCCTTGGTGAATATATCAGCAGTGTTGGCCTGAGTGGCCACGTAAGGCAGACAAAGCTGACCACGCTGCTGCAACTCTCGAGCCAGAAAGTAATGTAGAGCGATGTGCTTCGTTCTGTGCTCTAGTCTGTGCTCCTCACAAAAGGCAATGGCAGCCTTGTTGTTGATGTACAGCACTGGAGGAGAACGAGGCCACTCTCCCAGGTCGGTCAGCAGGTAGGTGAGCCAGGGTAACTCCTGTGCAGCCATGGGTGTGGCGTAGATCTCAGCCTCACTACAAGAGCTGAGAACTGAAGACGAACGCGTAGAACGCCATGAAACTGAGCCAGAGCCTTGGCTGAAGATGTAACCCTGTGACGACCGCTGAGTAGCCTGGTCGTCAACCCAAGAAGCGTCTGAGTGCCCAGTGAGAACAACTGAGCTCCCTCCTCCAAGCACGAGCCCCATGCCCGATGTACTGCACAAGTAGCGCAATACCCTCTTTGCAGCATCCCAGTGCACCTTTCGGTGCCTACCTGGAGCCACGTAGCAGGCCAGAAGGCCAAGAGGGTACGCTAGGTCAGGACGAGTGCAAGTCATCAGATATATGAGGCAGCCAACTAGCTCTGGGTAAGGACCACTCGGCTCTACGGACTCATCCGAAGGCAGAGCTGAGAGCGAGTGACCTGTAGCCAGAGGAGTGGCCTGTGCTGAGGACCAGGTGAAGCCGAAGCGCTGAAGGACCTGCTGCACCATGTGTGAATGAGTCACTGTGATGGTGTGGCGTGCTCTGTCCCGGGTGATCTGCAAGCCAAGGTAGCTGCGCAGTTCACCCAGGTCTGTGCACGTGTGTCTCTTCTGCAGCTCCGACTTCACGTGGGCGAGAGCCTCAGTGTCAGCAGTGGCAAAGACCAAGTCGTCGACGTACAAACGGTGGCAGCGAAGTGTCGGTACGTAGAAACAGCGACGGGTCAGCATTAGAAGGCGCAAACCCAAGTGCCGCAAGATTAGTCCTCAGTGTGTCGTGCCACTCACGTGGCGCCTGGCGGAGACCGTAGACCGGCCGCCGGAGGCTCCACTGGGTACCAGGAGGAAACGACCCAGTGAAGCCAGGAGGGCGGCGCAGCCAGATCTCCTCGTGCAGGCTGCCTTGCAAGAAAGTTGTGCTGAAGTCAAGAGAGTGAAGCTCGTAGTCACGCTGAGCAGCAACGTGCAGTAGCACCCGAAGAGTGGTTATCTTCGGGGTGGGGGAGAAGGTCTGAAAGAAGTCCACTCCCTCTCGCTGACTGAAGCCTCGAGCAACGTAACGAGCCTTGAAGACAGGCGGAGAACCCGGCGGCCGCTTCACCCTAAAAATCCACATGCCACTGACGATGTTCGCCCTAGGAGGGGGAACCTCATCGACATAAGTGCCAGTGGACTTCCAGGATGCCATCTCTGCGTCCATGGCTGATTGCCACTGAGAGGAGTACTCACCCGCGATCGCCTCAGCGTAAGAGCGCGGGGTCGGGATGTCTGGAGCATCCGGGTCTCCCTCAGGGGCAAGCAGTATGGACACGAGATGAGGCGCAGCGGCTGCAAGACACTCAAGGTCCTCCTGTCTGTCCTCAAGGACGCCCGTGCCTAGAGCACACTCACCCTCGACGGACGGAGGACAGACGGACTCAGACTCAGCAACAAGACTCGCGGCGTAGTCTAGACGACAACGAGCAGCAAAGTCGACAAGCTCAGCAACTAGGGCAGACGCTGCAGCAGACTCAAAGGAAAGGTCAGTGACAGCAGTTGCCAGGAGACGCGTGACAGTAGGACTCGCAGCACGAAGAGAGTCAGACTCCGGGTCAGCAAGAACAAGAAGAGAGGACGTAGGAGGAGACGGCAGAGGGAGACGCTGTGGAGAAGTGGAAGGACGCAGAGTCATATAGTGTGTGCTAGGGACAGGTGGAGGAAGCTCACGCGGAACACGGCGACCAGTGCGAGCAGCACAAACAGGTGAGACAGGAGGAGACACAGGACGAGACTCAGGCTCACGACGCTCTGTAAGACCGCTTGTCGGACCAGTGTAGGGAGAAGGACTAGGAAGTGGCGAGGAAGGCGGTAGCTGTGACTGCGACTGGACAGGCGGAGGACACTCTAAGGAGGGAGGAGGACTAGGAGGAGGCGGCTGACCAAGAACTTGCTGAAGGAGCGGAACGAAGTATGGCCGCGGCCGTGAAGTGCCCCCAGAAGCAGCAGAGACAGCACCAGAACCTCCAGCCCAACCAGCACACGCAGCACCTCCAGCAGCTCCAGAACCTCCAGCAGCACCAGCAGCACCTCCAGCAGCTCCAGGACCTCCAGCAGCACCAGCAGCAGCTCCAGCAGCTCCAGTACCTCCAGCAGTACCAGCAGCACCTCCAGCAGCACCAGCACCAGCAGCACCTTTAGCAGCTCCAGGACCTCCAGTAGCAGCAGGGCCTCCAGCTGGCGGTACCTCAACACCAGGAGCTCCACTCCATAGGCTGCAGCGCCGAGCGTACCACTCACGTAGCCGTTGAGGGGAGGGAGGCTCCGGCTGTGACACTGTACCCGCAGGGCCACCAGCCTCAACTCCAGCAGACCCCCCAGCTCTAGTAGCCCCACGACGGAGGCTGTAATGCTGGGAGTAACACTCACGCAGCTGCTGTAAAGAGGGAGCGCCAACAGGCGCAGTACGGTCAGTCTCAGAACCCCCAGCCTCAGCTCCTCTAGGCTCAGCACCCCCAGTCGCAGCACCCCCAGGCTCAGCACCCGCAGTCTCCGCACCCCCAGACTCAGCACCCCCAGTCTCCGCACCCCCAGGCTCAGCACCCCCAGTCTCAGTACCCCCAGACCCAGCACCACCAGGCTCAGCACGCTCAGCACCTCGCGCAGGACCAGAGTCAACAGCTACCTCGACAGGCTCGACCGGGTCTACCTGGGAAACACCTGAGGGAGCAGCACCCTGGGGAGGGAGGGGGTCTACCAACGGGACACCTGGGGTGAGGAAGAGCGGCGGGGGGGGGGAGCGGGGCAGTGCGGTAGGGGAAGAGATGGTAAAAGGGTACCGACTCGTCAAAGGTGACGTCCTGAGAGGCAAAGACACGGCGCAAGGTGGGGTGGTAAAACTGCCAGCGAGGCGCGTCTGGTACAAAGCTAAGGATGACACAGGGAACAGCACGGGAGGAGAGCTTTTCCGCGGACATATCGCGGACAAAGGCTCGACATCCCCAGACTCGGAACACCGACGCATCGCCAACCTCCCCCGTCCAACGCAGGGTAGGCGAGGTCTCCGGAACAGAGACACGGGGCCAGAGGTTGAGCTGATGCGCGGCGTACTGCACTGCAAACGGCCACACGAAATGGGGGGCAGCCGCATGAATCATGGAGGTACGAGCGACCTCCATAACGAGACCAATGCGACGCTCAGCAACCCCATTCTACTACAGAGAGGCCGGAAGAGTGAACGTCTGGCGGATGCCGTGCTCCGCACAGTAGGCTGCCAAGAGGTCAAAGGAAAACTCGCCACCTCTGTCAGAGTGCAGACGTAGGACAGGAAAGTCCGAATGGAACCGCTCGCGGAGCTGGAGACGAGCAGCGCGGATCCAAGGGATCAAGACATGAGGGACCTCACCCTTGGTACGCAAGGGGAAGACCGTGGTGTAGCGTGTGTAGTCGTCGACGACCAGCAGAAAGTACCGCTCGTGGCCCTGTCCCCGGACGCGGGCGGGGCCCCACACGTCCAGGTGGAGAGTCTGCAGGGGAGCCTCTGTGGGAGGGAACGAGGAAGAGTGAGGAGCGGCTCGCTGCCGCCCCTCAACATAGGGAAGACAGGGAGGAGCAGGCGAGGGTGGCAGGGGAGGGAGAACCTTGGGAAGACCAGAGACAAGGTACCTGGAGTGCATGCCGCAAAGGCGCTGCACTGACGGGTGACCAAGGCGGTGGTGCTAGAGGATAGTCCTGTGCGACAAGGAGCGACACGAGCAGGGGGCCGATGGCTGACCTGACGCAGACGTAGACGCAGCTACCTGAGGGGACTCAGTGGTCAGTGTGTACAAGTCCGACCCCGGCTGCCGAGTGAAGGTAGCCAGGTGAGGACCCTTCTGGGCACACGTGCAGTGCGTCACACGCTCGTAGGCAGGGGTGAACTGGTGAACACCCGCGTCCTGGAGCGCGGAACCCACCACCAAGTTAGTAGAGAACAAGGGGAGGTAGAGGCTCGACAGCGTGCCAGACGGGACAGGAGAACAAGGGAGGGCAATGGTGGAGGTCGCAAGGACCGGACCCCCTGAGGGGTCAGCCAGGGAGACAACAACCGGTCTAGGAAGCTGCTCTAGGGCAGTGCGGTCGCGAAAGAAATAGCGGGAAGCACCTGAGTCCAGTGTGAAGGTGTGCAGTGCCTCAGTAGGTGCGGTACCAGCAGACGCAGACACACTAGCACCTAGGGCAGCAGCCTCACCAGGACCTAGAGCAGCAGACGCACTAGCACCTAGAGCTGCAGCCTCACTGGTCCCAATACCCGGGTCAGGCGGTACACTCAGGTAAAAGTCACCCTCAACACTAATAGTGAATGCATACATAGCAGCAAAAATAGCATCATAATCAAGAGAAAAGATATCAATCCCCTTCTTAAGCAGATCAGCCCAGCGGGGCAGCTCTGAGGCGTTAGGAAACTGCTCGCGCCAGGCGTCGCCAAGGCGAAAGAAACAGCGCTGCGCCGTGTGAAACCTCCCACAGGTCTGGCCAGTGCAGTCACATGTGCGGATGACGTACGGGCAGGTACCTCCACCCCCAGACCCCCCACGCTGAGAGTACCACTCACGGAGCTGCTGGGGCGACTGGGTCTCGCTGGGACGCTGCTGCTGCTGCTGCCTCTGGCCGCCGCCGAGCCCGCCACGCTGCACCGCTCCACCGCGCCCTCCACTAGCTCCACCGCCACCACCACTGCCACCACCACCCCCGCCACCTCCACCACCGCCGCCTCCACCACCCCCGGCTCCGCCACCGCCCCCCCCACCACCAGCACCACTCCCACCACCGCCGCCACCGCTGCCGCCCCCTCCACCCCCTCCACCACTACCTCCCCCGCCGCCACCTCCGCCACCCCGGCCCCGTTTTCCCCTGCTGCCCTTGCGCTGCCCACTGGGAGCGTACGCAGCTCCGACCCCCTCAGCACCTAGGAAGTCGACAGCAGCAGCAGATGCAATGGAGGGGAGAAGGGGGGAGGGGGAACATCCCTCAAAGAAGGGAGTGCGAGGGTCGCCACGAGAGGCACCTACAGCTACAATGCTCTTCTTAGCTGCAAGGAGTTCCTTCTCGAGTAGGTTGACAGTGAGGTTTGTGGGGGAGAGAGCGAGAAAGTGGTCCCTGACAGCGCGAAGAGAGTCAGGGAGGTGAGTGACTAGGTGGTAGAGGGTGAGGTACATCGGGGGGGGGGGGTTCTTGGCTAGGAAATCGGGGGGGAGCGCGGCACGGTAGCGGAGATCACTAGTACGGAGGTGAGTGATGAGGTCTACTACAGTGGCAAAGGCAGACAGATCCAGGAAGAGATAGGGCAGTGAGAGACGGCCTATCGCAGTAGTAGCAGGGGAGGAGTAGCGTGCAACTACAGCATCGTACAGCTCCTTAGCGGTCTTATGCTCGCCGAAGCGCTCGCGCTCATCTAACGGCAGGTGACTGCGAACGGCTAGGCGAGCATGGGCGTCACGAGTCTGCCACTGTGAGCGAGCAGTACTGTCAGCAGTAGCAGCAGGTGCGGGGGCAGCGCCGGACGTGTGGTCATATAGGGAAACGTCGTCCTTGGCAGTGATCTGGAGGAACAGGTGTAGGTCATCGAGCCAGACATCAAACTTAATCGGTCGGCCCTCAGCGTCAAAAGTGAGAACAGTGGGACTCGCCATAGTGGTAGTAGCAGTAGCAGCAGAAGCAGTAGTAGTAGCAGCAGGAGCAGTAGTAGTAGCAGCAGTAGCAGGAACAGGAGCAGTAGTTGCTGCACATGGGGCGGCGCGGCTCGGTTAGGGCGGCGCGATTCGGGCGGCGCAACTAGGGCGGCGCGGCTTGGGCAGGGCGGCGCGGCGCGGCTCGGACTAGGCTACGCGGCACGGCGCGACGGTGGGCCTGTGCGTGGACGGCTGTAGCGGGCGGTCTGCGGCTGTGCGTGGGCTGCAGTCGCGCGCGGGCGGCGGCTTACGAGGGCGACGCGGCGGCCTACGGGCGGGGCTGCGGGCCGCTAGCGGGCTACGCGCGGCAAGGAGGGCCGGTCCACGGGCGGCTAGCGGGCTGCTCGTGGCGGCGTGGGCGGCTAATGGTCGGCGCGCGCGCAGAAACGGCCGCGCGCGGGCTGCTAGTGGGCGACGCGCGCTAAAAAAAAAAAAGGCCGCGCGTGTCAGTAGAGCTACACTGTGAGATCCCCGATCGATCCTAGGGGGGGTTACAGGCGCGGTTGCCTGGGGGGTTATGGGCGCACTGACCCGCTACTGAAACAAGCCCTTTTATCCCAATGGTCTAGTGGTTGGGATTCTGACATGGTATCAGAGCGGTCTCGGGTTCGAATCCCGGTGTATGCACATGTTGGCCGTTGCCACTGTGCTCAGTCCTGGGCCTCCCAGTGTGGGGGGGTGTCAGTAGAGCTACACTGTGAGATCCCGATCGATCATAGGGGGGGTTACAGGCGCGGTTGCCTGGGGGGTTATGGGCGCACTGACCCGCTACTGAAACAAACCCTTTTATCCCAATGGTCTAGTGGTTGGGATTCTGACAGCGCGCGGCACTAGCGAGCTCCGCACGGGCAGCAGGAGAAGGAGAGGCGCACGAGGGCGCACTAGGAGAGAGGCGCTCGAGGGCGCTGAGTCGATACGGCGCTCGAGGGCGCTGAGTCGATACGGCGCTCGAGGGCGCTTCTAATGGTGGGCCGTTAGGTAAGTCCTAGGTCTTCAACCTAAGCTCTTAATATCATGTCAAAAACAAGAAATGATCAACTAGAAACATTTGGGAGTACAAGTATAAAACCCTAGAGAAATGTACACCCTAAAGGCTAACCCACTGTAGCCTACAAAATAAAAACATATACAATGTTTGACAGGGAATCACTGGCGACAAGCTTACCTCACAGAGCTCCAAGTATGAGCGACTAGCACGACGGTAAGCGATGCCTGCCAAGAAACACACACGGTTCGAAGAAGCAATCAGCATCTGACGATGTTATAAGAACTCATCATAGTGAGGAAACGAGATAAATAGTGAGGACACGTGAGAATGCGGGAAATTGAGCGGGGAGTTCCGCTACAAATGGAAAGAAGCTGAAATCAAAGAAAGAACAAATAATACGTTCGATCGTCGACCGCTCGTTCAACGCGAAACGAGACCACCATTAAAATCTCGGCAGCGCTAGCCGTGAGAAGCCGTTTCTCGTTCAAGTACGCTAGCTCTCGTACTAGCTGTTCTAGGTGTGTATCATGAGCTGAAATCGAAGTTATAAGAATGACGGGTTGCGTATGTAGCAGGGTGGATAAGTAGTCTGAAGGTGCTGGGACATGAGAGGGAGAAGAAGGTGGTGTCGAAGAGCTTTGATTGGTCCGTGAACTCGATTGTGCCACGTAACCCAACCCATCACTGTATTCCAGCATATTGAGCAATGCGATAAGAAAGACGGGTTCAGATAGAAAACACCCGTTATATCTCATACCAACAGGTTGAGAGGAGAAGTGTACCGAACATAGTTTACGTACCACACCAAGCTGTGTGGAATTCCCGAACGTCGCAGCCTCGGAAGAAGCAGAGTAGCGACAAAGTAAGCAATGCCCGTCATTTTCCCGCCAACGTTGGGGTAACCTCGGGGTACCCTCGCGAACTGGGAACCGTCCCGATTGGTCAGAAGGTTTGCTCCGATGGCGGGCGCTAAGATTGGCGGTTGTTGCTGACGTAGCTGTGCCGTGAGGTAACCTGAAGGGAAGACAGGGGGAACTTGTGGGTCACCACGTGAGGGTGACCCCGGGGTCTCCCGCGTTTTCGAAGTGATAGTTGCGTGTAGAATTTTGGGATGGCGGCCGTCGCAGCAAGGCAGCGTGTTCGAGTGCGACGAGTCGCAGACCGCCATGCACTCGGCGTCGCTCGATCCCTGTACTCCCCCTCTCCCCTTCCAGTGGCAAACAAACGACGATTTTCTTGTGCCTCCCTTCCGCCGGGATCGATATGTTCAGCTCTCACGTATCTGACATTATTAATGAATCTTCTTCCGCGGACGTGCGCCTTCTCTCACCTCCTCATGCCTATCCAGCTCCTGAATGCAGCTCACGTCCCTCGCCCCTCGTCCCTCCCCGCATCGCCTGCGCCCTCCGCTAGCACACGCGCGCCTGCACCTGGTTCCCCCTCTCCTATTCCCCAACGACCCCTTACTCCCGCCGTCCTCCTCTCCCCCTCTTCCCCCTCCCCCTCCGCCCCCCAGCCACGGCGCCCTCGGCACGCTACCTCGCCGTCGTGTATCTCCGGGAGCAGCTCAGCAAAGCGCGCCTCCACCTGGCTCACCCACTTCCCCCTTCCCCTCCCCCCCTCCTCTTCCCCCGCACGTTTCCCCCCATCCTCCGCCAGCCACTGCGCCATCTGCGCGGTACCTCGCCATCGGGAATCTTTAGGAGCAGCTGAGCAAAGCGCGGCTCCACCTGGCGGAAGCCATGGCTCTCGCGCGCCACTGGGGGCGCACGCTCGTGCTACCACGTGTCCGCACCAGCCGCATCGGCGCCACGTGGCATGCTCCCCGCGTATTTGACCCGGTGTTGATGGGGCGGTTCGTGCCGTGCGTGCGCGAGGACCTGTGGCGGACAGTGGTGCCCGCGTGGGAGGGGCGAGGGGGGGCGAGCTCGGGGGAACGGGGTGGCGGGTGCTGTTCAGGCGGATGCTGGTGCTGGTGCCTCGTGCGAATGAAGGCGGTGGTGCTGCTGCTGCTGTTGCTCCTCCAGCTGCGCTGTCTGCTCCTGCTACTGCTGCTGCACCAGGGGGGCGTCCCGCCGCTCCCCCCCCAAGTCCTCTGATTGGTACAAGCGGCATCGCGAGGCGGCATGTGAGAGGAAGAGGATGATGCAGTATTACTTCCGAGAGGTGGGCGTTTCTTGCCAAGGTTTCAAAACGGGGCGTGCTTGTGATTGTGGGAATTCTAACAAGTAACAGCACCTTCAATATGATGCACTGTTACTTGCAAAATATGTACATGCATGCAGCGCCCTCACCACAACACTGCTTGCTCATCTCAACATGGCTCTGCCTGTCTGTACCTCCCACTTCTCTTCCTCCTGATCCTATTTTGCGCTCAGTCCTCCTTGCCTGCAGCACCAACTCCTCTTCCCCTCCTATCCCCTCCTTCTCTCCCCATCCATCCCTCTGCATCCCATGCATTGGGACGTGTCAAGATTTTGAGACGGCTCAAGCCTTGCTCGCTGCAATCCCTCCTCTTCCCCTCCTATCCTGTCCTTCTCTCTCGGTCCATCCCACGACAACCCATGCTTCTCTCCTCTCGTTCTCCCCATCCTCCTCCCCTGTCCGTCACTCCCAGCTCTCGTCCATCCGTTGGTGGCATGGCAGGCCAGTGAGGCGTGGAGGCGAGGGGAGAGGCAGCGAGCCCTTGTAGGCAAGGAGGGGTCTGTTCTCTGCCCATAAGCTGCGGCGATCAGTAAGTTGTAGCGCAGTGAATGAGCGTGCGGTGCAGTGATTGAGCGTGCGGTGCAGTGATTGAGCGTGCGGTGCAGTGATTGAGCGTGCGGTGCAGTGATTGAGCGCGCGGTGCAGTGAATGGAAGTCGACGCTCTCTTTCTGTGAGTCGACACTCTCTCTCTGTGAGTCGACACTCTCTCTCTGTGAGTCGACACTCTCTCTCTGTGAGTCGACACTCTCTCTCTGTGAGTCGACACTCTCTCTCTGTGAGTCGACACTCTCTCTCTGTGAGTCGACACTCTCTCTCTGTGAGTCGACACTCTCTCTCTATGAGTCGACGCTCTCTCTCTGTGAGTTGACGCTCTCTCTCTGTGAGTTGACGCTCTCTCTCTATGAGTCGACGCTCTCTCTCTGTGAGTCGACGCTCTCTCTCTGTGAGTCCTTATTCGTTTAGAAGAACAGCGAAGTGCAGATTAGAGCTCTGCGATTTGAAATATCAAAGCCTGTGATCTTCCATCCCTCTCCTTCCCCACCCCACTCCCCCGCATCGCTGCTCCATTTCCTGCTCTTACTCACACAATCTTTTGCAGCAGAACCCAGCTCTATGCCCCCTGCACACCTTCCTTTCCAGAATCTGTGGCTGTCTAATCCCCTTTAACAAGCAAATAATTCCCTTTCCCCTGTCCCCGTGCTATGCTCCATTGCGCCCTGCTCCCACGCAGGCAATATCTCGCAGCACCGTCCAGCCCTGCAACCTCTGCACACCTTCCTCTCCCGCGCCTCAGTCAAGCTCCTCAAGACGCTCGTCTGCTACACACGAACCAGATTACATTACCTTTGAGTTCCTTTAAAAGCCACCTCGTTCCCTTCCTGTCCGATCCTTTTTCGTCCCTTCCCTGCTCCCGTGCAGGTAATCTCTCACAGCAGCGCCTAGCCCTGCACCCCCTGCACACCTTCCTCTCCCGCGCCTCAGTCAAGCTCCTCAAGACGTTCGTCGCCTCCCACGAGCTGCACCCCTTGCCCTCTAGTGCAACGGTGAGTTCTAGGTGCATGCGATGTGCAGCCGATGCGTGTGACTGTCATCAGTGTGGAGCGGTCAGAGTCTGTCTGACGATGGCGTGGCAGCAGGAGAAAGTGGTTGGGCTGGGGGGCGTGCTCGTGCAACGGTGAGTGAGTACTGGAGTGCCCCACTTTACCTGAGCTGTTCTATCACGAGCTGTTTTCCTAAGGGGCCTTGCAGTGGAAGGACAAGCTGTGCGACCCTCCTAGTCCCCCTCCACCTCTCCACCAGTCCAACTCACCAGTCCAACTCACCAGCCCAACTCACCAGCCCAACTCAAGAGAGGAAAAAATTCACGCAGCTGCTTGCCCTGCCAGCACGTGCTCTCATCGTATGCCTGAAGAGAGGGGGGGGGGGGCGTGGGGTGGGAAAGGGAGAGGAAGGGAGAGGTTGAGAGGGGAGGGGATCGGAGGGGAGGGGATGTGGGGGGACGGGGCGAGGAAGGGAGGGGAGAGAAGGGGATGGGATGGGATGAGATGAGGTATGGAATGGGGATGAGTCTCACTGCTCTCCTTTACACACTCTCTGTCACGCTCACCCCACTCGCTGCCACCCACGCTGGTCATCTCCCATCGGTCTCCCCTCCCTCCCACTCCCCTCTCACACTCTCTCCTGACCCACCTGTGTGTGTCATTCCATATTGACCTTCCGTCCCCAACCCTTGTGTCTCTCACTCCTCTATGTCTCTCCTCCCTTTCCTTTTTAACAACCCTCCTCCCCCCCTTGTCCCCTCCTCCTCCTCTCCCTTTTCCCCTCATCAGTTGCAGCGCCCTGCCACCGTCCAAACGGGCCAGGGCTACTCGTGCTGCGGCTGCTGACGCCTATTGCTCGTCCCACTCCGTGCTGCTCGTGCGCTCCCCCTGTAGGTATGGGGATGGCGGGAGCAGGAAGGGCGGGAGGGCAGGAGGGGGAAGAAGGGCAAGAGGGCGGGAACGTTGGAGTGAGGGAATAGAAAGATTTGGAAGTGCGGAGTATGGAAGTGCAGGTGATAACCTTGCACTTGTTGTTCCAGTCCCTGCAACGCATGCACTGCCTGTGTGCCACACTATCTGTGTGCTGCAGCACAAGCACTGCCTGTGTGCCACACTGTCTATGTGCTGCAGCACAAGCACTGCCTGTGTGCCACACTAGCTGTGTGCTGCAGCACAAGCACTGCCTGTGTGCCACACTGTCTGTGTGCTGCAGCACAAGCACTGCCTGTGTGCCACACTGTCTGTGTGCTGCAGCACAAGCACTGCCTGTGTGCCACACCAGCTGTGTGCTGCAGCACAAGCACTGCCTGTGTGCCACACTGTCTATGTGCTGTAGCACAAGCACTGCCTGTGTGCCACACTGTCTGTGTGCTGCAGCACAAGCACTGCCTGTGTGCCACACTGTCTATGTGCTGCAGCACAAGCACTGCCTGTGTGCCACACTGTCTGTGTGCTGCAGCACAAGCACTGCCTGTGTGCCACACTGTCTGTGTGCTGCAGCACAAGCACTGCCTGTGTGCCACACTGTCTGTGTGCTGCAGCACAAGCACTGCCTGTGTGCCACACTGTCTGTGTGCTGCAGCACAAGCACTGCCTGTGTGCCACGCTGTCTGTGTGCTGCAGCACAAGCACTGCCTGTGTGCCACACTGTCTGTGTGCTGCAGCACAAGCACTGCCTGTGTGCCACACTAGCTGTGTGCTGCAGCACAAGCACTGCCTGTGTGCCACACTGTCTGTGTGCTGCAGCACAAGCACTGCCTGCCTGTGCGCCACACTAGCACCTCTATGCTACAATAGTTAATTTACGAAATGTTCACTAGTGTAACGATACTACTCTGGATATGGCGTAGAATTTCACAGTATGAGAAATGTGTGTTCAAGTATTCTTAGAAAACGTAATTCTAGAAGCATTTGCAGTCATGTGTTCTCTAACCTGTATAATAAAAAAACTGCAGTCTTGCAATCCAGATTCTCAATTACCGGTATCACATCTGAGAGTCATCATGTGGTATTGCTGGAAGACCTCCGGAACTTTCTAACAAAAAGTACATCGTAAAGGCACGAAATCGCATGTCACCGCATTGAAGTGCAGTGCACTCTTTCGAGACTCTCTCTTGGCTTACGCCTATCTGGTCTCGGCTCTGCTCAAGTAACGAACCGCATTGAAGTGCAGTGCACTCTCTCGAGACCCTCTCTCCCTTCGCCTATCTGGTCGTGCAGTCTTCGACCGCACGACCTTGGGTCCAACGGTGGTTGCTCCAGCAGTCTTTGTTCTCTAAATCTCCACTGTGCGTTTACGCCCTTGCTACACATGCTCTTGCACTCTAGGATATGTATCCACGCTTCACATTTCAGACGCTCTAAACTCTCCCCCCGTCTAGACTTTCCTCTCCTGTCTCCCTCCTTTCTCCTCCCTTCCCGTCCCTCCGCTTACCCTCCCTTCCCCTCCCCCCTCCGTGCGTGCACCAGTACCCGCTGTTCGCGTTACTAGCCTTCCGCCGCTCTGTACGCCTTCCGCCCTGCTTCATGGTTCAAAAGCTCCGAACTCTCCCTTCTCTTTCCTCCGCTCCCCTCCCTTCTGCTCCTTTCCTCTCCGGGCCCCCTCCCTTCCCTTCAATTCCCCCCCCCCCCCCCCCCGGCCCCCCTCTTTCCTCGCTTCCAGCTTCTCCCTGTCAACGGTGATCGCCAACGCGGCAGCAGCATCAGACGCTGCTGTTGATGAGCGTGTGTGGGCCCAGCCATTCACTGCCGCTGTATTTGAGGCACCTCAACACCTCCCTCCCTTCCCCTCTTCCCCTTTTGCCCCCTCGCCCTGGCACGCACTGCCGCTGCCGCAGCTGGCTTCACAGCGCCTACAGCACTTACTGCACGTGCTCTCGTCGTATGTCGCTGATAGAAAGGAGATGGGATGGGAGGGGAGAGGAGCGGATGGGAGAGGAAGGTAGGGGAGGGGAGGGGACAGGATGGGATGGGACGGGACGGGACGGGATGGGGTGGGATAAGTTGGGACGGGATGGGGCGGGATAAGATGGGATGGGATGGGGCGGGATAAGATGGGATGGGATGGGATGGGATGGGATGGGATGGGATGGGATGGGATGGGATGGGATGGGATGGGATGGGATGGGATGGGATGGGATGGGATGGGATGGGATGGGATGTATGGGATGGGGTGGGATGGATGGAATGAGATGGGGTGGGATGGATGGAATGGGTGATGTCCCATTCTGTGTCTTGACTTGTGATGAGCATCTGTCCGTTTCACCTGTATTCCTCTTCATATCGTTTCTCGCAACTCCTCACCTCCTCTAACATACACGCCCGCACATTCCTTGCTCCCCTTGTCACCATTGCCTTCACTCGCATCCCCCACCCACTGCCTGCCACCCCCCTTATCCCATCTGCCAGCCACCATGGTCATCTCCCATCCGTCTCCCTCCCACTCCCCTCTCACACTATCTCCTAACCCATCCTTGTGTGCTATTCCGCATTGTCCTTCCGTCCCAACCCTCTGTCTCTCACTCTCCCATGTCTCTCTCCTCCCATTCCTAACTAGTCCCCCCCCCAACCAACCACCCCCCCCCCCCCCCCTCCCCCTCCCTCTTTCTCCCTTCCTCCCCTTCCTTCCCTTTCTCCCCTTCCTCCCCTTCCTCCCCTTCCTTCCCTTCCTCCCCTTCCTCCCCCTTCCTCCCCTCCCCCCAAATGCTCAATCTCTGCACCACCACCTGCACTTGTCTGCATGCAGGTGCGCAGAAGCAGGAAAGGGACGCACAGCAGCTGAGCAGCACACTAGAGGCCTACTATTGGCAGTGGGGGCAGGACTGGCGGCAGCAGGGGTAGTGACAGCAGCAGCAGGATGTGGAGCAGAAGCGTCAGTGCGGCACGGCCTATGGAGATATCCCCTTAGTCACTGATAATCTCCGCTGGGACTCTGATTATGCAAAATGCTGTCTTGAATGCATAGCAGCCATCCAATGTGACCATGCCTCCATCCCTTTTACCAGGTCTGAAGAGCCCTGCCAGCAATTCCCATGGCCCACCACTCCATCCCTCCATGCTGTCCCTAGCTCTCAAACACAATTGAACCCTCTTTATCTCTTTTACCACTCTCAGAATCAGTATGCCTGCTACGGGTTTGTTCTCCACATTTGTAAGATTGACAGACAAATGAGCGTAGAAGAAGTCGTGTTGAGAAATTGAATTGATGGGTTTAACGTTCCACTTCTGGTATGCTAGCAACATTTGATATAAACACTGCTGTCGTCCACTGTTGTATTGCCACCTGTTCCTCATGCCAAAGTTACACCATCATGTAAAGTGGTGCTTTCCCGAATCCCATTGTTCGCCAGGCAGGGAGGGTTACGGCATGTGTGCACAGCCCGCACAGCGTGTCACTCTCGGGAGAGGCGGGGCTTCCATGGGGATGCCACCAGCGGACGAGGCGGCGGGGGGTACAGGAGGCATCGGGGCACCGGCAGAGGAGCCAAGGAAGGCCCCTCGGGGAGGTTCGGCTGCCGGTGACAGGGTCGATAGAGGTGGCGCTGCTGCGTGCGTTGATTGCCCGACTGACTAGCAAGTGGGTCGGTCATCTGCCAAGATGGAGACAGTGAGAGAGTGAGAGAGAGACAGAGGGAGCTGATCATATCCGCTTGCAACCTGGTGGCGCACGGAGCTGCAGAGGAGGGAGAAAAGGAGAGGGAGGGTGGAGCAGGAGGGGAAGAGAGGATGAAGAACAGACCTTCCTTCTCTCATCATCCACCATCAACTGACAATCAATGCGAATAGAAACCACAAAAATGCGATCCCCATCCTCCTTTTCACAATTTGCAGTGCTTGCATCGGCAAGTCGCATGCCGCTCTCTGCCTTCCACACCCCCCTCTCACACGCACCACTAAGCACTCCCACGGCCCAGCAACCCCCACAGCCCAGCTCTCCCTCTCTCCCTCTCCCTCTCCCTCTCCCTCTCCCTCTCTCCCTCTCCCTCTCCCTCTCTCCCTCTCCCTCTCCCTCTCCCCCCACTCTCACACGGCGCGCACCTTCCAGTCCGCGGCGTCCATGACTACAGCGTCCTCTCGCCACGCCAGCGCGCACATGACTTCCTGCTCCGCCGCGCTCGCCACGCGCACCCACGCCGCCAACCTCTCCCCCCCCCCCCGCCTCTCCGCGTCACCACGCGCAACCCAGTTCTGCCGCGCGGCAACGGGTGGCGACTGGGGGCGAGAGGAGGGGGGAGGAGGGGAAGGACGCGGGGCGGTGTGGGGAGGTGGAACGGGAGGTGGGTTGGAGGTGCCGGGGAGTGACGGTGCGTGATGGAATGACGATTCAAGTCAACTTAAGAGCGACGCCGCTGCATGGGACGAAGTGGAATGACAGTGCGAGAATGGCACAGCGCACCGCACAGATGTGAACCCGCCGCATCACATACTCTCAAAGAATTCACGCGTCTCTTCCACTGAGCTCACACTCCCCCTCCACAATCTCCTCCCCGTCCTTCCCGCCCTTGCGCTTCCCCTTCTTCCCCGCTCCGCTCTCCCCTTCTTCCGCCGCGCCGTCCACCACCACCGTCCCCCATCCCGCCTCCAACGCTGCCGTCACCACCTCCTTTGCTTGCGTCATCACCCACACCTCCTTCTCGCTCCCGTCGCCACTAGCTGTAGCGCTCGCCGAGCGAGCGCTTTCGCATCAGTCGATTTAGCTGTAACCGCCGGTCACACGTGCGACGCCATGCAACAAGCCACCGTCTGATCGCTTGATCGTGACTCTGATCGAAACGAGAATGTCGCCAAGTGCTCGAGCAACGAGTCTGTTGTGCCGCTAAAATGTGCGTGTGCAAGCGAGAGGTCGTTGAAACGCAGTAAAGCGGAACGCGTGCAGCGGCGGAGAAGGAAACGACGGAGGAAGTGAAGGGGAAGAGACGGGAAAGCGCTTGTTCTTGAAAAGAACGATGTGGAAGAGCCGTGGGGATCATGGCGAAATTCGAGAGTGCGAGTGGGGAGCGAAGCAGGATGCGGACCTCGAAATTGCATTGATTGGAATTTCCCGCGGGAAAACGGAAGTGTGCCCTGGGATTGGGAATGGTGTTTCTTGTTCACAGAGCAACGGTATTGTCTGGTTCTTTACGGTGCTGTGGTCAGCTGAATATACCGCTATTTACCACGTTAACACTTACTGAACCGCACTTACAGGCGGGAAAACGAGGGGGACAAACATCAAGGCTTGGGATGTGATGTGAGATTGCCTTGCTAACCCGGTAAAAAAATTCCGAACCGTGTTCAACCAGATTTGACCTTCCTTCATACATCCAACATCCTTCCGTGCTCCCCACCACCAGATCCAACCATTCACAGAATGACGAATGACTTCGCCGTCGCGACAATGCATGCACGAAAACCTTTCGCGCATTGCAGTTTCCAACCACTTCGCAACAGCCGACAGCAGAAGTTACCTGTGAGCTCGCCAATTCGCTAACCATGGCTCGAGCTTCCCCTTCTGGCAGATGATGGGTTTACAGCTGCTCCATCGCTTCTCTCTACCGCCGCTGCTGTCAGACCCAACCCGACACATCTCGACTTCCCTCCCAACTCTTCTGCCAGCCGCCTCCTTAGCACTAGAGCGGCTCAATTTAGCAGCACGCTTCGGAATACGGGTCGCGGCGGTTGAATGAGCGGAAGTTTTATAGGCCACGTCACTAGACCTTCAAAATTCGTGTGTGTACTCGCGTTTTTTTCTGGCTGTTGAAACAGCATACGTGTCCCAGTTTGAGGAAATTCTGGTTGGATAGTGTTTTCGTTGGCGGTTTAATCAAACGTTGGGGCTCATTTGGCGGTCCAATCAGAGCTCATCTTCATGTTGTCGGCGATTCCTTATGATCCACAATCGTCCACGTAGTCCACGGTGGCATGTTGGGACCACCTTCGAAGCCAGCAAAGCGAGATTTTCAGCCGCTCATTGATTCCAAACCGCATCCCAACGGTCCGAAATTAGACATTCCATGCATCTTCAGTCTCTCTTCGTATTCCGGCTCGTCTTCTCGTGACTTTCAATTAGTTTCTGTAGCCTTCCTGGCACTTTTGCTAATCGATCTTGACTTTCGATCGCGCTACCAGTTTCGACCCTTCACCATCTTCTCACGTCGATGCCGTTCAGCCTTGCCGGGATCGTATGGTCGGATCGTGGAGCTTCATTACCTCGACCGTGGGAGTTTTTGCAACGTAGCGAAGCTACGTCGATCTGCGTTTTTTCCTCGACCTCGTCGCGACGCTAGCTACGACGTGGCTGAAGCGGCATCGATATCCCCGACTTGTTACGGTGAAGGTTGAACGTATCACCTTTCACCACCTCTCACCACAGAGCCTCCTCCCTGGTAAAGGTTTGGTACAGGTTCGGTACAGGTGCGGTAAAGGTTCCCAAGGTGTTTGGCTAGTACTGGCTCTGTGGTGGGGCAGCACGTGTTCTTTCACGTTTACAGTCTTCATTTCCTTTTGCTTTCTTCACTTCCGTTTACTGACTTCCTGTTACTTCTTATACTTGCAGGTGTTTATGGAGGCTGCTAGGCGTACTTCCGAAGCTTTTAGAGGAGCAACGGCTTTCGTGGCTCTCCATTCTTCAAAGCGTCCTCGGCCATCTACGACGTGGCTGAAGTGTCATCGATCGACCAGAGGAGCAGAGGAGCAGCTCCACGAGTCGTTCTGGTGAATGTTAAACGTATCTCCTTGCACCACCACTCACCACAGAGCCTCCCCCCCGGTTAAGGTTTGGTAAAGGTTCGGTACAGGTTAGGTAAAGGTCCCCAGGAGGTTTTTCTTTTACGGTACAGGTTGGTATCGGCTCTGTGGTGGAGCAGCACATGTTTCTTTCACTTCGCAAAGTCGATTTCTGCATGTTTTCTTCAATTCCGTATACTAACTACATGGTTTTGTCTACACTCGCAGGTTCTAATGGAGGCTGCGAGGCGTATTTCCGAATGTTTAAGACGAGCAAAGGCCGTCGGGGCTTTCCATGCTTCATGAAGGTCAACAGAGGAGAAGGTTGAAGTATCACCCACCCTTCATACTTCACAGAGCCCCCCCCGGGTTAAGGTTAGGTACAGGTCAAGGTATGGTACAGGTCGAGGTTGGTAAGGTTCCCCCTGAAGGTTTTTCAGTTGGTATTGGCTCTGTTTTTTCCACGCTTATTTCGTTTTACATGCTTTATTGCCCGACCTTTACTAATTCTTCTTTATTGCCATACCTGCAGGTTCTATCCGAGGGTCTGCTGCGATGACTTCAGAGGAACAACATCGTTTGGCGGCCATCCTTGCTTCGTGGCGTACAACAGAGGAGCAGCTCCAGGGCAGGTGAAGGTTGAACGTATCAGCCACCCACTCCACACTCCTCGGAGCCCCCCCCCTTGGTTCAGGTCAAGGTGATGGTAAAGGTTGAGGTGGGTAAAGGTCCCCCTAAGGTCTTTTTTTTGGTATTGGCTCTGTAGGCAGTGCACACTTGCACCACACTTGCATCACCGTCCGTTTCTGCTTGATTTGTTCACTGCTGCTTACTAATGTAGTTCCCTTGATCTCCTTGCAGGTTATGGCCCTTGTGCCAAGCTCCAAGGCGAGGTGAACGTACCTGCAAGCAGCACCTGGCAGGTGCCTCCTCTCTCTTCACTACGAGTAAGTCTCGTTTGAAGTCACTTGTTGCATGTTGTTTCGTTTTCCTTCATTGACTATTCCTTTCTAACTCGGATTTTCTGACTTCAATTGGCAGGTTGCTTCAACAATGCGTTTCAGCAAGCCCAAGAATCAAGATCCATGGGAGCTGGTCTGCTGAGGCACCTCAAGGCTCAACAACCTTGGAAGATAAGTCACCAACCCCAGCTTATTTCGTTGCTTTATCGCTCCAATGCTCCTCCACTGCTTACTCCAAGCTTGCCGATTCCTTCTTTTCCCCTCAATTCTTGCTTTCTGTTGCTGTGTGATTCTGAAGTTACTTGATTTACTGATATGGTTTATTTTTACTTCATGTTGCAGGTTGCTCAACCAAGGACATTCAGCATGTTCAACATCCATGGGAGCACCATGGTCTGCTTAGGCGATTCAAGGCTCACGCATGGCGAGATAAGTTGCCTACCCCTTGTCTTCACCGCTTGCTTAGTTTGTTGATTGCTTCGCTTCATTCACGTTGTTGCTTCAAGTTGATGCCGGTCACTGACTTTGTTTATTTACCCCGTGGCAGGATCTCTCCAAGGGCACTCTGCACTCCCATGGAGCTTCAAGTCCTTGCGCACTGCTCAACACCTCCAACTCTTTAACTTCAGATAAGTCCTTCACTTTGCACTGAGTCAATTCGCTGAATCTTTTTATTTAGTTGTGTTAATCATTTTGCTTTGACACATGCTGCATCCTTGCTGTTTTTTAAGAGCCTGGACTAATGTTTGTCTCTTGTACCATGCAGGTGGAAGGCAGTCCACGAGAGGGGTTGAAGCCTTGAGCATTGGCTGGGGACTCGATTCCGGGCCAAACTGGACTGGTTCTGTCCCCCTCCTCCCACACCAAATGACAAAGCTGTCTGGCCAGCAGTGATGTCATGTGGTGTGGGCGGGGGTGGGCAGAGCCAGTCCCTAGTAGGGCACCCGCACGTCTTGGTCCTGGCATGCTCATGGCCCAACCTTCCTCTCTGCCTGTGCAGTGCACTGCCAGTCCATGCCGGGGTGGGCATGGATGGCATGCTGCCAGCCCATACTCCACTGGCTTGCTTCCCTGTGGGGCATGTAGACCTGTGGTTGTTAAGGTTAGAGCCATAATTTGTTATGATGTGTAGGCAGAGAACGAAGCACCATGATTGAGTGTACATTTAATTATAATGTGCTTGGAATGCAGATTGCAGACCTACTGGTATGCTTTTGGAGGAAGAATGCGGATTGTTTTGCTACCCTGATGTATCAGAGAAGCATACACTCGCAGTTCAGTGAAGTGTAATGACATTAGCTTTGCAGCTGGTGTTTGGCTGGGGTCAATACACAAGGATCATATTCATCCTGCAGATGCATGATTCAGACTTTCACAGGTCTATAAATGTACATTACAAGAGCGTTCTAATATTGCCTGAAACCCTACTTAATCGTTCTGTGTGAACACCGAGCCTTTCGGAAAAGCACTCAGGTTCTTACCACATTCAGATGAACCTTTCTAGTGTACTCCCTTAGGTGTCAGATAAGTGAGGAATTACAAGTCATCGCTTGAATCCAAGGTGCAGAGCGGAAGCGACGAGATTCGCATTGGCTGAACATTAGCTGGTGATGTGAAGTCTCGCTGTCACCTTTCCTAACGCCACCTGTTCATCACGACGAATTCAAACCATTGTGTAAACTCGTGATTTTCTCGTGATTTTTTAGGAAATGTCCGCACCCCGCGTCACTTCGGGGGGAGGCGGGTCTCTCGCGGGGACACAAATGGCCGATGAGGAGGCGGAGCGTTTGGCTTTGACGGAGAAGTCCGCCTGCGCAGGCGGAGGGACATCGGCGGAAGGCGAGAGGAGCGGCGGAAGCCCCCCGGGGAGGACGCGGCTGCTGGTGACGGGGTCGATAGCGGTGTCGCTGCTGCTGTGTGCGTTGATTGCCCGGTTAGCAAGTGGCTCGGTCGTGCGCAGAGGGAAAGAGAGAGCTACTACTGCATGCTCGAATCTATCTCGAATTCTGCCGCTTTCCGAATCTACCCGCTTTCTTCCGCGCATCCGCCATAGCCAATGCGGTTTCTTCAGTTCTTTGAGTTGATCAACAATCAGGGAGCTCCTGTCGCCGTCATTCGCCGTAATTCGCGACGGTGTCGCCATGTGACGTGCAGGCGGAGGGGGTCCTCCCCCTCAGTCCTTTCCGCACTCTCCCTTTGCGGACCAGTCGCGACGCATTGCCTTCTGCTGTCCGACTGAGCCCTTCCCCGGTTCCCACTCTCGTCCTCGATCGCCCAATGGCCCACATGCCGCTGCGCCTTGTGTGTCTCAACCTCAGTTACCCATTTCCCTTTCCCCACCCCCCACTCCGCTCCTGTCCCCTGTCCCTTCGCAGGGCTGCCTGTCTGGTGGTATACCACACGCGTGTATCGTGCGCCGCTGCCATTTGCCGACATCAGCAGCTTCACGCATGACGTCACTGCGCACCCCATATCCCTGCCCATCCACGTTGACGTTATTTTCCTGCTCAAATCTCCGCCGTTCAAGCAGCAACCAGAGGAGCAGCAGCAGCAGCAGCAGCAGCAGCAGCAGCAGCAAGAACCATCTTCCCCTCTATTCCCCACGTCTCAACTACAGGACACAGCCGAGGCGTCTCTCTCTGCCCTCTGCTCCCCTCACGCGTACCCCTATGGCCATAGCTATATCCCCGATTCAGCAAACGGCGCTGCATTGTGTGGCAGCAAGCAAGCGAGGTCTATTACCCTGTGGGCTGTCCGCGGCGCTGCCTGCCAATCAGCTCTCACCACATCAGCAGCAGCAGCTGAACCGCCAGCAGCATCGCCAGGGCAAGACTGGCCTTGCCGCATAGACTGGGCACAGGTGGTGGATGCGGAAGTACAGCTCAGCGAATCAGAGTTTGACACGTGGCTGGATGGTCAAATCCAGAGCGCGTTGTCGCGCTCTAATCTCTCAGAATCCGCATCTCCTCCCCCGAATCCTTCCTGGGACCCTGTGATTCGGACTCAAAAGTGGGGTGGTCGCTATGTGCTGCTGCTGGTGGAAGGACGAGACGAGAGTCAGGGGGGGCGGCAGAAGGATGGGGAGAGTGGGAGTGAGATGGGGAAGGGGAGGGAATCGCCTGTATGTGCGTCAGAATGGGGAGAGGTGGTGGTGGGAAAGCACAGACACGCATGGATGTACTTCCCGCCTTCCTCTTCCTCCTCCCCTTCCTCCTCCTCTTCCTCCTCCTCTTCGTCTCCCCGTCAAGACCACACAGGCTTCCCTCTGCTGCTCGCACCAATGGCAGTGCAATCTCTGGCGTCGCTGCTTGTGCCTCCTTCACACATGGCTGTCGATACACTACCACCAAGCAATGTCAGCAGCAGCGGCAGCGGCGGTGGCGGCGGCGGCGGCAGAGCGGAGTTGCCAATAGGGCCGGACAGTGCAGTGAGTGTGTCGTGGAGCTTGCTCAACGCCGACCCACACCAGTGGGCCTTCCAATGGTGCGTGCGACCTCTGCATACCTGCCTGCTCCTGCGTGCGTGGGTGGGAGAAAAATGGGGGTGATGGGTGTTTGGGGGAGAATGAGCAGTATTATGGATGAAGGTGTGAAGGTGCTGCTGAATGCTCGCTCCTTCTTGTTTTGAACTTCCACAACATGACATCCCTGTTCATTTCATTGCAATTTCTGCCACCTCCTTCCCTCCCTCCCTCCCTCCCTCCCTCCCTCCCTCCCTCCCTCCCTCCCTCCCTCCCTCCCTCCCTCCCTCCCTCCCTCCCTCTCTCCCTCTCTCCCTCCCCTCCCCCCCTTTCTCCCTCCCTCACTCCCCCCCTCCCCCCCCCGCTTCTGCCTCCCTCACTCCCTCCCTCTCTCGCTCCCCCCCTCCCTCCCTCCCTCCTCCTAATCTGCCACACAGGAACTTTCCATCACTGCGGGCGTCTCTCCTGCGTTCCCTGCAAGCCGCGTTCAGCCCTCTGCTCACTCTCCACTTCCACAGCCAGGTGCGCCTTCTCCCATTTGACAAATCGAATCTCAAACGTTGCACAAAACTAACATAGCCACCTGCACATTCACTTGCACAACCCCCTCGCTCCTCCCCCGTCCCCTGTCCGCCACGCCACTCCTCATCTACCTTTGCTCCGCACATACCTTTTCACCAATTGTAGCCGTGGTCTTTAATAAGATCTCACCATGCGCCCTTACCTTCTTCCCTTACGCACATGTTTTTTCTATATTGCCCCCCTTTTTCTTCCCCTCCTTCCCCTGTTTTTCCCCCTGCCCTCCTTCCTTCCTTCCCATAAGGTCCTCTACTTTGCCCCAATGGCAGCAGCGGCGAGGTGGAACGAGCATGCGAGGGTGCATGAGGTGCAGGCGTCCGATCTGCCATTCGTGCTCAATGCCGACACATGGCATCTGCATGCATCGCTGCCACTCATGGCTCATGGCCGATCCAAGCTGCTGCATGTCGTTGTGTGAGTGGCCTTCTTGTCATGTGCCTTTTGTGTCTCTGGCTGTCTCGGATGAGTGTATGTGTCATGCATCTCTGATAGGTGCGTGGTTTGTCTTGCTTCAGTAAAGAGTTAAATCTCACTACGCCAGGCAGGTTGGTTCGTTTCTCCCTCTTCCCATCTGGTCTTTGTTCGTGTGTGTTCCAACCCTCAATCTCGTCCATTCTCCCCAACCTGTTCTTTCCTTTCCTCCCATTGCTGCAGCTACATTCCCTCTCGCACCACCTGTCCCCTAACCATAGCCACACACGCGCCCAGCAACAACGGCAAGCACCATTCACCATCAGTGCCTCCATCTGGGTTCATATCCCCTGGTTGGGGCTCTGTTATCCTCTTCAACCCTCTCAACTGCTCCGCTCTCTCCTCCTCTTCCTCCTCCTCCTCCTCCTCCTCCTCCTCCTCCTCCTCCTCCTCCTCCTCCTCCTCCTCCTCCTCCTCCTCCTCGACTTCTGACACCCCATCATTTGCCTCCCCTCACGTCCTCTCTCCCTCCTCCTTCACTCCTGTCCTCGCCCTTGCGATAGCCCAACTGAGGTCTCTCTTTGGCCTGTCTGCCACTCCACCTGCACTCTGCCCCACTTCGCCTGCTTCCCCGCATAGTGGCAGCAGCAGCAGTGGCAGCAGTGGCAGCAGGGGAAGCAGTTGGGGAAGCAAAGGAGCAGTGGGCGCACGCAGTTTATCAGCAGGGCTGAGGGGAGTGGCGGAGTGGGAGGTAGACTCGTTGCTGCGACAACGGCTCCCGGCAGATGAAGCAACCATTGCAGCATCTCTATCATCCGTTGCCGCCCTCGTGCAATCACTACCGTCCATGGTTGTGCGCGATGACATCAGCGAGTTTGTATTCTCTGCGCTGTCCTCTGCACGAGCGGCAAGAGAAGCAGCTAGAGAGGGGAGATATGACGAAGCGCAGGCAGCACTGAGGAGGGCGAAACTGGCAGCTGATGCTGCTCTATTTCACCCAAGCATGGAGGCTGGAATCTTCTACCCGCTAGAGCATCACCTTGCAATTTACTCTGTTAGTAAACCTCTCTCTCCCACTCTCTCCCTCTCTCAGCTCTTCCTTTCCTCTCCACTCTAACTTACCCTGTTTGTTCAATTCCCTTATTCTTTTTTCCGGCTCCTCTAAACCGCCTTTCAGTTTCCATCACCCTCTCTCCTCCCCATCACTGTACATCCTTGCCTCCTGGGTTATTCTGACAGTGTCCTTAGCAGATACATACCTAGCAGGTGCCTTCGTGTGTCTTTTTCTTCTCATTCAAATGGCTTGACACTCACTGGCTGTTCGGAGTTGCCTGAAATTTCTTCTCTTCCGCATCCCAGCCCCTTTTTTTCCCAGTGGGTATACATGCAGCAGTGGCCTTTATTCGCGAATTTCGGCGCTTTCTACAACGCAAACGGATGGTTAAGGTGGGATAATAGGGCTGGGTTGGAGGTTCTTGGCCGAACAGTCTTATTGTTATGCTGTCTTGCTTTGGATTGGCCGTATACATTTGGGCAAAGAAATTTGCTGACAGAGGTACACCAGAGAACAACCCAGGAGGGCTACTGTAAGGAAAATTCCTTTTCCTTACTTCGCATCCCTGCTCAACGCGTACATCACTGTAGCACCACAGTTAGCACCGTTACCACTCGCAACCCTCGCATCGACAATCCGCCCGCCACCTTCGCACATCGCACCCCGACCTCACGGCTCGGCGGGTAACCCGCGCTCCGGGCCTCCGTTTCGACACTTTTTCCCAACCTCAGTCCCAGGCCCGTCGCGCGACAACCACAGTCCATTACCGTTACCACTGTAGTTTCGCTATATATTCTTCGCTCATGCCTTCGCTCATTGAACTCTTGCTTCGATAGTGCAATTCTAGTTCGTTCACTCAATTGCACTCGTAACAGCTACAAACCATCTAGGGCTCTTTCATTGTTATGAGTTGTAAAAGAGAGTGCGCAGGTAAACGAATAATGAGGTTGTGACTGAATGAGCTGAGAATACAATGAATGCACAGACTAATGTAAGGCTAGCCTGTCTAGGAGGAAACCTCGGGAGATGAGGTTGGGTGCAGGTTTGGCGATGGGAATGCCAAAGGCGACGCGAGGAGCCTCGACAGCGTTGAAATCGGCCGAACGTGCGAACTCCGAAAATCGGGCTGTACGCGAAGCAGTCAACCCCGATAAGGAATTCGGGAAAATTCCTTACACCACTCCCCCCTTTAAGAAAGGCGGTCAATATCCGCAACACGCTCGCGCGCCAAGTAATCACCAACAAGTGGCGAGGCGTCGAGCGAGGCGGAAGGCACCCACGTGTCGTCCTCACTGGTGCGATCAGTCCAGCGGATCAAGAAATCCACGTGTCAGCCAGCTGCGTCAAGGCGAACCCGATGAGCCAGGATTTTCGAAGGTTCAAGTGTCGGCTCCGGAACAGGTCGTGCTGTTGGGACAGCTTGCTGACGTGCGATGTCTGTCGTGGCTGGCACGAACTTGCGAAGAAGGCTGACGTGGAAGGCGTCATGAATTCGCCAGTCGTCGGGTAGCAGCAGCTTCGCGGTGACAGGTGTCACCATCTTGATAATCTTGAACGGCCCGCAGAAGCGTGGGCGGAGTTTCGACGGACCGGGCAGGTGCAGGTTCTTCGTGTCAAGGAGCACTAATTGCCCAGTGGTCAAAACGAGTTCCCGGCGTAGAAGATCTGCGTATTTGCGGGAAGTGATATTCGCCTTGCGAATTGCGTCGGCGGCCTTTTCTCGGGTTTCCTGGAGTTCCGTCACAAAAGTTTGTGACCGTGGGGCCGGGTTGTCGAGAGCAGTCGCGGTGGGGACCGTCGGGTCCATCCTGTAATTCAGGAAAAACGGGGAGTGATTAGTCGTGCTGGACGGTGCGTTGTTGAAGGCAAACTCCAGCATTGCGAGAGAGTCCTCCCAGCGGGCCGGGTCGGGGCAGTTTGTTCTGATCAGCTGCTCCATGGTCTGATTGGTCCGCTCTGTTTGACCGTCCGTCTGTGGGTGATATGCCGTTGAGAACTGTAGCTTCGTGCCGTACTGCGCCCACGTCTCCTTCCAGAACTTGGATGTGAATCGCGGGTCTCGGTCGCTGATGATCGCCGAGGGGATGCCGTGCAGTCGCACAACCGTTGAAATGAAAAGTCGCGCAGTCTCTTCGCCTGTAATGGTCGTTCACCATGGTGCAAAATGCGCCATTTTCGTGAAGCGATCGACGACGACGAGACCAGCGTCGTTGCCGGACGGCCCAGCTGGCATCCCCGTGACGAAATCCATCGTCACTTGCTGCCACGGTCGTTCGGGTGGCTCGAGGGGTTGCAGCAGCCCAGCTGGTCGTTGACGTGTCGATTTCATAGCTTGGCACACCCTACATGAAGACACATATCGCTGCACGTCGTTAGAGGAGTCAGGCCAATAATATTGACGGTGCAGTAATTTCTGGGTTTTATCAACCCCGAAGTGTCCGGAGAAATTCGAATCGTGGACCTCCTGGATGAGAAGTTCACGCAGCAGCCGGTAAGCGGGAACCCAAATCCGGTCGGTACCGGCTTTTACGTAGTAACCCCCTTTCTGCGTCGTGGCCTGCTGATGATTCCCGGTCGTGAAGAATGGGTCCGTAGTGTAGCCGTGGGTGAATAGTCCTGTAAGTAGCGGGTTCGAATGGGTGATGAGTACTGCAGCGGATTGTACTGTCGGTCGGGTCAGGGCGTCGGCGATGTTATTCGCCCCTTTCTTGTACGTGATGCGGTAGGTGAAGTGGCTCTCCATGTAATCCAGCCACCTAATCTGTCGTGGGTTGAGGTTGGGTTGGGCTCGCAGGTACTGCAGGGACTTATGGTCCGTGCGAACAGTGACGTCGGCGCCTACCAGGTAGCATCGCCATAATTTAAACGCGTGTATGATGGCGAGCATCTCCTTGTCGTGAATCGGATAGTTGCGTTCGGCTGCCTGCACCTTGCGTGATTCGTAGGCTATTGGCTGCAATCCGTTCCCGAAGTCTTGGAGAAGCACAGCTCCGATGGCGAAATCTGATGCGTCGGTTACAACTTCGAACGGCTTCGATGGGTCGGCGATGCGCAGAACAGGAGGGGAAACAAGAAAATTCTTGAGTTCCTGGAAAGCCGCTTCTGCCTCCTCCCCCCACACAAAATTTTTGTCCTTGTGCAGTAGGTCGGTCAGCGGGCCGGTTATCCCCGCCATATTCGGGATAAAACGCCAGACGCAATTCACGAATCCGAGGAAACTCTGGAGTTCCGTGACGTTCGTCGGGGACTTCTACTCCTGTATGGTTTTGATTTTCGCCGGGTCGATTTTAATGTCGTCGGCGAGATTACGTGCCCCAAAAACTCCAACTCCTGCTTAAAAAACTCGCACTTAGAGCCCTTGGTGATGAGTCGGTTCTCCTGCAGCCTTTGAAACACTGCATCCAGGTCTCGGAGGTGCGTCTCCCGTGTCTTGCTAAAAACGAGGATATCGTCCAAGTAGACGATGACACATCGGTCTAGAAGATCCCGAAAAACCCTGTTCATGGTCAGTTGAAAAGTCGAAGGCGCGTTCGTGAGGCCGAAAGGTATCACTGTAAATTCGTAACTCCCGTAGCGTGTGCGAAACGCAGTCTTGTGACAGTCGTCCGCGAAGACTCGGATCTGGTGGTAACCGCCACGTAAGTCAATCTTCGAGAAATAGTGAGCGCCGTGAAGTTGGTCGTGTCAGATTTATATGACATAGTTGCTGTAGGCTATAGTGGGGTAGCACATATGGGGTACAGGGTTTCTAGGGTTGTATTTGTACCCAATCTTTCCTTAGTCATTTCATTCCTGTTCACTTGTTTCACATGGTATAGAGCGGGTCCTTCCTAAGGACCGTTTTTTTAGGGCCCACCGAAGCGCGCCCCGAGGCGCGCATTTTTTTTAGCGACCCCTCGGGTCGCCATTTCCCTCGCGGCCCCGCTGCCCCTCCTGATCGCGGCCCCGCCGCCTGCTTGACGCGGCCCCGCCGCCTCCACTGACGCGGCCCCGCCGCCGGCTTAGACGCGGCCCTGCCGCCCGCTACGTCGCGGCCCCGCCACCTGCTTGACGCGGCCCCGCCGCCTCCACTGACACGGCCCCGCCGCCGGCTCTGACGCGGCCCTGCCGGCCCGCCGCTGCACCTGACGGCCCCGCCGCTGCACCTGCCGGCCCGCCGCTGCACCCTACGGCCCGCCGCTGCACCCTACGGCCCGCCGCCTCACCTGACGGCCCCGCCGCTGCGCCTGCCGGCCCGCCGCTGCACCCTACGGCCCGCCGCTGCACCCAGCGGCCCGCCGCTTCACCTGCCGGCCCGCCGCTGCACCCAGCGGCCCGCCGCTTCACCTGACGGCCCCGCCGCTGCACCTACCGGCCCGCCGCTGCACCCTACGGCCCCGCCGCTGCACCTGCCGGCTCGCCACTGCACCGGTCGACCCGCCGCTGCACCTGCCGGCCCGCCGCTGCACCTGACGGCCCCGCCCCTGCATCTCCCGGCCGAGCCGCCCCAGCAGCAGAGCCGCCCCAGCAGCCGAGCCGCCCCAGCCGCCGAGCCGCCCCAGCAGCCGAGCCGCCCCAGCAGCCGAGCCGCCCCAGCAGCCGAGCCGCCCCAGCAGCCGAGCCGCCCCAGCTGCAGTGCCGCCCGAGCCGCCCGAGCCGCCGAGTCGCCCGAGCCGCCCAGCAGTCGAGCCGCCCGAGCCGCCCGAGCCCTCCCTGCACTCCCCTGTCTGGTGAGCACTGAGCTTTACTCTGCGCACTGCCCTCTCTCTACTGCTGTCATGGCTACCCCCAGTGTCCTCGCCTTTGACGCTGAGGGCAGAGCCATTGACTTTGACGTGTGGGTAGACGACCTACTGCTTTTCCTACAGTGCGACAGAGCTGACGGACTCTCTCTCTTTGATCTCACTTCTGGTGCCTCTCCCGCCCCTGCTGCTACTGAGGATGCCACTGTTCGCTCACAGTGGGCCACACGCGATGCTGCTGCACGTCTTGCTGTGCGTCGCCACCTCCCTCCCGCTGAGCGTGCGCACTTTGGGTCGTACAAGAGTGCTAAGACCTTGTACGACGCCGTTATCGCACGCCGATATTCTTGCTGCTATGTATGCTGTGACTATTAGTGAGGAGGGTGACTGTTACCGGTGTTTCCCGCCCGACCCGGGCATTGGTACTGCGGCTCTAGGTGCTGTTGAGGCTGCTGCTCCAGGTGCTGGTGAGGCTGTTGCTCTAGGTGCCAGTGAGTCTGAGTCCTCAAGTGCTGGTGAGTCTGCTCTCTCAGGTACTGTGTCGACTTCACCCTCTCTCACTTTCACTCTTGACTCCGGGGCGTCTCGCTCCTTCTTTCGAGACCGCACCACACTCACGCCGCTTAGTCGGCCAGTGGCGGTCTCCTTGGCAGACCCCTCCGGGGGTCCTGTTCTGGCTCGCTACTCCACTGTCCTGCCGTGCCCTGCGGTCCCGTCTGGCGCCCTGTCCGGTCTCTACCTCCCCTCGTTCTCTACAAACTTGGTGGCGGGTGCTGACCTACAGGATGCAGGGGTTGACCAGTTCACCCCTGCGCGCCGACGAGTCACCCACTGCACGGACGCGGACACGGGTCGACACCTGACCACATTCACACGTGGTCCAGGGTCGAGCCTGTACACACTCACTGTTCCGTCTCCTTCTCCTGCGTCTGGTCAGGTAGCTGCGTCGGGTCAGGTGTTTGCTGCAGCGTCCAGGTCTGGTCCTGAGTCTGCCCCCTGCTCGTGTCGCCTCCTGTCCCACGAGACCCTCCTGTGGCACCACAGGATGGGTCACCCCTCCCTGCCTCGTCTCCGGGGCATGGCCTCTTGCCTTCTTGTCTCTGGCCTTCCCCGGTCCCTCCCTCCCCTTCCTCCGGGGCCTGGCCCTCCCTGTGTCCCCTGTGTCGAGGGTCGCCTGCGGGCTACCCCTCACTCCTCCCCGTTCCCTCCGACGGAGGCCCCGATGCAGACGCTTCACATGGACGTGTGGGGCCCAGCCCGCGTCCGTGGACAGGGTCACGAGCGCTACTTCCTGCTGGTGGTTGACGACTACTCGCGTTACACCACAGTCTTCCCCTTGCGCAGCAAGGGTGAGGTCACTGAGGTGTTGATCGACTGGATCCGCGCAGCTCGTCTCCAGCTCAGGCGGAGCTTCGGCTCGGACTTTCCTGTTCTGCGTCTGCATTCGGACAGAGGCGGAGAGTTCTCCTCCGGCCTTCTGCGAGCCTACTGTCGGGCACGAGGCATCCGCCAGACCTTCACGCTTCCGGACTCTCCACAGCAGAATGGGATTGCCGAGCGCCGCATCGGCATTGTCATGGACGTCGCCCGTACGTCCATGGTGCATGCGGCTGCCCCCCATTTTCTGTGGCCGTTTGCGGTTCGGTACGCCGCGCATCAGATCAACCTTCAGCCCAGAGTCTCCCGACCGGAGACCTCCCCAGCTTTGCTGTGGACGGGGAAGGTTGGCGATGCGTCGGCGTTCCGTGTCTGGGGATCTCGGGCGTTTGTCCGCGACTTGTCTGCGGACAAGCTGTCCCCTCGTGCTGCTCCCTATGTCTTCCTTGGCTTCCCCACGGACGCTCCCGGGTGGCAGTTTTACCACCCCTCCTCTCGTAGTGTTCTGTCCTCCCAGGACGTCACGTTCGACGAGTCAGTCCCCTTCTACCGCCTCTTCCCCTACCGCACTCCTTCCCTCCCCCCTCCGCCGGACTTCCTTGTGCCAGTTCCCCCCCCGGTAGACCCCCTCCCCCCTCATGTTCCTGCCCCCTCAGGTGTGTCCCAGGTAGACGCAGTTGACCCGGTCGAGGTTACTGGTGACTCTGGTGCTGCTGCGGGTGCTGAGCCTGGGGGTGCTGACTCTGGGGGTGCTATACACAACAGTGCCGAGCCTGGAGGTGCTGCTACTGGGGGTGCTGAGCCTGGGGGTGCTGGGCCTGGGAGTGCTACTGCGGAGGGTGCTGAGCCTGGGGGTGCTGAGCCGGGGGGTGCGGTGCCTGGAGCTGCTGAGCTAGAGGGTGCTGGGTCTGGGGGTGCTGGGTCGGGAGCTGCTGAGCCTGGGGGTACTAAGTCTGGAGCTGCTGAGCCTGGGGGTGCTCCGTCTGGAGCTGTTGAGCCTAGGGTTTCTCCTGCTGCTGCGTCTCGCCGAGAGCCCCTCTCTCCACAGGAGCTACGCGAGTGGTTTGCTCGCCGCTGGAGGCGTGCTGCTGGAGCTGGAGCTTCTTCGACCATCGAGGGTGTTGGTGCTGCCGGTCCCGGAGCTGCTGGGTCTGCGGGTACTCCTGGAGCAGGAGCTCCTGAGGGTGTTGGTGCTGAGACTACTGCTGTCTGTCCCGGCGGTGGTTTTGCTACTGGTGCTGCTGGAGGTCCTGCCGCTGGAGGTGTTGGTGGCGCTGGTGCTGTCGCTAAGGGTGCTGGTGCTGTCCCTGCTGAGTCTGGAGTTGCCGCGCGGCCTCGGCCGTACTTCGTTCCGCTCCTGCAGCAGGTTCTTGGTCTTTCTCCTCCGGTAGAGTGTCCACAGCCTGTCCAGTCGCAGTCCCTGTTGGAGCCTTCCTCTCCACTGCCTGCTCCCTCTCCTTACACTGGTCCTACTGGAGGTCTTGCTGAGCGTCGTGAGCGTGCGTCTCGTCCTGCGTCGCCTGTTCGTGCTGCTCGCACTAGTGGTCGCGGTTCGCGTCAGCGTCCTCCTCCTGTCCCTGGCACGCACCGGATGTCTCTGCGTCCGTCCACTGCTCCTCTGCGTGCCCCTTTGCCTTCTCCTCATGAGTCCTCTCTTCCTGCACTTGCCGACCCTGAGTCGGACTCTCTTCGTGCTGCCAGTCCTACTGTCACGCGTCTCCTTGCTACTGTCGTCACTGACCCCTCGTTTGAGTCCACTGCTGCGTCTGCCCTTGTCGCTGAGCTCGTCGACTTTGCTGCTCGCTGTCGTCTAGACTACGCTGCTAGTCTTGTTGCTGAGTCAGCGTCTGACTGTCCTCTGTCCGTCGGGGGTGAGTGTGCTCTTGGCACGGACGTCCTAGAGGACAGGCAGGAGGAGTTACAGTGTCTGGCGGCTGCTTCACCTCATCTCGCGTCTGTACTGCTTGCTCCTGAGGGAGACCCGGATGCACTAGACATCCCGACTCCGCGCTCTTACGCGGAGGCCGTAGAGGGTCCCTACTCCTCTCAGTGGCAGGCAGCTATGGATGCAGAGATGGCTTCCTGGAAGTCCACAGGCACCTACGTTGACGCAGTTCCCCCTCCTGGGGCGAACATCGTCAGTGGCATGTGGATCTTCAGGGTGAAGCGGCCGCCGGGCTCTCCACCTGTCTTCAAGGCGCGGTACGTTGCTCGTGGCTTCAGTCAGCGGCAGGGAGTTGACTACTTTCAGACCTTCTCTCCCACCCCGAAGATGACCACTCTTCGGGTGCTGCTGCACATAGCCGCTCAGCGCGACTACGAGCTTCACTCTCTCGACTTCAGCACTGCGTTTCTGCAGGGTAGCCTGCACGAGGAGATCTGGCTGCGCCGTCCACCTGGCTTCACTGGGACTTTCCCTCCTGGCACCCAGTGGAGCCTCCGACGGCCAGTCTACGGTCTCCGCCAGGCACCGCGTGAGTGGCACGACACACTGAGGACTACGCTTGCGGCTCTTGGGTTTGCTCCTTCTACTGCTGACCCGTCGCTGTTTCTGCGCACCGACACTTCTCTGCCGCCGTTCTACATCCTCGTGTACGTCGACGACTTGGTCTTTGCCACAGCGGACACTGCTGGACTCGCCTACGTGAAGTCCGAGCTGCTGAAGAGACACACGTGCACAGACCTGGGTGAACTGCGCAGCTACCTTGGCTTGCAGATCACTCGGGACAGAGCACGCCGCACCATTACCTTGACTCAGTCACACATGGTGCAACAGGTCCTTCAGCGCTTCGGCTTCACGTACTCCTCGCCTCAGGCCACTCCTCTGTCTACTCGCCACTCGCTCTCAGCTCTGCCTTCGGATGAGTCCGTAGAGTCGAGTGGCCCGTACCCAGAGCTTGTTGGCTGCCTCATGTACCTGATGACCTGCACACGACCTGACCTTGCATACCCTCTGAGCATTCTTGCACGCTATGTTGCTCCTGGGAGACACCGACCAGAGCACATGGCTGCAGCGAAGAGGGTGTTGCGCTATCTGTGCAGTACGTCGGGCATGGGGCTAGTGCTTGGAGGGCGGAGTCCAGTGGTCCTTACAGGGCACGCGGACGCTTCTTGGGCTGACGACCAGGCTACGCAGCGGTCGTCACAGGGTTACACCTTCAGTCTTGGTTCCGGCTCTGTCTCGTGGCGGGCTACTCGCTCGTCTTCGGTTCTCAGCTCCAGTTGTGAGGCTGAGATCTACGCTGGGGCCATGGCTGCACAGGAGCTTCGCTGGCTCACCTACCTGCTGACTGACCTTGGAGAGCCGCCTCGTTCTCCTCCAGTGCTGTACGTAGACAACAAGGCCATGCTGGCCTTGTGTCGAGAGCAGCGTCTGGAGCACAGAACGAAGCACATTGCTCTTCGCTACTTCCTTGCTCGTGAGCTGCAGTAGCGTGGACAGTTGCGGCTTGCGTACGTGGCCTCTGAGGCCAACACTGCTGATGTGTTCACCAAGGCACTCGCGCCTTGTGACCATCAGCGCCTCTGCACCCAGCTGGGTCTTGTGCCTGTCTTGCCTCACTTGCTCTCCTCTTGACTTTACTTGTACTGTGACATATATATACCTGCTCTTGCTTGTCTAGTTTTATATATATATGTCTGTACTCCTGCATGTGAACTGGCCATTGGCCCTGCTCTTGTGCTCGGACTGTGTGGTGACGTTGTGATCCACCCTGAGCTTGCTCTGCTTTGCTTTACTTGACTGGTCTTGTGACCCCTTGTTCTCCCCCACTTTGCCTATGGGGGTGTGTCAGATTTATATGATATAGTTGCTGTAGGCTATAGTGGGGTAGCACATATGGGGTACAGGGTTTCTAGGGTTGTATTTGTACCCAATCTTTCCTTAGTCATTTCATTCCTGTTCACTTGTTTCACAGGTCGAGGAGGTCGTCGGTGCGTGGGATTGGGTAGCGAGACTTGATGGTTACCCGGTTCAGCGCACGATAGTCGATACACATGCGAAGCCCGCCGTCCTTCTTCGGAGTGAACAGAATCGGTGCTGCGAAGGGAGATGTGCTGACCTGAATAAATCCCTTCTCCAATCAATTTGACTTCGCAGCTCCTCGAGTTCTGGCTGGGTCAACCGCCATTGTGTCCGAACAGTCGGCTGCGCTCCAGGTTCCAGCTGGATTTTGTGGTCCTCAGGTCTCTCGGATGGCACTCCAGGTGGCAGGTCGTCGGGGAAAATGTCCGGGTACCTCCGAATCAGCTCCGCTAAACTCAGTGGTACAGCTGTACATAGCTTCTCGATGTCCTTTCCCTCGGTATCGAGTGCCAACTCGCGTAAGCAAACAGCGAACAGCTGCGCGCCCCTGTTGAAGTGGCGAGCTATAGTGATAGCTTTAACGCACGGTGCTTGGATGTAGTCAGGGGTCCATGCAGGTAATTTTATTAACCCCTCGTGCTTGCTGATGCTGCACGATCCCGTCGTCCAGTCGATAACGGGGTTGTGTCGTCGCAGCCAATCACGTCCCAGTAGTACGTCGCAGCCTTCCAACGTTGTCGCGAGAAACTTCATGCTGAAGCCGAAATCGTCGCCGCAGTCGATCCTGACCGTCCGTGTTTCTTCCGTTATCGCCAGAGGCGTCCCATCCACGAGGCGGGCATCAATTTCGGGCAGACACCTGTCAAGTTGCAGCTTGCATTTTTTTGCGCTCGCCAAGTTGAAGAGGCTATGGCTGGCCCCCCATCGACGAACATTTTCAGGTTATTTTTTAACACCTTGCCAGCGACCAGCACAGGGTGATCCACATGATTATCCCCGTTATTCGGCCGAGTGCGATCGATTGCATGAATCGGAACCACGACTCGGTGGGGATGATGGTGTTCGTGCGACGGAGCACAGTCAGTAAAGTGCCCGCTACTTACTGACTCTCCCATTTCCCTCCTCCTTCATGTCGTCCCTTGTCAGCGGCATTTTCTCCTGGCAGTCGTTCCTGTAGCGACCCACCTTCCCACACCGAAAACACGGACCCTTAGGAGGGCGGTCGGGTGTATGGACGGCGTTGATCGTGGCCCGATGGGTCTGGCCACGAAAGCGTCTCCCATCCCTGGAAGCTGCTCTCGCGTACTGCATCAGCACATCAGTTGACTCCGCCACACGTACTGCTTCGAGGAACGATGTCGGGCGGCTTCGACGGACCTCAAACTGTATTTCATATTTAAGGCCGCTGACGTATTTATCCAACCGCTCTGCTTACGACATGTCATCGATCTGATCGACGAAGCCCATAAATGACGCCGTGTAGTCTTGGACAGAAGCCATCTGCGACCATGCACGCAGCTTCATGCGAGCTTGCTCCGAGGCGGATACATGCTCGAAGCGATCTCGTAAGGCTGTGCCCCACTCCTTCCACGTGCGTATCTTAGTCACACCGAAGATCGGTTCTGCCACTCGATTAACCACTGTAGAGGTCCCGTCTGCCGCATGTGTCACACCTGTCGGAGTCCCTGTTTCTAAGGTCCGGCGCCACCACTCAAGCGCTGCGCCCCGAAGAAGTGAAACCGCGTAATTAATACGCGTGGCATCGTCGTTAACGCCTGCTGCCGTGAAGAAGACCTCGACACCGAACAGCCACCCCTTCACTGTAGTCGTCTTGTCCGTAGGATTAAACGGGGCCGGGTTGACGGGCTTGATCTTGATCGTCGTAACTGCAACTGGCGCTGCTGCCGCTCGCTGCCTATCTTCTTCTTCGAAGTCACGTGTGAGAGCATCCAGTGGGTTGCTCATCGCCTGACTGTTGCCCTCGCCTTCGTCCACAGGCGACTCCTGACGCGCTTCACCTCGCGTCTGGCGTAGCTCGGCGTTTTCCTCTCGTAGTGTTGTCACTTCCGCCATTAATGTCTTAATGCTCTCCTGCATCTCTGCCACTTGCGCCATCATCCGGTTAATAGCCTCCTGATCCATGTGCCTAGCACTACGTTTGGTGGGCAGTCGGGTCTCCGTGGCCTTCAGGCAAGTGAAAACACGAACTATCGGAGTCGGGCAGGATTGAATTAACAATCCCTGCAGCCAACCGTCGTGTAGTCACTAAACCAGCCACACCCTATGCCACCAAACTACCCTTGGAAAAGCGGGGTGAATTAGGAAATTAGCTATGATACCAGGTGTTATGAGTTGTAAAAGAGAGTGCGCAGGTAAACGAATAACGAGGCTGTGACTGAATGAACTGAGAATACAATGAATGCACAGACTAATGTAGGGCTAGCCTGTCTAGGAGGAAACCTCGGGAGATGAGGTTGGGTGCAGGTTTGGCGATGGGAATGCCGAAGGCGACGCGAGGAGCCTCGGCAGCGTTGAAATCGGCCGAACGTGCGAACTCCGAAAATCGGGCTGTACGCGAAGCAGTCAACCCCGATAAGGAATTCGGGAAAATTCATTACATTCATTATGTATGATGTCTGAAAAGAAACGTATGAATACAACTTGACTCTTGGTTTTCTTTTTGTTCACAAATCGCGCTGGCGGCTCGAGTTCCTGCGAGTGTCGCTTGGGAACCTCAGGGGTTATCGTGAGTCGTTGATGGGATGTCCAAGTTTGCTGTGTCCGTTCATCTCAGCCGTCTGCACAGTGGCTAGCGCGAAACTAACGGATCTGTCTGCCTGCCATGCTTCCACACCAAGGACTCTGGTTTGGCAGAGTTTGACGGCGTCTGGTTTGGCGGCGCGGTTTCGTGAAAAATGGTGGCAGAAATTTCATCTTCGAGCTGTTGTGTGGCTTTTGTATGTCGGAGTGGGAACTGGGAAAGACGAAAGCCGAGCCGTGTTGCACGAACCAGGATGACACATACGAACCGCCAAAATGTTGCGATTCGAGACCTACTGAGCAGGACTCCCCGCGCTTTCCGGTTGCCCGAGAGACGAGCGGAGGAACACTGCCAAGCCATTTTTTGCAGCGAATCCAACGAGGTCGTTACATTGTGTTCGCGATCTCGTGAGGCATTCGCAAAGTCAAATTGTTGCTGGGGAATGCATGATTTGCAGTTCCTGCTCACATGAAAGGAGGGATGGAATCCAAGCGTTGGGCGAGACACGAGATGGCAGGAGCATGCAGCATGGCACGCGCACCAGCAGCTGAAGCTGTAATTTGCGTGGAGGGCTAGCCCAGAGTTCAGGGACTCAGTCCAGTTGTTCTCTGCTCAACTGATTGACAGGGAAGGGAAGTCACTATGGTTCACATGAACGTCACGGTCACGACGGCGACTCTCTCCTCACGTAGAGCCAAACGCATCCCTCAGGTCATTTGCTAGCCCGAGCGAGCTTCCGTTGCGAGCCTCACAGAGGGCCTAGTCGTATTTCGCTTTGCTCCCCCGCTTCGTGAGCTCGTAGGTCTTACGTCTCTGCATGCGTGTCCCATTCGAGCGTTAGAAGGCGAGCTCTTATTTATCGACGTGACTATAGCAACTCTCTTTGTCGAGCGCATCTCAAGTGCCGCCTAGATCACCATACGTCCCGCCGTCACGACATCCCGACCGTTATTTGTAGCCCGTGACGAATATCCACTGCCTCTTGTTTCCCCCCCCCCCGCCATGCGCCCCGGTGGGGCTTCGCCGCTGGTTTTTCAAACTACTATTAGGTCGCTCCGCTCACGAAAGACGGCTCTCGCCCGTTATGATTAAGTCTCACTCGGGGGGAAACGAGACGAAACGGCCAAAACGCGAACGAGTCGATCAGGAGAACTATGCCGCTGCGAGACAAGATACGGCGTGTTGGCTGGGGAAACGGCCCAACGGATTGCGGGTAGATAGCGCGACGCGGGGTGCACTAGTGAGGAGATTAGGTGAGGGCGCGAGACATTACGAGGGTAGGATTGAAGCCACAGAGCATAAGAATGATACCTTTTCTCGAGAGCTTAGAGAAGCCACACAGGAAGACGACTGGGACCGCGAGGTGCGTCACGGTTTAGTGCCGACGTACTCGCACTCCCGTCCCCTGCCGGTGCTGTTCGCTCAGCCGCGCCAATCAGACGCCGGGATTCCAGAGGAAATCGACGAGCGCCGGCTGCGCGAGCGAGAAACCGGGGACGGTGGAGATGCAGGGACTGAGCGGATCGGAGAAATCGAAGGGATGGGAGGATGCGGAGGGATTGCGGCTAGTGGGGACGCTGTCAAACCGCGCAGCTGGCTGCGGGCAGCGGCTTGCGACGCGAGGCCGCGCGACGGTCGGGATGTGGACGGCTTGGTTTGCCGCCCAAGACTGGCACGTTCAAAGAAGAAAAACGCGGATTTCGCGGAAGTAGACGTAATCCAGCAGCTCCGGCCCGTCCGCTGCGCGCCGAGCAGGTCCAGTGGCCTGGCGAGTCGCAGCAGACTAGTGCGAAATAGACCGCGCGGTTCCAGTGGCTGGTGTAGCGGTGTGATGGCCTCCTTGGTCCTGCCGTCGTGGTCCGCCGTGCGGCTCCTGCTGCTCCTCTTACCGTTGGCGGTGGGCCCCTTGGGGTTTTGCGCGCACACTGTTCGCGCTGCTGCTCCCGCTCCGGCAGTTGCGGCAGATGGTTGCGGGGAGGGATGCGCGGGGATAGGCGCAGGGAGAGGGAGCGGGGAATGGGAGGGAGTGGGGGTGGTTCGTCCGAGGGCGGGCAGACGGTTAGGGGCTGTGGAAGAGCGGAGAAATGGCAGGAACAAGGCGACGGTCGTGCAGCAGCAGTCGCAGGATTCGCAACAGTCGCAGGACTCGCAGCAGTCGCAGGATTGGCAGAACCAGCAGAATCAACAAAATCAGCACAACGGGCAGAGCCAGCAAGGCGGGCAGAACCAGCAAAACGGGCAGAATCAGCAAAACGGGCAAATTCAGCAAAACGGGCAGAATCAGCAAAACGGGCAGGACGGGCAGAACGCGCAAAACGGGCAGGACGGGCTAAATCAGCAGCAGCAGCAGCAGCAGCAGCAGAGCTTGGGGCAGCACGACAACTCGTTGCAGGAGTGGCAGCAGCAGCAGCAAGGTGCGGAGTGGACGGCGGTGGGCGGCACGACGAGGAGCGTCATCGTGGGAATACCGCAGGAAGGTACGGCGGGACTCGAGCGGACTCGAGCGGGACATGAGCGGGACTTGAGCGGGACTCGAGCGGGACTTGAGCGGGACTTGAGCGGGACTTGAGCGGGACTCGAGCGGGACTTGAGCGGGACTTGAGCGGGACTTGAGCGGGGACATGGGAAGAATAGGGAGCAGCGACACGAGGTGGCTTGCATGTGGGTTTGGGCGTGTGGTCGTCGAAGCGCGAACGGAGGAGGAAGGAGGAAAGAGGGTTGAAGGGCGCTCACACGCGAGCCAGTCTTTGTGCGTGGAGGTTGGGAGATTGAAGGGTGGCGCAGCCGGGAAGCGGGCAGGCGGGTTGCTCATGGAGGCGGAAGAAAGCGCGTGCGAGGCGCACGGGGCTGTGGGAGAAGGAGGCGAGGCGGCGGTAGGAGGAGGCGGTGGATCAGAGGAGAAGGAAGAACGGGGGAAGAGTAAAGGGCGTTGTCGGCGCTCTGGTGATTTGGATCACGAGTTTCCATGGTTCCAATCATTCTCTGACTGCTTTGGCGATTCACATACCTCACTCCTTCTAACTCACTTCCTCACCCTCCTCAACTAACCCCTTTCCTCGCATCCGCGTCTCTCGCGGCGCCCTCTCCGCTTTCCCACCAGCGTCGCAGCTGGCGCAGGTGAAGGAGATTTTTGACCATGATGGTCGCTTGCAGTCGTGGGACGCCCAACGAGACTGCTCCACGTGGCAGTTCGTGGCGTGCAACGCGCAGGGCCACGTGATCGCGATGTGAGTGTGTCGTGGTGTGTGGGAGCGCGCTGACGTGGCATGGTGTAGGATGTGTTATGCAAATCCAATTCATGCGATTGCATGCGATGCGATACACCTGAAGGCGAGCTTTCGCCACCACGCCAAAGCCTTGGCGTGCGATTGATATAAACTGAAACAGCGTCACTCCGAAGGAAATGCGGACATGGCCGCCATCCCCCTCATGCTTCCTTGCGCTCCTCCCTGCCGCCCCCTGCCGTCCCCTCCCCCGCCATCAGCTCGCTGCGGGACTTCAAGGCGAACGTGACGGCGCTGCCGGACGGCCTCTCGTCGCTGCAATACCTCACCTACCTGTCAGTGCCCGCCCGCATACGCGCACACACCATTCGCTCACACGCTCACGCGGAAACGCATTCACACACGCAGATTACGCAGTGTCACAGGCGCGCGCCATAGCACTCGCCGCCTCATTTCTCCTGCCTCTTCCCGTGCGTTCCCCCCCCCGTCGCCCTCTCTCCCCGTGCTGCAGCAATCTGGCGAACAACTACTTCCGCGGCTCCTTCCCGTCCGTGCTCACGCTCCTCACCAACCTGCAGACGCTGTCGGTGCCCTGCCCTGCCCTGCCTTTCCGTGCCGTGCCTTTCTGTGCGGTGCCCGTCCTTTCCATACTGTGCCATGCCATGCCATGGTATCCCATGCTGTGACGCTCGCCTTGACTCCATGCGTTGACCGCGAATCGCACAGCTCCCATCTGTCGTGCGCTCCGCCGTCCAATTCTGTCTCTCCGCCTTGCTTCACGCACGCGCATACTACTTGCGCACTATCCGCACAATCACGTTCCTTCACTCGCTCTCCGTCGCCTTCTCATGTCGCCCCTCGTGTCCATGCCCGTTGCAAAACTCTTGGCCGTCCGATCACCCACGTGGTCCCTCCCCGTGGTGCATTCCCGCAGCGATCTGAGCGCGGCGCCGCTAGGGTTTGGCGCGTGGGGCGTGACGGGATCGCTACCCGATGGCATCTCCGTGCTCTCGCGCCTCACTGCGCTGTCAGTGCCTCCTCCCTCACGCCATTGCGGCTCCACATGAGAGATTGACTTGCACATTTAGGCTTAACCCCTCATATTTGAGAGTTCAGTGAAGCTTCCATGGAACACGTTCGGTGAAACACACGCACACGCACACGTGCTCGCGAACACTTATGCAAGGAATCGCCCGCCCTTGTATACGTGCTGCACTGCACCGTTTGTCCGCGCATACCGTCAACGCCCCTCCCACCGTGCCCTGTGTGGTGCGTCCTTCGTCCGCCCACCAGGTCGCTCGCGTACAACCGCCTGTCGGGGTCGTGTTTTGTGACGCCTAAAATTATGCGGTGCCCCTCGCTCCCCCTCGCTTCCCCTCGCTGCCCTCGCCTCCCTTCGTCCCCCTCACCAGGTCGCTGGCGTACAACCGTCTGTCGGGGTCGCTGCCCAACGCCATCGCGTCGCTCGTCAACCTGCGCAGCCTGTCAGTCGCCGTTACTTTCTCTCATTCGTTGCTGCCTGGAGCTTGCTTCTGCGAATGCTCAAAAGCGCCCCGCTCCTCGTCACTTGCTGCTCCCCCTTGTTCCTTCAACGCTGCGTTTCCTGCCCTCGTGCCCTCGTGCCCTCGTGCCCTCGTGCCCTCGTGCCCTCGTTCCCGCGTTCCCTGTTGGCTTGCCTGTATCGGGATCCCATTCTCTCTTGCTGTCTCTTGCCCCCCTGCCCCGCCCCTCAATCTCTCGCGCTCTAATCACGCGTTGTGCGACCAGCAATCTGTCGTTCAACTACTTCTCCGGCTCCCTGCCAGCTGCGCTTGGCGACCTTCCTGTGCTGGAAGACCTGTGAGTGCGACTGTACCCTCCTCTCCCCTGCACACTCGCACACACACCATCGCCACACACAAGGCATTTTAGTGCACCAGGTCCGAGCAAGAAGCGCTCCCCACACCACCACTAAGCCGTGCTGTGCAGTTGCCGTAACCATCTGCCACTCTAGTGGCGTTCAGGGGCTTGCTGTGTCTGTCTTCGTGCTGCCGCTGCTCTTCAACCTCTCTCTGTGTCTCGCTGTGTGCCCCTGTGTGTCTCACTATGCCTGTGTGCCTGTGCGTGCAGCGATCTGACGAGCAACGACTTCTCAGGACCCGTTCCCAACTCCTTCTCCGGCCTCCAGACTCTCCAGACCCTGTCAGTCACCCACCTCCTTCCATACCTTCACCTCCTCGCCTCTCTTCCCCTCTCTGGCTTTCTCTCCCTCTCCCTCTCCCTCTCCCTCTCCCTCTCCCTCTCCCTCTTCCTCTCCCTCTTCCTCTCCCACGCCCTTCTCGCCGCCATCTCATGCAATGTTCCTCGTTGCTCACTGCCCTCCGCGCTTCCTGCAAGTCCACCACTAGCGTCCCACCTTCTGTCTCGAACCCCAGCAACGTCACAGAGAAACCTGCCCACGCCCCACCCTCACCCGTTGCCTCTTCCCTCTTTCCCCCTCGCCCCTTCCTCCCTCTCCCTTCCCCTCCCCTCCCCTCCTCTCCCATCCTTTCCCCTCTTCTCCCCTCCCCTCCTCTCCTGTCCCTCCGCCACTGCATTCCCCCTCTCCCCGTGCAGGGCGTTGAGTTCAAATGGCTTCTCGGGACCGCTGCCCAACGTGCTCACCATCGCCACCAACCTGCAGTCACTGTACCCGCCGCACTGCCCTCTCCTTGCTTCCTCCCTGCCCTCTCCTTGCCTCCTCCCTGCCCTCTCCTTGCCTCCTCCCTGCCCTCTCCTTGCCTCCTCCCTGCCCTCTCCTTGCCTCCTCCCTGCCCTCTCCTTGCCTCCTCCCTGCCCTCTCCCTGCCTCCCTGCCCTCTCCCTGCCTCCTGCTCACAGCGTGCAGTCGCGTTTTTATCCCCTCCCTGCGTGCCGTCTTCCCTGCTCATTCTTCCAGCCTGCACTACTGCTGCTGCACCTCCTTTGGTTGCTTGTGCGCTGCTGTCGACTGTGCTGCTTGCTGCTGGTTGTCGTCGCTGGTGGCGTCGCTTCACCAGCTGTTTGTTTGCCCGTGTGTGTGTGTTTGCGATGCGCGTGGCAGGTCGTTGAGTTTCAACGCGTTTGAGGGCTCCATTCCCCGCGGCATCACGTTGCTGTCCACCCTCCGAGTGCTGTCAGTGCTGCCACACCCCTCTGCCACACCCTCTGACCCACTGTCCCGTTCATTGCTGCTCTGATTTGCACTACCAGAACCTCCCTTTCCCCATCACACACCCTCTTGCACTCTCACGCACTCTCTTGCATTCCCTTGCTCTTCCTCAACCTCTCAACATGTGTCTCTCCCCGCCCTCTCCCTACCGTACGTGTGTCTCCCTTTCCGGTGGTGGGGATGTGCAGGGAGCTGGCACATGCGAACATCTCAGGGGACTTTCCCTCCATGGACCGATGGACCAACCTCGTTGCCCTGTGCGTGCTCTCTCATGCACGCTCTCCCACTCGCTGAAACCCACCATGCCAACGCATAGCTATGCTTGCTATCTGGACCATCCAACTTCCGCTGTCGCGTTTCCTGCACCCTCCCACTCTTTCCCTGCTTCCGCTTCCATATTGCACGGAAGCACCCCTTATGTTATCTCTCCTTCCTCTGTTTCTCCACATGGCATGGCATGGCATGGCACGGCATGGCATGGCATGGCATGCAGGGATCTATCTTTCGCGAGTGGGCTGCGTGCGGTGCCTCTCTCCCTGGGCTTCCTTACCAACCTCACTAGACTGTAAGGCCTGCACCACCTGCTGCACCTCTCTCACTTTCCATAAACGTGCATGGTCGCTCCAGTCCCCTCACACTCATCCCATCCTCGCTCTCACTGCGCTTGCCTCAAACGTGAATGAGGAGGACTCTAAAAATCACTTGCCTGTGATGTAGACTCGTATGCGCCACCGCTGTTCTAACTCCTCGCCTGCTCATCCACCCTCTTCCAATTAGTCCGGCCGACCTCCCGAGTCCCGCTCCCCTCCCCCCCTTCCCCCTCTCCCGCTCCCCTCCCCCGCTCTTCTCCCTCACTCCTGCCCGTCTCCTTCTCCCCTCTGGCTGCCCCCACGTGCAGGTCCATAGAGCGCAGTGGGCTCACAGACACGCTCCCCACGCAGCTGTGTGGCTTGTGGCAGCTGCGACAACTGTACGTCACGCCCTGCCATGCTCGCTCACATGCTGCTACATGCCTGCCTCATGCTGCCATGCGCCAACATACATACGTGCACAGCCGGCCCTGCCCGTGCACAACCCCAGCTTGCATACCCATCATCCTCACCACTCGCCTCACCGCCTCCTCCGCTTCTTGCGTTCCTGCTGCTTCTCTCTGCGGTCCGCTGTCTCCTCATTCTCTTGCTCCTGCTCCGTGCTGCCTGTGCCTGTGCCTGTGCGTGTGTGTGCCCATGCCCATGTGTGTGACCCCAGGTCCCTGGCGCACAACGCCATATCGGGGGTTCTTCCTGACTGCATGGGCAACCTGCAGGCACTTGAATCACTGTTAGTACTGCGTGCCATGCCCTTCCATGCGTGCACCCTGCTCCATGTGCCATGCACCACGTGCCGTGTACCATGTATCCTGCACCATGCACCATATAAGTAGCATCTGTGATGGTCTCTTCATCTGTGTGTGTGTGTGCGTGCTGCATGCTGTGCACTGCTCACTGGCAGGGACTTGAGTCACAACAGTCTCGCCTCCAGTCTCCCCACCACCATAGGCAACCTGCGGCAAATCACCGCTATGTGAGGCTCCCTCATGCCGCCCGCACTTTGGAGTGCACTGCACCACCCACCAACCCCACGCCTCTTCGGATCCCATCTTCCTGCTATCCCCTCCTGATAGTTCCATCTTTGCTTTACCCTCCCTCTTCTCCTGTCCCCCCCTTGCCTTCCCTCAATGCACACTCTTCTCACAACCCTCCGCCTTCCCGGATCCCCATATGTCGACTTGCCCCTGTGCAGCAAGCTGGCGTTCAACTCGTTTGAGGGGCCGCTGCCTACGAGCCTGCAAGCGCTCTCATTCCTGCAGCACCTGTACGCACCCATATGCTATTCTTGAGCCTCAAACTCAAATACTCGCATGCGCTCATTCGCTGCTCTCTGCTTCCCTGCTCCCTCTGCTCTGACGTTACACACACATATACGCATGTGCACAAGCACATATGGTCATGACCAGTGGGTTGGTTGCACCTTCTCCCCCTGCTGCTCTACCCCTTCTCCTCTCTTACCCTCTCCGGAACCTCACCCTTTCCGCCCTCCCATTTCCGTGTCGTGTGCTCCCCAGGTCGTTGAGTCACAACGCATTGACAGGGCCGCTGCTACCCGGGCTGGCTGCAATCTCAGGGCTCACAGCCCTGTGAGTGGTGATGAGTGTTGTGCTGATGCGTGTTGTGGTGATGAGTGTTGTGGTGATGCGTGTTGTGGTGATGAGTGTTGTGGTGATGCGTGTTGTGGTGATGCGTGTTGTGGTGATGCGTGTCGTGCTGATGCGTGGTGGCAGTCTAAAATTCACGCGCCCACTTGCTGCTTTATGAGTGCACCAAGCACCACTCCTGTACTCGTGGATGCGATGTGCTGTGGTGTGGTCGTGTGTACGTTTCTGGTGTGCCAATGCACTCGTCCATCCACCCCCCCCCCCCCACCACCCCCCCTCTCCATCCCATGGTATATGCACACAACTCAACTGCCACAGGGACATGAGTGTTGATGCCTTCAACAACTCTCTCCCACTCGAGTTGACTTTTGAGTCGACTCATTAGCTTCAGTGCACCCATCCGTGCCCTCCCTCCCCCCCTCCTCCCTCCCATGGCATGTGCACACGGCTCAACTCAACTGCCACAGGGACATGAGTGACAACTCCTTCAACGGCTCCCTCCCACTCGAGTTCGCCTCACTCTCATCACTCTCCATTCTGTAAGGCCACGCTTGCCCAGGCATGCCGTAAAAGCCATCCCCATGCTTTGATATGCTATCCTGCCCTCCCCTCTAACCCTCTCGTCTCCCCTAGTCATCTGCTTTGTCAGTTCACACTGCCTACCGTGCACCCTCCCTTGCCGCCCAGGCGCCTCTTCCCTTCCCACTTCCATTCCTCTTATGCACATTCCATGCCATATTCCCCCTTTTTATTTTTCCCTTCTCTCTTCCCCCCTCTCCCACCGCTTCCTCCTCTCCTCCCTCCCGCATCAGCTCTCTAGCGCGGTCAGGCATAGCAGGAGCGCTGCCACATCGATTCAACTACTCCACGCTCCTCCTACTGTACGTCCGCGCCTTGCAGCCGTACCTTACCTTGCCGCTCAACCCGTCTTCTCTTGCGTGTCTCTCCTAGCATGCACTTCTCCTCCCCCTCGCTTCCTCTCCAACTCCTTCCTTCCGCCGCCACTTCCACCTTCTCTTCCCTGCTCGCTCTCTTTCACACGCATTCCCTCATGCTCGCACACCTTTCACGTACTCTGGTCAAGTACTCGGGCATGCACCCACATGCCATGCCACCACGTTATCAATCTTATCATGTCAACAATCCATACACCATACCGTCGCCCTGGCAGGGATCTGAGCGGCAATCGCCTCAGGGGAGAGCTACCTCGGGGATTTTTCCCTGCTCTAAGCCTCCTGTGGGTTTGCCTTCCTCTCTCCCCGTTCTTCATCTCTTTCTCTCCCCTCTCCCCACTTGCCTCCCTACCCCTGTTACTCACTCCTCGCTAGCCCTTCTCGTTCATGTTCTTCTTGTTTCCTTCTTCTTGTTCCCTTCTTTTTGTTTCCGTCTTTACATGCAAGTGCCCTTGCACAAGGCACTCAAAAGCGACTCATGATCTGGTGGACGGTGGTGACTTTTGAGTCGACTCAAAAGTCACCTCTGTTGGACGGTGGTGATACGAGAACTCAAGGCTTGTCCAGCGGCACGGCTGCTGCGCTGCATCTACCTGCAGACCCATCTCTGAATGAGCCCTCCTTGTTTCCTCGTTTTGATCTGTGCTTGGTGTGTGTGGGGCTGGCGGGTTCGCATGTGTGCGCCTGTGTGTGCCTGTATATGCCTCTCTGCATCTGTGTGTGTGTGTATCGCCTGTGGGCCCTGTCATGTGTGCTGCCACGTGTGCAGCAATCTGGGCTCCAACCGGCTAGTGGATGACGTGGATTCCTTCTTTGCTCGCGCACACGCCCCGCAGCTGCAGTCCTTGTAACCACCATCCCACACACACGCCCCACACACACGCCCCCCACACACGCCCCACACACACGCCCCACACACACGCCCCACACACACGCCCCACAAACACACCCCACACACGCGTGCCACACACACACCCCACACAGCGTTTCACATGTTTTTTCCCCTCTCCCCTTCCATTCTTTCTCTCTGCCCTCCCTTTTCCGCATTGACATCCTTCTCCACCGTCTCTCCATACCTCCACCCGTCCCTGCCCTCAAACCCACCCTTCCTTCGCCCTCACGCCTTACCTCCCCCCTCTTGTCCCTTACCTTCCCTCTACCCCTCCCTCCTTCCCCTCCGCCCCTGAACCCCACACACAACCCATCTCCACCCCAGGTTGCTAGGCAACAACACGCTATCAGGCTCACTCCCGGACTTCACGTCTGTATCGCCAGCGCTGTACCTAGCAGCGTTCAACGGCAACGCCATCATGCACACGCCCAAGCAGCTACTCTCCAACTCCTCGCTGCGCCTCATGTCAGTCCTCCCTCCCACCCTCCCTCCCTCCCAACCCCCACCCTCACGCCCTCCCTCCCTCACGCCCGTCCCGCCCCCCCAACCCTGCACTGCCCTGCGCTATGCCTTGTCCTGTTCATCCCCGCTGCCCGCACTCCGCTTGACTGCTTTGCTTTGCCTTCCTCTGCTTTGCTTTGCACCCCATTGCCTCTAGTTCTTCCCACCGTCTTTCCACTGCCCCTGCTTCTCCCCAGCTGCCCTCGCAGATCTCATGACTCATCCCTCCATCTCTCACCCCCCTCCATCTCCCAACCCTCCTCCCGTCCCCACTCCCACGCATGCCATCCAGCCTATCAGACAACCCAGTGTGCATCGACCCATCACCAGCCTCCCTCGCAGCGTGCTCCCCGCCGTCGCAAGAGCAGCTCTCCTGGACGGGCATCCCCGTACCAGCATGCATCAACACCACGTGCCAATTCGACACCCTTGCGCCATCGCCGCCGGTGTATGCGGCGCGGGCCGTGTGTGTGTGCGTGCCGGTGGCTGCTCTGGACCTGCTGCTGCTCGTGCCGCCGGTTGCGGCATTCAATGGCGCGGTGGCGGGGCGTCTGCAGGCGGCTCTTGCCGACGCTGTTGCCATGCCTCGGGAACAGGTACGGTGGGCGGGCGGTCAGCAGTGCGGGGAGAAGGGGGGGTAGTAGGGAGGGAGCGGATGGGCTGGCGGGGTGATGCGGCTTCAAACACCTTCAGCTTGGTTCATGTGTGGAACGCAGTCCGTCATCCATACTTGCATCTGCATCAGCGCACTATCGCTAACTTGCTCGAGGCCTGCTGTATCCCCCTCCTCACCCACCTTCCTAATACCCTCTGGCTTTTTCCTTCCTCAAAACCCCATCCCCCGTTTCTCCCCTTCCCACTGGCTCTTCTCCGCCCTGTGCGTGTGTGCTTCCCCGCAACAGTTGAGGATGCACAAGGCGGAGGCGGTGGCGCCATCACAGCAGAGGGTGCGCGTGCACGTGTACCCGCCTGCTCTCTCCGACCCAGACGCTGCGCTCGCACAGCTCAAGGCGTCGCTGCGCCTGCTGCGCGCCGCGCTGCCCATGCGCCTCGACTTCTTCGGACCCGTGCAGGAGATGGGTGAGCAGAGCGGCGTGCTTTGCTTTGGTTGGGGCGCGTATAGCGATACATCTCAGGGCGCCTTTTGAGTCGACTCAAAAGTCAGCCGCGTATAGCGATACATCTCAGGGCGCCTTTTGAGTCGACTCAAAAGTCAGCCGCGTATAGCGATACATCTCAGGGCGCCTTTTCAAGGGCTGCACTGCAGAATTCGCCTCAGATTTCGCTCTTTTCCATCGCTTAGAAAGTCGCGGCCCATGAGCCTGGCCTTCTTTTGTCCCGTGCTGGAGATGGGTGGGCATGGCTCATTGCATGCTGTGGCATGGCATGGGGCTGGTTGTGGTGTTGGTGCGGCTTCCACCAGCTGGGCATGCCAAGCGCCTTCCCCACTCACTTCCCTCTCACATATCCCCCTCTCACCTGCCCCCCTGTCTCCTGCCCCTCGTGCGTTGTATGGTGCAGTGGAGGACCCGCGAGTAGTGAGTCCGCTTGCTGCACTCAATGCATCCACCACTGCCAACTCCGCCAACTCCCCTTCAGGTACCATCCTCCTTAGGTTCCACCTACCTCAGGTTCACCCTCATCAAACTTCAACTCTTGCTTCTTGCTGCCCCGTCTGCTCTGCTCCTCACCTTTGTTAAGTCAACTCATCAGTCAATCACGAATCTGGCCTGTTCTGTGCCCCCTTCAACCACCCCCTCCCCTCCCCCCTCACCACCCCCCCCCCCCCCTCCCCAGACGCGTCCGCTGTGAGTTCAGTTCAGCCATGGTGTGGACCATTGTGTCTGTAGTCGTGGGGGCTCTGCTGCTCACATCTTTGAATCGGCTCAATGCTCACTCACTCACACCTCTCGCCTGTGCTGTGTTTCTCCCTGCATCCCTGCACACTTCCCACCAGACTCGTCCGCGGTGAGTTCAGTTCAGCCATGGTGTGGATCATAGTGTCGGTGGTCGGTGGGGCTCTGCTGCTCACGTCGTTTGAGTCGACTCAACGCTCACTCACACCTCTCGCCTGCGCTCTGTGCCTCCCTGCACGTGTGTCCTCCCTCCTTCCCCTCCCCCCTTCCCTCCCTCCCCCAGACTCGTCCGCGGTGAGTTCTGCCATGGTGTGGATCATTGTGTCGGTGGTCGTGGGGGTTCTGCTGCTCACCTCGCTGCTGCTGCTGCTCTTCCTCCGCCGCCGCTCACTCCCAGGTACGAGCCCATGAGTTGTTTTGCATGCACGCACACTGCAGCGCTTCACTCAACACCTCAGCCCATGTCACCCATGAGTGATTTTTATGAATTCTGAATCATTGATCACAGCATGTGGTGACAGCAGCTAGCATGTTCCACTCACTCCGACTCCCTACCTGCCCGCACGGAAGGCAAACCCTAAACCCTTCCCTTGCGTCATCTCCACCCAACCCCTCCCCATCTCCCACCCGTCCCCTCCCCATCCCCTACTCCGCCGCCCTCTCTCCCCTGGACCACCAGCCTGCAACGAGTGCGACGACACCAAGGCCTTCGCTGCAGGATCCGATTCCTCCTCCGCCCTGCAATCCGCACGCACGTCCGGCCCTCTGCCCCCCCCGTCTGCCACCGCCCCCGCTGGTGGCGCTGCAGCGGGGGGAGCGACAGGAACCGCAGCAGGAGGAAGAGGAGGGGGGTTAGGAGGGGGGGAAGGGGAGGGGAATGGAGGGATGTCGCTGGTAGAGAGTGTGCGGCAGCAGCTGGTGCGGCCAATGACCCTCGCAGAGCTGACGGAAGCCACGCAGGGGTTTGCGGAGGAGCGGGAGCTGGGGTCGGGGGCGTACGGCACGGTGTATCGGGGGGAGGGTGCGGACGGGCAGCAATGGGCGGTGAAGCGCAGCAGGCTCGTGTCGCGGGACACGATGCAGGTGTTCCGGAAAGAGGTACGTGTGGCGGTGGTGGTGGTGGTGGTAATGGTGGTTTTTCTCTCTCTTGTTCCTCTCATTCCATTAATTTTCTCTCGTTCCATCAGTGCACCCCCCCCCCCCCCCTTTGAGACCTGACCTGTTCTCCCCTATTGCTTTTCTCTACCTGCCCCCATTCCCCCCTTCCCCACCCCCATCCCCCCTTCCCATCCCCCCTTTCCCCTTCCCCCATTCCCCTTCTCTTCCCCGTCCCCTTCAACCCCTTCCGCCCCCACCCCCCTGTTCCCCATTCCCCTTTCGCCACTGTGGTGCGGTGGTGCGGTGGTCATGCAGGTGAGTGTGATATCGCAGATGAGTCACCGGCATCTGGTGAAGCTGCTGGGGTACTGTGACACGGACAGGGAGCACATACTCGTCTACGAGTTCGTCCCCAATGGCACCCTCGCACAGCACCTCCGCCCCAAACGTGCGTCTCTCTCCTCTCTCCTCACTCCTGCCTGCTCCTGCGCGCTCTCTCTCTCCCTCTCACTCCTCTTCCACACGCACTTGCATCCCGGCCGCCTTATCCCCGTCCCATCCGCCGCCCCCTCTCCACTCTCTCTCTCTCTCTCTCTCTCTCTCTCTCTCTCTCTCTCTCTCTCTCTCTCTCTCTCTCTCTCTCTCTCTCTCTCTCTCTCGCTGCCTGTAGCAAACGAGCTCCGAGCTGCTCTGAAAGCGCCTGAAATCCCTCTCGTCCGCCATTCCCAAACCCCAACCTTTTCGCCTCTCTTTCTCTCTCCCTGTGTGCAGCGGGCGAGCGGTGGGCTGCGCTGTCGTTTGAGCAGCGCGTGGACATAGCACTGGGCACGGCGCAGGCGCTGCAGTACCTGCACTCGTTCGGCACGCCTGCTATCATCCACCGCGACGTCAAGAGCGACAACATCCTGCTCACTGATACCATGCAGGTGAGAGCAGTCACTCACTCTTGTGCGCATACATTCATGCCATGCCGTGCATGCACGCATGGAAGAAGGCAGGCAGGCACTGCATCATCCCCCGTGATGTCAAGTCGGACGACATCCTGCTCACAGACACCATGCAGGTGAGAATAATCACTCACTCTTGCTCGTACACAGTCGCCATGCACATCCACGCATGTGCGCTGCGTGCTCACCCACCCCCACCCCCCCCACCCCCCCATATAACCTCTTTCATACCCTACCAGGCGAAGGTGTCGGACTTTGGGTTGCTCAAGGACATGGACGATGCAGATGCGGCGACGAGCAAGGTGGCGGGCACACCGGGGTACCTGGACCCTGAGTATTACCGCACCTTCAAAGTCACCACCAAGAGCGACGTCTTCAGGTCAGTGGCCTCTCGTACCTTCACTTCTCGTGGCACGACTGGTGGTAGGGAATCTGCCCCTCCGCTCCCCTCTTCGCCCCTTCACTCACCCTGCCATCCCTTCATCTTCGCGGCTTTGTGCAGCTTTGGAGTGGTGCTACTGGAGCTGGTCACGGGGCTGCCACCCACCTTCGCCAACCCCAACAAGGAGACCGAGGGCATGATCTCACTCGCGGAATGGGTGAGTCCCAACATCCATCCTCCGCCTCCCTCTTCCCTCTCTTCGCTCTTCCCTGCCCCACTCTCCATCCTCTTGCCTTGGGTTATGCAGTTCCCATATTCGTTCTCTACCCCTTCCCATCCCACTCTACCTTTCTCCACCTTCGCCCATCATCCCATGCGCCCTTCGCCTCTTCCCCATGCACAACCCACCCTCCTCTCACATCCCCCAATACCCCCCTGCATAAACCCCCGTCTCCTCCCACTCCATGCCCCACAGGCCTTGGCTCGCCTAGGCCCGGACCATCTAGAGGCGCGGCTGGACAAAGTCGCAGACGTGCGCATGGAAGGTCAATACGTGCGGTCCGCGCTGCGGCAAATGGTGGAGCTGGGCACGCAGTGCGTGCGCCTACTCGGCAAGAACCGGCCCGACATGCACGAGGTCGTGTGGCGCCTGCAGGAGGTGCAGCAGGACATGGCGCTCGCTAGAGGACAAACGGCGCCGCCCCGCAGCCGGAGCGACATGGATGCGGAAGAGGCGATGGCGTATGGGTCGTTCCCAACTTCGTGGATTGGGGTGGGGTCGCGGTCGCATGTGGAGGCGGGCGGAGGAGGAGCGGCAGCAGGGAGTGGGGTTGCAAAGGGGGGGGGGCTGGGGGAGCAGCGGGAGAGGGGGGAGTGGGGCAGCGGCAGGGTGTCGTCTATGCGGAACCCGCAGC